>CM038675.1:633447543-633876049 GCA_021605145.1 Aegilops bicornis
CGCGCCAGAGTGGTACGGTAATCCTGGAACTCATGTTACTAGACCATGACGAACCTACGAACTATGAGGAAGCGATGATGAGCCCAGATTCCGCGAAATGGCTTGAGGCCATGAAATCTGAGATGGGATCCATGTATGATAACAAAGTGTGGACTTTGGTTGACTTGCCCGATGATCGGCAAGCCATAGAAAATAAATGGATCTTCAAGAAGAAGACTGACGCTGACGGTAATGTTACTGTCTACAAAGCCCGACTTGTTGCGAAAGGTTTTCGACAAGTTCAAGGAGTTGACTACGATGAGACCTTCTCACCTGTAGCGATGCTTAAGTCTGTCTGAATCATGTTAGCAATTGCCGCATTTTATGATTATGAAATTTGGAAAATGGATGTCAAAACTGCATTCCATAATGGATTTCTTAAAGAAGCGTTGTATATGATGCAATCAGAAGGTTTTTTCGATCCTAAAGGTGCTAACAAAGTGTGCAAGCTCCGGCGATCCATTTATGGACTGGTGCAAGCATCTCAGAGTTGGAATAAACGTTTTGATAGTGTGATCGCTACAGGCTTTTGGAGAAGCCTGTATTTACAAGAAAGTGAGTGGGAGCTCTGTAGCATTTCTAATATTATATGTGGATGACATATTGTTGATTGGAAATGATATAGAATTTCTGGATAGCATAAAATGATACTTGAACAAGAGTTTTTCAATGAAAGACCTCGGTGAAGCTGCTTAAATATTGGGCATCGAGATCTATAGAGATAGATCAAGACGAT
Organism: Aegilops bicornis; assembly: GCA_021605145.1. Taxonomy (NCBI): domain Eukaryota; kingdom Viridiplantae; phylum Streptophyta; class Magnoliopsida; order Poales; family Poaceae; genus Aegilops; species Aegilops bicornis. The sequence goes on from CM038675.1 coordinate 633,448,319, forward strand.
TAATTGGACTTTCACAAAGCACATACCTTGATAAAGTTTTGAAAAAGTTCAAAATGGATCAAGCAAAGAAAGGGTTCTTGCCTGTGTTACAAGGTGTGAAGTTGTGTTAGACTCAATGCCGACCACTGCAGAAGATAGAGAGAAAATGAAAGGTGTTCCCTATGCTTCAACCATAGGTTCTATCATGTATGCAATGCTGTGTACCAGACCTGATGTGTGCCTTGCTATCAGTTTAGCAGGGAGGTACCAAAGTAATCCAGGAGTAGATCACTAGATAGTGGTCAAGAACATCCTGAAATACCTGAAAAGGACTAAGGATATGTTTCCCATTTATGGAGGTGACAAAGAACTCGTCGTAAATGGTTATGTCGATGCAAGCTTTGACACTGATCCGGATGACTCTAAGTCACAAACCGGATACTTATTTTTATTGAACAGTGGAGCTGTCAGTTGGTGCAATTCTAAGCAAAGCGTCGTGGTGGGATCTACGTGTGAAGCGGAGTACATAGCTGCTTCGGAAGCAGCAAATGAAGGAGTCTGGATGAAGGAGTTCATATCCGATCTAGGTGTCATACCTAGTGCATCGGGTCCAATGAAAATCTTTTGTGACAATACTAGTGCAATTGCCTTGGCAAAGGAATCCAGATTTCACAAGAGAACCAAGCACATCAAGAGACGCTTCAATTCCATCTGCGATCAAGTCAATGAGGGAGACATAGAGATTTGCAAGATACATATGGATCTGAATGTTGCAGACCCGTTGACTAAGCCTCTCTCACGAGCAAAACATGATCAGCACCAAGACTCCATGGGTGTTAGAATCATTACTGTGTAATCTAGATTATGGACTCTAGTGCAAGTGGGAGACTGAAGGAAATATGCCCTAGAGGCAATAATAAAGTTGTTATTTATATTTCCTCATATCATGATAAATGTTTATTATTCATGCTAGAATTGTATTAACCGGAAACTTAGTACATGTGTGAATACATAGACAAACAAAGTGTCACTAGTATGCCTCTACTTGACTAGCTCGTTAAATCAAAGATGGTTAAGTTTCCTAACCATAGACATGAGTTCTCATTTGATTAACAGGATCACATCATTATAGAATGATGCGATTGACTTGACCCATTTCGTTAGCTTAGCACTTGATCGTTTAGTATATTGCTATTGCTTTCTTCATGACTTATACATGTTCCTATGACTATGAGATTATGCAACTCTCAAATACCGTAGGAACACTTTGTGTGCTACCAGACGTCACAACGTAACTGGGTGATTATAAAGATGCTCTACAGGTGTCTCCGTTGGTACTTGTTGCGTTGGCATAGATCGAGATTAGGATTTGTCACTCCGATTGTCGGAGAAGTATCTCTGGGCCCTCTCGGTAATGCACATCACTATAAGCCTTGCAAGTAATGTGACTAATGAGTTAGTTGCGGGATGATGCATTACGGAATGAGTAAAGAGACTTGCCGGTAACGAGATTGAACTAGATATTGAGATACCGGCGATCGAATCTCGGGAAAGTAACATACCGATGACAAAGGGAACAACGTATGTTGTTATGCGGTTTGACCGATAAAGATCTTCATAGAATATGTGGGAGCCAATATGAGCATCCAGGTTCCACTATTGGTTATTGACCGGAGACGTGTCTCAGTCATGTCTACATAGTTCTCGAACCCGTAGGGTCCGCACGCTTAACGTTCGGTGATGATCGATATTATGAGTTTATGTGTTTTGATGTACCGAAGGTAGTTCGGAGTCCCGGATACGATCACGGACATGACGAGAGGATTCTCTAAATGGTCAAGACATAAAGATCGATATATTGGATGACTATGTTTGGACATCGGAAAGGTTTCGAGAGAGTTCGGGCATATACCGGAGTACCGGGGGGTTACCGGAACCCCCGAGGAGTCAATGGGCCTTAATGGGCCATAGTGGAAAGGAGGAGGAGGCGGACAAGGTGGGGGCGCCCCCCCCAAGCCCAATCCTAATTGGGAGGGGGCCCGGCCCCCCTTTCCTTCTCTTCTTCTCCCCCTTCCTTCCCTCTCCTACTCCAACTAGGGAAGGGGGAATCCTACTCCCACCGGGAGTAGGACTCCCCCCTTGGGCGAGCAAAGGAGGCTGGCCCTCTCCCCCTCCTCCACTCCTTTATATACGGGGGAGGGGGGCACCCCATAGACACACAAGTTGATCATTGATCTCTTAGCCGTGTGCGGTGCCCCCTCCACCATAATCCACCTCGGTCATATCGTCGTAGTGCTTAGGCGAAGCCCTGCGTCGGTAGCTTCATCATCACCGTCATCACGCCGTCGTGCTAACGAAGCTCTTCCCCGACACTCAGCTGGATCAAGAGTTCGTGGGACGTCACCGAGCCGAACATGTGCAGATCGCGGAGGTGCCGTACTTTCGGTACTAGGATCGGTCGGATCGTGAAGACGTACGACTACATCAACTGCGTTGTCATAACGCTTCCGCTTATGGTCTACGAGGGTATGTGTACAACACTCTCCCCTCTCGTTGATATGCATCACCATGATCTTGCGTGTGCGTAGGATTTTTTTTGAAATTACTACGTTCCCCAACACAAAGCATGTATAAATGATAAGGTAATGGCATGAAACATATAATATATAGATACATTGAAAACATATCATATGGCATTGACATAAGAATGTCATCGAGGCAAAGTGTGTGATATTCTTTCAACTTATCCAAGAATTCGTCCACTTCATAATTCAATTGCTCACTGCAAAAGCAAAGAAAGAACATAGTCATCAATACCACATCACCATCAATCTTTTGGGCAATTGAAAAACAAACAGGAAACTGAAAGAGCATGGTGCCCCCATGTTTGGTTTGTAATCGATGACAATCCCTATGGACTAATGGTTGATTTGAGTTATACTTTAAGGTTTGTCCATAGGCTTTGCTTCAAGACCAGATGTTGGTTTCAAGGTTATAAGAAGGTGATTATGTGTTGACCAAGGTGCTATTCAAAAGGTTATCCAAAGATTGGTCATGGAGAGTCGATCCTATTGCAAGCATGTCTTGAAGAAGAAGATTGTGTGAACGTTAATTTTACCTTCAAAGACATCATCTTAATGAAGAGAGTAGGAAATGTAGAAGGTTGATCAAGACCAAAGTGCTAATAGTGGATTCAAGTTGATCAACACACGAAGCATAAAATGTCTACCAAGTAGGGTCATGTGATCTCACGACATGGTAAGGAATGTTCATTACACTTTGTGAACTAACCCATGATCTATGTGTTTGGTGTTTCTATGCGGGGTTAGGTATCTTTCAATGGGCTTGCATCAAAAGAAAGATTTCATATAGCCCAAGAGAGGATGGCATCAAGTGGTGATCGTCATCAAGGTTGCGGTGTGCAAGTTCAAGATGAGCATAACGAAGAGATCATACGCTTGAAGCTTGCTAACCATTTGGCGATAATGTTCTTGTGAAGATGTGCCTAAGAATGGCTCTCCCATAGTGGAGTATGGGGGGAGCATATTACGAGTCTTCACCAAGCCTGTGCTAAAAAGAAAGGTGTTCCATCTTGATGCGAGCATGATCGTCATCACCTAGCTCAAGTGGACTCTGCGCAAGGCAAAGTTTTGACCTTGATAGGTTTTCTATTTTACCGGTCTCATGGTGTTAGTTGGGAGACCGGATTATAGGATTGATTGTCAAACTATCAGGGAGGGCTTTCGAGTGAGTAGCTTGATTGTATCATTCGTAGAGAGATCAAAGCATTGCGTCCTTGGCATCATATTTATTGGTTCTTACTTGTTTTTTCTCCATGTAAGGTTTTAGAGTTGGTGTTTGTCTTCTTGTCAAACTCAAGTTCATCACAAATGGAGTTCATATGCATCATCTTTGTGCTCTCGGTGTTGGTGATTTTGCAAGTTCATATTTGGGGAAGGTTATCTTCCTTGTCCTATTGGCATTTCTTCTCCATTTCTAGTTCTTAATATATCCAACAAGCTTGAGTTTGTTGATTTCGGAGTTTGTTTGCAGAAGTTATGACAGTTTTGGTCTTACTTGTTTCTCTTGTTGTGTTTTGACCTTCCTAATGGTAATTGGCGGTAGTACCGCTAGCTACCACAGTAGTACCGCTTGTGCGGTACTTCCGCTGGTGTGTTGCGGTTACTACCGGGAGGGTCTCTGTTACCCTTCAGGGATCTACGGTAGTATCGCTTGCTCCTAGCGGTAGTACCTCTTGTGCGGTACTTCCCTGGAGTACCGCACGCACTCCCGTTGAAGTCTCTATAACCCACCGGCTAATTCATGGTAGTACCGCTTATCTAAGGCGGTAGTACCGCTCGGGCGGTACTGTCGTGCCAGTTCCGCACCCTCAGTGGGTCTTGGTGACTACCCTATACTTAGCGATAGTATCGCTCCCCCGAGCGGTAGTACCGCTTAAGGCAGTTCCAAAACATAAGGGTTGGATTTCTCTTCCCACTATATAAGGTGTCTTCTCCCCCATTGCCTTGAACGACTTTAAGCAAGCTTTCTCCTCCATTGTTGAAATCCAAAAGCTTTGGTTTCTCTCTATTCCTCCAATGATTCTTGCATCTTTTTTAGGGAAAAGAGAGAGGAGATCTAGATCTACATTCTCCACCAATCCATCCATCCTCTTAGTGAGGGGAACCTTGTGGATCTAGATCTTGGAGTTCTTTTGTGTTCTCCTTGATCTTCCTCTCATATTCCTCCATAGCTTTCATTGCTTTGGTGGGATTTGAGAGCGTGGGAGCACTCCATGTGTTCTTGCCATTGCATTATTTGCATCGCTTTGAGTTCTCCACGGTGATATGTGGAAGAGAAAGTTGAGAAGCTTATTTCTCTTGGTTGTTTGGGCACCCTAGAGCTTGTGCCTCTTGGGTTATTGGGTGCCCTAGACGGTTGGTGGTGTCGCGGAGCTCAATCTTTGTGGTGTAAAGCTTCGGGGTGTCCAATTAAGTTGTGGAGATTGCCCCGAGCAATTTGTACGGGTTCAGTGACCGCCCTCAAGGGCCCTTAGTGGAGTCACGGAACCTTGCATTGTGCAAGGGCGTGAGGAAAATACGGTGTTCCTAGTGGCATTTTGGGGAGCATTGTGCCTCCACACCACCCTAACAGAGATTAACATCTGCAAGGTTGTGAACTTTGGGATACATCATCGTCTCCTCGTGCCTCGGTTATCTCTTACCCTAGCCTTTTACTTGTGCACTTACTTTGTGATAGCCTTAGTAGTTCATATTATATATTTGCTACCACATAGTTGTTTATCTTGCTTAGCATAAGTTGTTGGTGCACATAGTTGAGCCTAGTATATTTAGGTTTTGTGTTTGACAAATTAAACGCTGCTTTTATTTCGCATTTATTCAAGCCTTAACCGTAATTGTTTTTAAACCACCTGCTCATCCCCCTCTCTAGGCGAAATCCATGTCCTTTCATAAACAAAAGATATTTTCTGACCTTGCGGCCATTTCATCAAGCATGTCAGAGCGCGCTTCAGGTCTCGTCCTAATCTAGATCAGGGTCGGATGCCGAAAATGGAAGGCGTGGTGGCGCGGCTACAATAAGTCGTGTAGTAGTTGTCCGCACCATGAGAAGACGAGGGGGTACCTTTCCGATGATCACATCCTTCTTCTTCTTCGTGGTGACTGTCGTGCTGTCTGCCGCCTTGGTCGACGACTCACTGCCCTTTTGCTGATCAGCTTGGACAAAGACGATAGGGTGGTGCCGGCAAAGGGAGCAGCAAGCACTATCGACGACTGAGATGGCTCCGTGAGGTTCTTGCCTTGGTGCCACTACTTTGCTTCTTCTTGGCATTGAAATCACTATCGGTGTGTGTCTCGACGCCTTGATGAGGGTGGTTGGGGTGCGGCGAGGGAGGGATTTCCATTCCACCGGTCATCGAGGTCGGGGATGACCGGCGGAGAGGGTAACGGGGGCGGGGTCGCGTGGAAAAGTTGCGAGTGAGTGGGAAGCTGCACAATTGGGTCTAAACTTTAGAGAGAATGGCGAGCTAAATTTGAGTAAGTGGTGGCCATTGTTATTTTTGGAATGGGGGTGGTCGTATTTTATGGATTAATGATTTTGAGGGATCTACTAGCTGATGCTTAATTCCTTAAAACTAAAATGTTCTTCTCAAATATGACTTTTGAGGACTCTGCTAGAGATGCTCTAAGTTATTTTCATTTATTCTTTAGGCACAGATGTACCATAAACATTAATAAAAAAATAATACATGGAGTACAAGTGTGATGTTTTTTTGTCAGAAATGGAAAATAAATAAAAGGGAAACCCCTTCCCAACAGTTGTCCTGCTACACACATTAAAACACCACATGTGTCCAGTTCCCTGCCTCTTTCCCACGACGTGCAGTAGCTCCCTCTTGTTGATCCAAGCGCGATATCTTTATTAATATTTTCACGGAAAAACTATATCTTTTTTGTCTTTTTTGAGGGAAAACATTATACAAATATATCTTTGAGATAGATGGTCATACAAAGTTGCATTACATGCACGGGCTGTACTGACTCCTCCCGCAGCGTCCACTCTATACGGTGTAAAACGATATACTAATATAAACGGACACGTAGGCAAGGGCACGCCACACGTCAAACACACGAGCACGTGTGCTCGGTGGCCGCGCACCGGGGCCAGGGCCAGAAATTTTACCAGTGTGAGGTTTCCCCACAAAAAGCAAACACGCTGGTGAACCCTCCTCCCTCCTGCGGTGTCACAGTTCCAAGGGCTACAAACCTTTTGGTTCTCCTGATCCGTGATGATCCATTTTGAACACCGTCCCTGAGGTTTTTACTTTTTAGTAATTGCTTAGAAAGTAAAAGGAAAGCAAACCCCTTCAACCAATATTACTCTATGTAAACCAACATAAGACGTTTTTACAGTTTATAAACTAGGAAAATTACACATAAGTATACCTCAACTGCCCCAGGATGATCTTATATCTCTACTTTCTACTTTGTGTGTAATGCACGTTTGGCACACGAATATCATGGTGCAACCAAATGGTGCTCCATACCACGTATCTGCATTTGGCTAGTTTCGTGCATGACAATGCCAACTGTGGTGCATATGCCATAATGGTGAAGTTTTTGGCGCCTTCTGCGATTGTCGGGACTCCCCTTGACCATTAACGTGTCGGGTCCAGGGCTCTTGCCCAGCTACTCTCACACTCGATTTCATTTTGTCGAGAGGAAAGTAGGCGTTATCAATCTAGTTGTCCATAGTGACGTTGAGCGCATTGCCTCCTTGTGTTATATTCCGGGATTTCCGGACTCCCAATTTCTTGTAGTTTCTCTAATGTAGTCTTGTCTATGACCCCTTCCACTAGTAGGGTGTAAGGAGTTTAGTAAGATTTTATCTCAAGTGGACCCATTTCCATTAGTGGCACGTTCAAGAGTATTATAGTCAGTGAGTTGCTTGTCAAGTGTGAGAACCGGCAAAAAGAGAAGAAAAGAAAAACTTGTCAAGTATGAGATGTACCCCAGAAACCCTACACTTGTTCGCAATGCTGATTGTTTTTCTTGTACTAGATGAAAAGACAAGCCCCGGATAGAAAGGAAAACAAATGGCATAGATACAAGTGGAAAGTAAATAAAATACCAAAAAAGAGGGCCTCTACAAACGACCACCTTTCAGCGAAAACCTGAGGTGGTTCCTGCAAATTGTGCAAGATCAACAGTCCAACGCCGACAGTCACCTGATGACCCGAACACCACGGCGTCATTTTCCCCCCGTCCACACGCTTATATATTCTCCCCCGTCGTCTCCCCGGAGGGCCGCGGATACACGGCGGCGGTAACACCGGCGCTGTCACACCCGCGATTCACCGTGGCATCAAGATCAGCTCAGCAGCTCCTGCCCTACCTAGTACCCACCAACCACCGACGCGGCACCACTCCACTTCACTGCGCGAGCGCGCGTGGAGTGCCTCCGTCGTCCGGAGGAATTCGGGGGGATGGGGATGGAGTACGAGCCGGTGCCGCTGGCGGCGCCGGCGCCGAAGAAGCCGGCGGCGGGCGGGCGGGCGGCCCTGAAGCTGCTGCTGGCCCTGCTCCTCGTCGGCCTCGCGATGCGGCTGCTCGCCGACCGCCGCGCCTCCCGCCTCCTGCCGCCCACCGCCCCGACGGAGGAGGCCGCGGCGCTCGCCGTGACGGCGCCGCTGGCGCAGGAGGAGGCCGGCGGCGGGGACGGGGTGCCAGTAACTCCCAGCGGTGAGCACAGCTGGTTCTTGGGATGCTCTTCGTTCGTTGCCATTTTCTACTTTCCGTTTCTGCTCCCTGGAAACAAATGCTTTCCGCTTGTGTTTTGCTCTTCGCTACCGACAGATGGATGGATGGGCAGCTACAGCTTTCAGTGGAGAATTAAACATTGCTTCCAGTACAATTAATTCTGGGTTTAGCATGCATTGACCAAAATTTATACTCGGATATGCAGGCAAAAAAGGGTCTTTTGTTGGTTACTGAAATCAGCAGTTGATTGAAGCTGGATAATAGGGGGGTATTTTTCAGTTTTTTTCTGTGTGTGGGAGAATATTGCCTCTTCCATTCAGGGATGATTTTAATCTCCAATGTATATGATCCACATATGAATTCTTGGTTAAGAAAAATGAAAAGAAAGTATATCAGAAAAAAGAGAGTAAAATTTTCTTGGGTGAAATGATCTAACTTTCCAAGCTCAGAAAGTTCTGCAGTATGGTTATCATGTTCAGAAGTCTCAACTTAAAATATACTCCAGTTTATAGTTCCATGGGGCGACGTGTGGATCTCCTCTCGTTCCATGAGCTTATTATTCTGTTCTGTCTTTGACCCTAGATGCATGTTTTGCTACAGTAGGGCTTGATCTGCGGCATGTGGTGCCTGCATTAAATTTTTGGGGGAGTGAAAGAAGATTGTGATTGATTCATTCATCCCTATCATTAGTTTACTGAAACCAACGATGCAATTAGAAATATATGGATCCTCTGTGAACTGTCGGTGTTGCCTTCAGAACAGTGTCACAGTGGTACCACAGGGTACTACTACCACCAGTGACTTGATTGGTAATGGTGTTCTCTTGTTTTTCATTGACAGGTGCAGGGATGTGCGATCTCTTCCATGGGGAATGGGTCCATGATTCCTCTGGCCCAGCTTACACCAATGCAACCTGCCGGTTCATTGAGACTCCACAGAACTGCATGTCGAATGGAAGGCCTGACGATGGTTATCTGTACTGGAAATGGAAGCCATATGGCTGCGAGGTGCCGCCATTTGAGAGCAAAACGTTTCTGGAGGACATGAGGGGCAAACACTGGGCACTAGTCGGTGATTCCATCCTCCGCAACCATGTCCAATCGTTGCTCTGCCTCCTTTCCAAGGTAAATCCATAGGATTTTTAAGGGTGTTGTTCTTCGTATTATGCGCCTTCAGTATGAAGAAAGGATTCATATCATATCATACATATTATGAACAGTTTAGTGTTTTCACATGTAAAGCATTTGTTTAAGTAGGTGTTTCCGTGCCGCACAATTTGTTTTAGGCATGTATGTTTTAGGCATGTAAGCTTAAGTAGCCGCACAATTTGTTCATATCATATCATAAAAACAATTTGTTTTAGGCACGTATGAAGCTTAAGTAGCCGCACAATTTGTTCATATCATATCATAAAAACAATTTGTTTTAGGCATCTATGAAACTTAAGTAGTGTACATATTATGAAAAGTTTAGTGTTTACACATGTAAAGCATTTGTTTAAGTAGGTGTTTCCGTGCTGCACAAATTGTTGTAGGCATGTATGAAGCTTATCAGTTTATCATTTTAATCCTATAATACACATAGAATTAGACAAACTAGTTCTCCCTCTGTACCAAAATATAAGACGCTTTTATTTTGGTATGGAGGGAGTACTAGATAAATGAAAGTTTTGCATTCTTTGGGGGCGGCACCCCCACTAGATCCGCCATTGTGTACCAGTCTGACAAAAAAAAATCGTATCAAGCTTAAAGAGATGACATGTATTTTGCCCTTGTTAAAAAGATGAATAGTTTGTTCTTTCGTTACTAGCCGTTTGGAAGGGGCATCAGACGGCATATTAACATACTACCCTCGCAAAAAAAAAACAAAAGACATACTAAAGATCCTTAGAGGTGTTTATCCCCCTCTGCATTCTTCGCTGCAACTTCGATGGTTTTTGCGCACTGTGAATTTATCACCCTTTGATCACACACTTGACCTTGTGCCTTTATTTTTGTCTGTTCTTATATACACTTGATAAAAATCCACTGATGATATCTCAAAATCCGGAGGTAACAAAATATAATTGAGGTAATTCTGGAGTGTCTTTGATGGATTATGTTCTGTTGAGGACGATGGACCAGCTAACGCTGTGTCATTTGAACACCTAGTAATAACTCTAGTTTCTGAAATCCATCTTTGCCCTTTCCCACATTCAGATTTGCGTGGTACAGTACGTTATTCTGTATGGCATGCAGTTTGCAGTAGATGCTATCACTTGTGCTTGGTTGAATTTTGCAACAATAGGGTTTTATCAGAAGTAAAAAATCTTTCAGCAAGTAAAAAAATAATTATGTTACCTTTCTTCAGGTTGAAGATCCTACAGAAGTGTATCACGACAAAACCTACCAGTCCAGGAGATGGCACTTCCCATCTCACAACTTCACGCTCTCCCTGGTGTGGGCGCCGTTCCTCGTCAAGGCGGAGATATTCGAGGACGAGAACGGATTCTCGTCGGCGGAGCCGCGGCTGACCTTCGACGTGCTCGACGCCAACTGGATAAGCCAATGGACCACCTTCGACTACGTGATCATCTCGACGGGGCAGTGGTTCTTCAAGAAGGCGGTGTACCTAGAGAAGGGGGCGGTGATCGGCTGCCACTTCTGCAAGGACAAGAGCCTGAGGGAGGTGAGCATCGACCACTCGTTCCGCAGGGCCCTCCGGGAGGCCTTCCGGTTCATCACGACATCGGCACACCGGCCGGTGGTGTTCTACCGGACGTGGTCACCGTCGCACTTCGAGGGCGGCGAGTGGTTCAGCGGCGGGCGGTGCGACCGAAAGGCCCCGTTCAAGCCGCGGGAGGCCGGTGACCGCGCGCTGGACAATCTCATGTGGCGGGTGGAGCGGGCGGAGTTCGCCAAGGCGGCGGCGGACGACGGCGGAGAGGGACGCCGGCTGAGGCTGCTGGACACGTTCGAGATGTCGCTGCAGCGGCCCGACGCCCACGCCGGGCCGTACCGGGCGTACCAGCCGTTCGCCAAGGGGACCGACGCCGGCAAGGTGCAGAACGACTGCCTGCACTGGTGCCTGCCCGGGCCCATCGAGGCGTGGAACGACATCATCATGCAGATGCTGGCAGAGGACTGAGACCTCGCCGTCGTTCGGCATGATCGGGCGAGCCAACTGGTTTTTTGACGTGTCGGGGGATGGGGGATGTGTCTTCTTGCTGGCAGGGGTTATGGTGCCCAGTTAGAGGCTTGAGTGATGTTACCAGGTGTACGTTGGGACTTGTGAAACTGTGTTGTCACCGGTCACACCTGGTTTGTGCTTGGACTTCAGAATGCCGGCCTTTCTATGGACATTTTGTAGCAAGCATACATATTAGAATAACGATGCAAGAAAGAAATCCTACACCTAAGTTACTCTAAAGTCTAAATGTACTACTCCCTCCGTTCCAAAATAGATGACTAAAATTTGTCATCTACTCCCTCCGTTCCTAAATAATTGTCTTTCTAGAGATTTCAACAAATGACTACATACGGAGCAAAATGAGTGAATCTACAATTTAAAACATGTCTACATACGTCCGTATGTTATAGTCCATTTGAGATGACTAGAAAGACAAATATTAGGGAACAGAGGGAGTAGTATTTTGGAACGGAGTGAGTATAATACAAAATGGGAACAACATTGGTCCTACCATTTGTCGGGTTGCCATAGAGTTTCTCTCTCTTTGTTTTCTTTTTGTTGATAAAAGGGATTTTCTTTCTCCCCAGTTACATTAGCGAAACCATAGCAATCCTTACAAGGGAGGCAGAAAACAGAAAAGAAATGTAACAAGAAAATAGGTGAGCGATATGGTGGAAAACAGGCACAGGGCTACAGGCTACAGCCCAGAGCAAACAATAGAGATACTGCACAATTGAGAGATAAGCAGCACATCAGGACGTAGAGGCAAGGCAAACACCAGCTTGCAGCATGCCCGCTGGTGATTCTTCTGCCTATAGTATGAATACAGTGTGCATGGCTAACATTACAAAATATTATCTCTCATCTTTCTAGATTGTCATTAACTCTGAAGATGGGAGATGATACTTTGTGCAGTTAGTATTACACTAATGCTTAAGAACACAGAGATGCACCATGGTATAACAAGCTTCGAGATACATTTGAGTTAAAAACACTATTTAATTTTGTAAAACGTCTAGTATTTCAGGATTTAAGTCTGGCCGACAATTAGATTAATGAAATGTTGTTTATTTGACAAAGAAATGGTATCATTGGGTTCTTACTCAAAATGTTTTCTAATGATATTAACTTTTTTGTTATGTAAACCATGTTTTATTCATTTAATTGTTGGTCAAACTTAAAACTTGTGATGCATGGCGTCTGCATAAAGAACTGGAGGGAGTGAAGAACAACAAACTAGTTATTTGTTTGTCAAACAGATCCTGATATTTTATTTGGTTCCTTACAAACAAAAAATAAGAGTTTATGCATGGTTAACATCACAAAATATTATCTCATATTTCCAAATCATCATTAAATCTGAAGATGAGAGATGATACTTTGCGTGGTTCGTAATATACTATTGCGTAAGAACACAAAGATACACCATGGTATAACATGCTACGAGATACATTTGAATTTCAAGTGAAAAACACTCACTAGGTTTCCTTTTTGTGAGATATTTAGCATGTCAGGATTCAAGTTTGGCTGGCAATTAGATTAATGAAATGTTGTTTATTTGACAAAGAAAATGATATCATTGGGTTCGTACTGAAAAGCTTTTTCCAATGGTGTTATCTCTTTGTCATATAACCCACATTGATCTAATTGTTGGTCAAACTTGAATCCTGTGATGCATGATGTCTTGCATAAAGAAACGAAGGAAGTGAAAAACAGCTAACTAGGTTTGCCGCTCAAGAACAAATCTGGATAGTTTCTGTTGTTCGTTATGAATAAAAAATATTAATTCATTGCTCTAAACATATATGGAAGACATTACTTTATTTATTACTTGAAGCCGGGTAGAGGAGAATCAATTTCTGAGTGAATTACTTATCTATTCGTTTATGCTGCTTATCGAACTAACTGTCTACAAAATTTTGAAATCAGTCATTTTATCAATGGACATATAGAAACTCTAAACTGTGAAAATTTAGACTAAAATGAGCACATACATTAGACACTAGAATAAGTTATTTACTTACTACATTTACAATTATATGGACTTAATAAGAAAAGCGAGTCATGTGGTTAACTGCAAAAATATTTCATTAGTAAGTTAGTAACCAAGTAAATTAAAAAAGTCAGCTCCTTGCTTGGAGCTCTTATACCTAAGTTGCCCTGGTTTCGCTGAACTTCACTGCAGGAGGTAACAGTATATTAGCCAAGGTATTAACCCAAACAAAATTATGCCAAAGCGAAAAGACTTTGCTATGACATAGAAAAACACTGGGAATTATTAATTTAGCTATGTTTTTTTAACATTGACTGCTTGACATAAAGAAGGAAATGAGCTACTCCCTCCGTCTCATAATGTAAGACGTTTTTGGAGTTCAAATTGAAGTGCAAAAACGTCTTACATTACGTGACAGAGTGGTAGTATATCTATAGACAGGAAGAGTATGTAGATATTGAACTGTTGTCTTCACACAGCTATATTTTTCCCCATGGATGTGTCGGATTTGTGTAGGATGTTCAAAATTGGTCTGCAGCATGATTAATGATGTATTTATCTTTTATATTTGAGCGCTGCTATGCAGACGATGTGTTGGAGACGATTTGTGCATGACAACTAAATCAAGCCATCCATGCATATGACTAAAGTGGGGCCAACGGATGGATTAGCCATCGTTTCCCTGTCGTGCAGGCTGTGCGTCGTCCGCACAGCAGTTTCGTTTATATTTTCTCACATACTGCAATTGCTATACTGTATTTTTCTTCTATTCACATACTCATTGATTCATAAAAATCCTATTAGAAATGATATTTTTTACTGATAATCCTTTTTTGCCACTTGTGCAGAAGCTAGCTGGAAAAGAAACTCTGCGTGTTCCAAACTGACCAGCTATGTGATCGTAGTACCCTGTTTATTTTGAGCAAGTCAGCAAAATAATGGCGCGTTGTCGTAGTCAAAGCTCAGGAGTATCTTGTAAATATGACGAGATGTTGATGATTTCATACAACAAAGGAGATGTTTTTGAAAGTTTTGTTTCTCTGGAATTTTCCATATTATATATACTTGTGCAGGAGTGTCTTGTATTTTGAGTAAAAAAAAAGTGCAAGATACGTGATTTGGTGAACACATTGTATGAGTAAAATGCACTGGCAGTCACTGAACTTGCGAAGAGCGCTCACTTTGGTCACTGTATTTAGAAATACGGCCAATACGGTCACCCAATACGACAAGACGTGTTCGTACGGTCACTGTTCCCCGTATGCCACCTGTCGCCGCTCGGTTTGACCAGTCAGTGGCGTCCACGTCGGCACGCTCAGGGTTATTTCTGTAAATTACGCCGGCGGAGGTAATTATCCATCCACCCCCCTGAAATCTGTAGCGGAATCCCTAAATCCCCACTGTACTGGCGATGCCGCCGCCCTCTCCCAAATTACCCACTCTGCCGCCGACGCGGCCGCCCTCTCCCTGCTCTTGCCGCCGCCCTTTCCCTACTGTTGCCGCCGCCCTCTTCTGTGTTGTTGCCGCCGCCCTCTCCCTGCTGTTGCCGTCACCCTCTTCCCTGCCGCTTGCCACCGCCCGTTGCTTCACTCCGCCATGTCAACAAGCTCGGTCAGGTCATCGGTTGGCGGCCGTTCGGTGGTGGTGCCGCTCATCAGGTGCCCTTCTTGCCGCACTCGTGTGAAGTTCTATCTGTCCAACACGGAGAAGCACGAGGGCTGGGTCTTCTACAAGTGTCATGTTGGTGTAAGTGGAGTGAATCCCTAGTTCTTCATTTTGGTCGAATTTTGGGAACTTGTAATGGTGATTTCTGGCGTTTGTTCTTTTCATTTGATCTTGAGGACCATTTACGGCATTGGGAGTTGGAATCGTTGCATATTTGATGGATAATCAGTTTCTCGTTGGCAATGAAGCCGTAGATGCATTAGGAGCTGCAGAGGATAAGAGGGAAGAGCTGATTCGAGCAAGGAATCGAAGATATGCATGTGGAGGTGCAGATGTAGGTGCAGTTGATCTTCCAGGCTTTGAAGATGGACATAATGGAAGAGTTGCAGGTCAAATGAGCAATCAGCAAGCACAAGCACTCGTAGGGTTAGGCAATGAAATATTGGTGATGATGAAGGCATTGTTGGCAACACTCATTGTAGTTGCAGTGCTAGTAGCTATTTCTGTGATGAAGAAGTGATGGAGTGGATGCAAGAGTGATGCAATATGTAGTTGATGCAGTGTTTGCAGTAGCTATTTCACTGTTGGTATGTTAGGAATGATGCCTAGTTTGTTAGGAGATAAACCGGTACTATATGGTGGTCTTTGTTAGTGTCAAGTGTCAATCTTTTGCATTGTATCTGATGCTTTTGCAATATGTAATGCAAGT
Source organism: Aegilops bicornis (assembly GCA_021605145.1). NCBI lineage: Eukaryota > Viridiplantae > Streptophyta > Magnoliopsida > Poales > Poaceae > Aegilops > Aegilops bicornis. Next base: position 633,464,112 of record CM038675.1, read on the forward strand.
GACAATGTTGTACTGGAAATGAAGTTAATGGATCATCCTGTTGTCTTATGAAGATATCATTTTTATGTATTTGCCTTGTGTGTGTGCATTGCAAAGCTAGTTGATGATGCTGTCAATTTGGGCACATTTGACCATGAGTACTATTTGACCATTGTCATATTTGTCTTGTGTGTGTGCATTGCAAAGCTAGTTGATGATGCTTCTAAACCATTTTCCTGTTAATTTTGCATGAAAAAAAAACTATAGAACTGCTGCAAATTGAAGAGGACAAATGTGACCATTGTCATATGTTGGGCAATGTTATAAGAGTAACTCTTGTTATAACCAGGGCATTAAGCATAGTCATAAGTAGGGCAAAGAAGTATCTTATAGAACTGGTTACAAAATGAGCAACAATTGATCCATACTCATGTCTCTACATCATTATGGATCAATTGCAACATTTTCCTACATTACCACTGATTGTATACTACATGGATTGGGCAAAATAAGATGCTTGCATACTACTTGGATGTCTTTGGCTGTCCTTGTCTCATCACTGAAGATATCAAACATGGATGTTCTGCTTTGGCCTTCCTTGGTGACCATCTTCTTGGTGTTGTGAATCATCCTGGCTTTTACCCATTGCAATAGATATCAGCCTCATTTCTTCCTTTCTTTGTGATGCAGCAGCCTCCTTCTCTGCTTTATTATCTGCTATTCTTTTTGCTGCAGCAGCCTCTTTCTCTGCTAGCTTCTTGGCAGCTTCTTGTTCTTTTTGAGCCTTCTTCTCAGCCTCCTTCTTTGCTTTGTTCTCAGCAGCTATAGTTTTCTTAACCTCCAAAAGAATCTGCCTTGTCTCTGCTTGAGCCTGTTTTTTATGCTGCTTCTTCTTTTCTCTTCTCTCTGTTGGAGCATTTGCCGGGTCTCTTCCTCTCTGCCTCTGTTTGTTTTCTTCTCCTCTTGCAGATGTCTCTTCTGGCAGCTTCTTGACCTTCTTTTCTTGTTCTTCTCTCCTTGCTACAAGTATAGCATTTTTCTTGTCTTCTAACTCTTTGTCTCTCTGCTTTTTTAATGCAAGTAACTTCTTGGCCATCTCTCCTTGCTGAATGGTGCTTGTGCTCCCTTGGTTTTGATTGACCAACAAGCGAGCGTGAGAAAGGAATGTTGACTCTGGAACTGGTCCTTGTGCAATCACTCTTGGCTTGGCCTCTGCATGACATAACATTTGTACAAATGATCACACAATAATAGTAGGCTTGGCAAAATATATGAGATCATGTATGACAAAACTTACCCTTTCTATCATTTGATCAACCATGAGATCTTCTATGATAGGATTTTCTGCATGGTTGTGTTCCTGCTCAAAATGAAGCAACATTTAAGTGATCCATGATTTGCTTGTGGTGCTATATGACAAAACTGGAACATCTTCTGCAAAAACATACCTGAGTAATGATAGGGTCTTCATCTTGCACATGTTGCTCATCTGGTGATGTTGCTTCATGATTTGCTTGTGCTGCTGATGGTGCTTGCATATTTGGAGGAGGTACTCCTGCCTTCAGGTACTTGCATCCTTTAATGTTGTGATATGGCTCTCCACAATAGTTTCAGTGCATGATGACACCATGCCTAGACATTTTCTTGCCACCATTACTACAAATTACTTCACCTGTGTGCTTTTCTTCTGCTTTTGCATGGCCTGCCTACTTGCTTGGTGTACAATGGTGGCAGAACTGGTGGCCCATTCATCTTCTCCCATTCTGTCATGTCTCTACATGGATAGATTATGTTCTTGTATGCCATTTTGAACATGTTTACAGAATAGCATTGATTCACCAATGAAAGAGGGTCAACTCTTTCATGTCTAGTGAAAGGATCGAGATGGACCTAGAGGGGGGGGTGAATAGGTACAATTACAAATTTTAATTATTACTTAGCAATTTTAGGCAATAGTGCGGAATATGAAAGTGAGCCTAACAATTGCTAATAGGTGCAAGTACTAGGTAAGTAACACAAGCATATAAGTGAGCAAGCACAATATGATGTAAGTAAGTGCAAACCAAAACAAGTAACCACAAGTATAGAGTTAGGGTTAGGAATAACCGCAACTCCGGGAGACAAGGATGTATGCCGATGTTCACTTCCTTGGAGGGAAGCTAGTCACCGTTAGAGAGGTGGATGTTACCACGAAGGCACACCAACGCCACGAAGGCTCACCCTATTATCCCTTTGAGACAACACCACGAAGATGTTTCTCAACCACTAGTGGTAGACCTTGGGGTGGTCTCCAAACCCTCACAAACTTATCCGGGGGAAATCACAAAAGTCGATTCCTCTCCAAAAGACTCCTACCGCCTAGGAGTCTCCAACCTCCAAGAGTAATAAGATCAATGGGGATTTGCTCAAGACTTGCTCAACTCATGAATTCCTTGGGTGCAAAGAAGGAGGAGAAGAGGATCTATCACTTGATCGGACAACTTCTTTTCAAAGCTCTCAAACCCCTTGGGGATCTAAGATTTGGTGTGGAGAGTTGAGAGAGAGTGAGTGAAGTGTTCTAGGATTTGTTCAAAGTGAATGGTCAACCCAACCCGAGCAAGAGGAAGGAGTATATATATGTGGTGGGAAAAAGGTGACCGTTTGGGGTACAGGATGGCCGGACGTCCGGAGAACGTCGGCCGTCCGGAGGCCCAAATGGGTCCGGAAGTCCGACCGTCATCGGACGACCGACCGCTGTGAAAAGTGTGACCCACAAACCAATGTACAGGATACGGTCGTCCGAACAGGGCCGGACATCCGTAAGAAAGTTTCTGATGCGATGGTGTCGGACGTCCGGAGGGTTCCGGACATCCGTAAAAATGTTTCTGTTGTGAAGGTGTCGGACGTCCGGAAGCGTCCGGACGTCCGGGCAATCAGGAAGGACCGGACGTCCGTAGAGAGCCGGACGTCCGTAGAGAGCCGGACGTCCATAGGTAAGGTATATAGATACCAGCTTTGAGCAAGTTTTTCACAGATCCATCGATCCCCTCTTAATAGTGCGGGATCCCTATACTCAAGAACAAACCATAAATGAAGTTAACACCTTGTATCTCCATTCTTGAGTTATATGCTTTTTGTCCCTAGTCATGATCCATGCATACGGTCTTTGGAACACAATCCTGAGATATACTTGATAAACATGATTAGTCCCGAGCATATGTGTTGTCATCAACATCAAAATATGATTCAAGGGCATGATTGCACTTTCAATCTCCCCTTTTTGGTAGTTGATGACAACTCATATGCATACTCATAATAGTAATCGGAAGTATTTGTTGTGGAGCTCAATAACCATAATAACCATAATAAGAATAGGTGGCGAGTAGTAGAGGGCTCCCCCTCAAGCTGATGCCACAATAGTTGGATCACTTCATATAGATCAATTCATATAGATTCACCAAACTCATAACCAACAAACTGATCAATTCATATATCATATAGATTCATAACTAACAAACTCAATAACATAGTTCAACAATCTCATAACATAGTTCAACACACTACTCCTAACATAGGTTTCGATTACATAATGAGCTAGAGTAATGCATATGGAGCCTACTCCCCCTTTGGCATCAAGTATCCAAAAAAAACAAAGAGGGGAATGATATGATAGTATTAAAGCTCATCCCCATCATCATCATCATGAACACCACTGCCACCAGTCTCGTCAAAGAAATCAGCCCACTCAGGACCGGAGGAAAACCAAAATCAGAAGGGGTTCTGCAGAAGGCGCTCATCGTCACTCACATCATATACGCCTTTGAGTCTCGCAAGCGAGCCTTGGAGCGTTCTTGGAAGTGACCATGCGAGTGACCACATCGTGGTGTTGGGAGCAATGGAAGGTGAACATCTTCATCATGGCTGAATGGGCCTTCCCAAGAAAAGCGAGCAATGCGCCCAAAGGAGGCATCCTTTGGAATGAGGATGGTGAGCGTGCGAGGAAAACTAGCGGCGATATGAGTAGCGATGGCGGGAGAAGGAGGAACATGGTCACCGCCATGTGAGGTGGGATGACCCATCTCTCATGTATATGAGTGCGTGCAATGGGAAAGGAGCTACACTCTCGATAAATGCACGAAGAAAAGGTGCATGAGGAAAAGCCCGCTTGTCTGGAAGCTAGCAAGGCGAATCTCATGCCATAGAAAGTGTGGAACATTTATCTTCCCTTTAGGAGATGTGTAAAGGCGATGCATGAGATCAATGCGATGGCTGCTACAGAACCCTTGTCACCCATCTTGGGATAAATGGTGCGGATGACACAGCGATAAATGATGTTGAATGGAAAACGCCAAATAGAGACTTGGTTTAGACCCTTTTGTTTTTCAGTATTAGACAAAGATGATATGGGTCTAAGGAGATCCGCAGACCGCAATGCCTTTGGGCTTATGGTTGGGGTCATCTTTGTGGATTTTGAACCCAGTGTCGGGAAATCCAAGTGCGGTGACAAACTTCTGCATAAGATGTTGTGAGAGCGATGTCGGAGGTCATCCATGTGACAGTGTTATCGAGAGCAAAGTAACAAGTGGCATAAAAGCGATGGATGGCAGCCTGGTTAAAATCGTGTTGAAAGGCGAATGGGGCAGCTAGGTTTGACGACTCAATGAGCTCAATGGCTCCGGATATTTCTCCGGATGAGTGCGAATGTGCTCAAGATCGATGCAAACATGAAGTGACAAGCCTTTAGGAATGACAATCGTGGTGAAGATGTCGGCTTGGACATTCGATGCAAAACGACTATCCCGAGAATCCCTAGCAACAAAGAATTGATCTACATCACGACGCAATTTGAGATATGAAGATTTGGGGACTTCATTGAAACGCTTGACATGACGGCCTAGTGATAGTGGAGGCTCAAGGGAGATGTGACGGGCATCACCGTGGGGTTGCACCGGAGGAGGAGGAGGTTGAAATGTTGGACTGACGAGTGCCGGGCTTGGGGCAGCGACACGAACGCCAATCATCGGGACGGCTCCACCTCTTCAAGCTCATCCTCAAAATCTGACCCCTCAGAAGAGGAATCACTCGACGATTTGTGAGGACGAGCGGCACGTTTCGAGGGCGGTCTTCCTCCTCGAGTCGTTGGAACCACCACGACGAGGCAGACGCTTGGCCCTCCGGCGACTTGCTAACGTCGGAGTGCTTGGACCGAGGCATCAGGACCTAGGGGAGAAGGAAAGCGCATGTCAACACCCCTCCATAGACCAGGGTGACAAGTGAAGAGAAAGGGGTTTGCCCTACTAGGCGAGGAAGAGCACGGAGGAGCCAAGCAGCGTCCGGATCGAAGGACGGACGGGAGAGAAGCCCTGAGCGAACGGCAGGACGGGCGGACGGCGAAGTCGAGATCCATGGCGGGAGACACCCCGGCGAGGGGTCTGGGCGGCGCGGCGGATCGAGAGCGTACGGCTGCGGGCGGTTGACTAAGAAAACCTAGGGCGCAGTATATATAGACCCGCGTAGAAACGTACGGACGTCCGGGGCCTCCGGACGTCCGGAGTCATATATGCGACCGGACATCCGGAAACAGACGGTCGACCGGAGTCAGGACCATCAGCAACGAAGGATAACAGGGTCACTTTTACGGACGTCCGATGGCGTCGGACGACCGGGCATATTGTGACAGAACGGTTCTTACGGACGTCCGAGGCTTCATTTGCTAGGCCAAACTTGAGTGAATCCAGAATGGTTTTTACGGACGTCCGGCGAGGCCGGACGACCGGGCGAAAATAACCAGAGTAGAAGATACGGACGTCCGGAGTTTTGCGGACGTCCGGCAGTGAAATACCACACGGACGTCCGGGACCCTCCGGACGTCCGGAGCTAGAAGTTTGGACAGGAGGGCTGATAATGATGATGAGGAAAACATTTTTTGTTTTTTCAGTAAAACTTATTTATGTAGGAAATCAGATCCCACCTTACTCAATCATAAGCATAAACTACTCCATCATATTAAACTATGATAACTTTGAGAGTGTTTGTTCAATTTATGCATTATGTAAGGTGAGAGAACTCATGAATTGAGTGTCTCCCCTAAATATATGCCTACATCACGACTAGACATTAAGTTTAAGCATGGATGAGTACTAGATTTCACATAATGTTGTCAAGCTCCAAGATACCAAGTTCACGCCTAAGTCGACGTAACCTTGCTTCATCCAATGGTTTCGTGAAAATATCTCGCGATTGCAAATCTGTCCCAATGTGATCAATGTGAATATCGCCTTTCTCAACATGATCTCTCAAGAAGTGATATCTAATATCAATGTGTTTGGTGCGGAGATGATCCTTGGGGTTCTCGGCAATGTTGATAGCACTTTCATTATCACATAAAAGAGGCACATGTCTATAGGTGATACCATAATCCTTCAAAGTTTGCCTCATCCATAATAACTGAGTTACTGTGGCGGCAGCAATGTATTCAGCTTCTGCGGTAGAGAGGGCAATACAATTTTGTTTCTTCGATGACCAACTTACCAAAGAGCGTCCAAGAAATTGACATGCACCAGAGGTGGACTTACGATCCACTTTGTCTCCGGCCCAATCCGCATCCGTGTATCCAATGAGATCAAACTTAGCATCCTTGGGATACCATAGACCCAACTTTGGGGTGTGAACAAGGTATCTAAGAATATGCTTAACCGCCTTATGATGACTTTCCCTAGGGAAGCTTGAAATCTAGCACACATGCATACACTAAACATGATGTCTGGTCTAGATGCACAAAGATGAAGCAATGAACCAATCATAGAGCGGTATTTAGATGGGTCGAAGGGGATACCGTCTGTGTCTTGATGAGTGTTATTTTGGTTGGCATTGGTGTCTTACATGGACTAGCATCGGACATACCAAACTTCTCTAGGATATCCTTGAGGTACTTTGCTTGGGACAAGAAAATTCCTTCTTGAAATTGTTGAATTTGAAAACCAAGGAAGAACTTCAAATCCGCATTGAGTGACATTTCAAAATTCTTGGTCATTGAAGCCGCAAACTTCTTGCACAAATGAATGTTAGGAGAACCAAAAATGATATCATCTACATAGATTTGGCATAAGATCAAATCACCCTTATCCCTCTTAGTAAAAAGAGTAGGATCGATCACCCTCTCACAAAACCATCATCGAGTAAAAACTTCTTACAGGTGATCATACCAAGCACGAGGTGCTTGTTTGAGGCCATACAAAGCCTTATGAAGTTTATACACATAGTCTTTGTGATCGGGATCAACGAACCCAGGTGGTTGTGATACATATACTTCTTCTTGTAGAGGACCGTTAAGGAAAGCACTCTTCACATCCATTTGATGTAATGTAAAACCATTGAAAGCAGCATAAGCAAGTAAGATGCGAATGGATTCAAGACAGGCAACGGGGGCAAAGGTCTCACCAAAGTCCAAACCTTCAACTTGTGAGTACCCTTGTGCCACTAACCTTGCCTTGTTTCGGATGATTACACCATTCTCATCTTGTTTGTTCTTGAAAATCCATTTTGTTCCAATGACGTTGTGTTCGGTAGGTGGCCTCTTGACTAACGACCACACTTGGTTGCGTTCAAAACTGTTCAACTCTTCTTGCATAGCAACTAGCCAATCGTTGTCTATCAATGCATCTTGTACCTTGATGGGTTCAAAACTAGACACAAAAGAGAAGTGAGCACAAAAGTTGGTCAAGTGTTTACGAGTGACTCTACCTTCCGATATGCGGTGAGTATTTTGTCAACATCAACACGACCGGCCACTCGTGGCATGATAGAGGTAAGGGTTTCACGAGGTTCAACTTCATGTCCATCGTCCACATCCTCAACATATGGATCATTAATGTGTGGAGGAAGATCTTCTTGTTCATATTGCATTCGTTGAGGTTCATCATCAATGATTGGACTTTCTTGTTTTTGTTCTTGAAGATTGTCATGAGGAGGAGCTTGATCATCCTCTTCAACTTGGGCTAAAGGTATCGGTTGAGCAATAGGGGCTTGTGGTGTTATGAGTGTTGAAGTAGTTTGATGATGTGTGAGACTTCTATCTTCTTCTTCATCATCATGAGGTTCTTGTTCCATAGGAAGAAGTGCACCAACACTCATGGTCAAAATGTCTTGAGAAGAATCTTCTTCACCTACATCACTTAAATCAACTTGCTCCCCATGGGAGCCATTAAATTCATCAAACACCACGTCACAAGTTTCTACCACACATCCATTGGATTTGTTGTAGACTCTATATGCGTGAGAGTTTGATCCATAGCCAACAAATATACCCTCAATTGTTTTGGATTGAAATTTTCCTAACCTTTCTCTTTTGTTGAGGATGAAACATTTGCACCCAAATACACGAAAGTACTTGACATTTGGCTTGTTTCCAGTTAGCAGCTCATATGGAGTCTTTTCCAATATCGTGCGGAGGAAAAGCCGGTTTGATGCATGACATGTGGTGTTGACAGCTTCGGCCCAGAAACTATGTGGTGACTTGTATTCATCCAACATGGACCTTGCCATCTCCACAAGTGTGCGGTTCTTCCTTTCGGCTACACCATTTTGCTGAGGAGTGTATGGAGCTGAATATTGATGCTCAATCCCTTCATCACTAAGGAATTCTTCCAAGGTATAGTTTTTGAACTCAGATCCATTGTCACTTCTTATTGCCAAGATTTCTTTGTCAAACTTGCGTTGTGCTTGCTTGGCAAAGTCAATGAAAGTGATCTTCGTTTAATCCTTGGACTTGAGGAAAAACACCCATGTATATCTTGAGTAATCATCAACAATGACAAGTCCATACTTTTTCCCACCAAGACTATCCCATGAAGGAGGCCCAAAGAGATCCACATGAAGGAGCTCCAAAGGCCTTGAAGTAGACACAATATTCTTGGGTGGGTGCTTTGATTGATGTTGCTTCCGGCTATACATGCACTGCACACACGATCTTTCTCAAAAGAGACATTTGTTAGTCCAAGGATGTGATTCCCCTTTAAGAGATCTTGGAGATTCCTCATGCCGACATGGGCTAGCCGGCGATGCCATAGCCACCCCTTGTCGGCCTTGGCCATTAGACAAGTTGCATGGAATGTGCTCTCTTCGAGAAATCAACCGTGTAAAGGTTGCCATCCAACTCTCCAACAAAGGCCACTTGAGAGTATCCCTCTTAAAGACTTTCACATCCGTTAGTCCAAATAGTGTATCATAACCAATGAAGCCAATTGGCGGACGAGAAAGCAAATGATATTTAAGGGATTGGACAAGCATGACATTTGCAAGAGACATGTCATTTGTGATAGCCACCTTACCCAACCCAAGTACCTGTCCTTTTGATCCTCCACCAAACATAATGCTCATAAATGGTTGAATAGCTTCCATGAAATCGTAGAGCAATTTGCTATCTCCGGTCATATGATTTGTACATCCACTATCAATCACCCATTTTACTCCACCGGAGAAAGCTACCTACACACAATTATTACTTGGTTAGAGGCACCCATTTTACAATGGGACCTCTCAAGTTAGTCACAAGGTTCTTAGGGACCCAAATAGCATAAAAACGAAATGCCTTTTGGGGCCAACAAACTTTAGATAAACTTCTCCATCCTTAGTCTTACGTGATTACATAGGATGGAGGCATGAACTCTTTGGCTTGTTGAGAGTGGGCATGCCCTTGTGGCCTTCCCACTAACAACCTTACCTTTCTCCTTGTGTCCTTCTCGTACAAAGGTTTCTTTTAAAGGGGTGGTGCAATTTTGGGAGGACGTCTTCTTCTTGCTTGTGCTTGGGTCAAACCAAGTCCCTCTTTGGCTAACGCTTCATTGTGTTGGCTCAACACCTCATTAAGGTTCTTTTGCCCTTGAGCACATGTCATGAGCCCTTTCTCGATTTGAGCTTTGAGAAACCGATTCTCCTCAAGGATGGATGCTAGATCACTACTAGAGTTAGTAGAACATGCATCAACATTGATAATAGGAGATGAGTAAGCCTTGGCTAGAGTTTCAAGATAATTAAGTTTGAGTGTCTCAAAACTCTTTGTAAGAAGGGTGAGCTCTTCTTCCTTAGTCTTGAGAGACATGGATAGAAGCTCACAATCCTTAGTGAGAGAGGCATGAGACTTTGCAAGCTTACTTTTATCATTCATCAACTCTTCACAAGAGCCAATAGCCTTTTCAAGGAGGCAAGATCTTTAGCATGAACATCAATATTTGTACCAATTTTTAAACATAGTTCATCATTTCGTGCTTCCTCATATTTGACTTTCCGCTCAAGGATTTCATATTTTCCTTTTCCTCGATGACGAGGGTTTCGAGTTCCTTAATGGAGATGGTGTACTTACTCACCATCTCCATAAGCCTCTGAAACATAGTGAGCTTCCTTCCTTTGAGGGAGCACATGAACTTATTAAGTTTAGCAAGCATAGGATTAGTTAGATCATCATCCTCATGACTATCCTCCGCATCAAGATACTCATCACTTTGGAAGTGGAAGGCGTGAAAAGAGGAGGATTTGATCGTGGAGTTACCTTGACCTTGTCAGAAGAGCTTTGGTCCTCTTCTTCTTCAACCATGGCCTTTGCCATTAGGCATTTGTGAGCGTTGCCCTTGTAATCTTTCATGTAGTTGTAGGTGACCACATCACCATTCTTGTTTACTAACCTCAAGGTGTTTTGAGAGTCTTGAGCAACTCCGCAACACCACTAACATCATCCGGATCAGATTCTTCTTGAGCAACCATTGCCTTTCCATCTCTCTTCTTGAGCTTGGAGTTCAAAGGATTTGGTAACTTCTTCTTGGGAAAGGTCTTGGGAAACCTTGGTTTATCTTCTCTCTTCTCATAAGGGCACTTTCGTTGGAGAAGTGATTGGTTTCTTCACAGTTGTAGCATTTTCTTACTTTCTTCTTTTGGAATCTTCCCTTGAACTTACCCGCTAAACTTCTTGACAAAAAGAGCCATGTCTTCATATGTAGGGCCCTCGTCGATTCAATCTCATCACCATCTTCGTCATCCTCTTCTTCTTCTTCACTTTGTTCATCTTCACATACATGCTTGGCCTTCAATGCAAGATTGATCTTTGATGATGGAGAACCATGCATGGCAAGATGTTTTGTGGCATTAGTCTTTGACTCTTCATATAGTTGAAAGGTGGATACGATGTCATCTGTAGTCATTTCCTTGAAGGTATGGTGTTGTCTTATGTCCCACACCATTTGATGGTGAAATGGAGCAAGAGCATGGAGCAACTTATCCACAAGGAACCTCTTAGTCATGTTGAATCCATCTTGTGTCTTGTCACACTCACATGACTCAATATCCGCAGTGAGTGTCATGAGACGCTCATGGAGTTGATTGGGGGTTTCACCTTTCTCCATACAAAAGTTTTGCAATTGCCCTTGGCAATTTCATATTGAGCACTCCGGAGGGTAGAGGTGCAGTTTTGGATCTTACTGACTTCCCATAGTTCCTTGGCACTTGTGATGTGTATGAATGGTCTCCTTTGCTTTTCATCCAAGCCTCTCCTTATCCACATGATTGCAGTGTCATTGAGGTTCTTGTCATATATTTCTCTTGGAGTGGGGTTCTTTGGATCAACCACATGATAGCCATACTCCAAGATCTCCAACATCTCATCGTTTCCATGTCGAAGATGGTCCTGCATAGCAACTCTCCACAAAGGAAAATCGGAAGTGGCACTAAGCAAAGGAGGACTGCCTTGAGGATTATATCTTGGTTTCTCAACCTGAGGTCTTGCATAAAGCCAAGGAACACCGGGCGTGTTCATTGTTAGGAGGTTGTTGACCAAGTGATGGAGTAGGCACAGTTGGCCTTGAGGCAACACCACTGAGAGTGGTGCAAGCACCGAGGACAACGTGGCTAATATCTCATTTGGACCAAGGCCTCAAGAGAAGCATCATGCTCCTCTTTTTGCTTAGCAAGGGCCCGTTCTAGATCCTCCGACGTAAAGGACTTGACTTCAGAAGAAGCCCCGCCTTTATCCTTAGGATCTACAACAAGGGAGTCCCATCCGGGTTCATCTCGCTCTAGGGCGGTTAAGCCACAAGAATAGAGCACGAGGCTCGATACCAATTGAAAGGATCGAGATGGACCTAGAGGGGGTGAATAGGTACAATTACAAATTTTAATTATTACTTAGCAATTTTAGGCAATAGTGCGGAATATGAAAGTGAGCCTAACAATTGCTAATAGGTACAAGTACTAGGTAAGTAACACAAGCATATAAGTGAGCAAGCACAATATGATGTAAGTAAGTGCAAACCAAAACAAGTAACCACAAGTATAGAGTTAGGGTTAGGAATAACCGCAACTCAGGGAGACAAGGATGTATGCCGATGTTCACTTCCTTGGAGGGAAGCTAGTCACCGTTAGAGAGGTGGATGTTACCACGAAGGCACACCAACGCCACGAAGGCTCACCCTATTCTCCCTTTGAGACAACACCACGAAGATGTTTCTCAACCACTAGTGGTAGACCTTGGGGTGGTCTCCAAACCCTCACAAACTTATCCGGGGGAAATCACAAAAGTAGATTCCTCTCCGAAAGACTCCTACCGCCTAGGAGTCTCCAACCTCCAAGAGTAATAAGATCAATGGGGATTTGCTCAAGACTTGCTCAACTCATGAATTCCTTGGGTGCAAAGAAGGAGGAGAAGAGGATCTATCACTTGATCGGACAACTTCTTTTCAAAGCTCTCAAACCCCTTGGGGATCTAAGATTTGGTGTGGAGAGTTGAGAGAGTGAGTGAAGTGTTCTAGGATTTGTTCAAAGTGAATGGTCAACCCAACCCGAGCAAGAGGAAGGAGTATATATATGTGGTGGGAAAAAGGTGACCGTTTGGAGTGCAGGATGGCCGGACGTCAGGAGAACGCGTCGGCCGTCCGGAGGCCCAAATAATGGGTCCGGACGTCCGACCGTCATCGGACGACCGACCGCTGTGAAAAGTGTGACCCACAAACCAATGTATAGGATACGGTCGTCCGAACAGGGCGGACATCCGTAAGAAAGTTTCGATGCGATGGTGTCGGACGTCCGGAGGGTTCCGGACATCCGTAAAAATGTTTGTTGTGAAGGTGTCGGACGTCCGGAAGCGTCCGGACGTCCGGGCAATCAGGAAGGACCGGACGTCCGTAGAGAGCCGGACGTCCGTAGAGAGCCGGACGTCCGTAGGTAAGGTATATAGATACCAGCTTTGAGCAAGTTTTTCACAGATCCATCGATCCCCTCTTAATAGTGCGGGATCCCTACTCAAGAACAAACCATAAATGAAGTTAACACCTTGTATCTCCATTCTTGAGTTATATGCTTTTTGTCCCTAGTCATGATCCATGCATACGGTCTTTGGAACACAATCCTGAGATATACTTGATAAACATGATTAGTCCCGAGCATATGTGTTGTCATCAACATCAAAATATGATTCAAGGGCATGATTGCACTTTCATCTAGCACATGCTATGGCATGTACACAAGGTGTGCCACTCTTCTGCCACCTCTTACAGTTACACTCATTGGTGTGCCAGTCCACAAGGAAGTTCACACCCCTGTCACCTACAGGAACACCCCATCTCCAGCTCCCTCCACATAGCATGGTTTGCCCACTCGGTTAGCTTCTCCACCTTTTTCTTGATCTTTGGACAAATATTTCCTTTCATCTTCTCTGCCTCAAGCTGCTTGTTGTAGTGCCTCTGCATCAGTTGGCCTTTGATCCTTTCTAGCATAGAAAGTATAGGTAGCTCTCTAGCATCTAGTATGTACCTACAAGTATAAGACAAAACCGAGTTAAGTGTCAAACATTGAAGTAAGAACATGCACATAGCAAGTTAATTGGCTTCTCACTTGTTGAAAACTTCACAGTTATTGTTGAGCAATATATCACACTTGGGAAGATCACTTTGAAATGCTCTAACCCATGTGTATGGTTCCAACTCATGCAACCACTTGTAAGCATCCAAGCTGATGTCCTTCATCTCAACCATGTACTGCTCATACTTGACAGAGGTGGTACTTCTTGCTATCTTCCAAAGTTGATTCTTAAGAACATCCCCTTTGAATTGTTCTTGAAAGTTCGCCACATGTGTTCCGACACGTAACCTGTGTTCGACTGGAAATAACTCATCCACAGCATTGATAAGGACCTACAATAACAAAAGATAAACATAAGCATGGGCTACTAAATATGGAGTACTACTTATACTACAATTGATGTTGTTTACCTTTTGTTTGTCTGACATAATGGTCCATGGAGCAGTATTAAAGATAGCAAGATCATTCTTTAGTCTTTCAAGGAACCAACACCAATTAGGCTTGTCTTCCACTTCAACTACAACTACTGTAATTGGAAAAATACAATCATTTGGGTCTATCCCAACAATGGTGAGTAGCTGTCCTCTGTACCTTGTCTTGATATGACAGCCATCAAGGAATATCATAGGCCTACATCCTTGCAAGAACCCTCTTTTGCATGCATCTAGACACATATAGGCTTTATTAAACCTTGCTTTACTATCTAGTGCAACAAAGAATGAGGTCCTGTGGTTACTTCTTCTCAACTCATTACCATAGTCCCAGAGCATCTTGTATTGGCCTTCTTCATCACCATAAATTTTTTTCATTGCTAGCCTCCTAGCTCTTTGTAACTTGGTCCTACTTGGGGTCATATGCCACTCCTTTTGGACAACTCTAGAAAAGTTTCTCAAATTCATGTCTTGGTCAGCTCTAAAGCTCTCAAGATACTTACATGCTAGAAATGGTGCTTTGTGAAAGCCTTGATCTTCCATTTCTTGGTACAAGTGTGCTCATCCACATATTTCTTGACCATGAAACACTTGGTCCTGCTATCATATGAAGCCCAAAGATACCAAGTACAGTCCTCATCACATGTTGTTCACTCTTTTCTTATCATTGACTGGCAACTTCACATCTACCCTGTTTTTGCAGCAGTACTCCTTCATGGCTTTCCTCAAGAGCTCAACAGTTTGGAAAACCTGACCAACATGAAACTTGGGACAATGAAGATCCTCTGGTCTAAATGCCTTGAACTTCATGAATATCTCTTCATCATCAGAATCTGGTGCCCACAAGTCATCACCCTCTGATTCATAGAACTCATCTTCATGATCATATGTCTTTGCTTTATCCGCATCTTTCTCATTTCCTTTCCATGACTTCTTTTCCCTTTTGAACCTTTTGCTTCCCTTTCTCTTCTTTCTTCTTCTCTGTCTCCACAGGCTCATCCATGTCTACATTATCGCAAACATATCATCATCACCATCACTTATGTCATAGTCCTTTGTCCACTATGGCTCCGGGATCAAAGTCGAGTCATCCGAGTCGAATCGACATCTTCTAGGAATTGAGCGCATTTACATGCGATTTTCCTTTTGCATACTCTTGATGATCCAGCTTCATCACTTGTTGTTTTGCCTCCAGCACTACATCTGGAGCCATAACATTTTCATCCTGCTCAACAAAAGAACAATTCCTCCTGGCAAACACATAATTGCCCACATTAACATCTGAGCTCTCTAGATACACAACTTGTATTGGGATTGCTTCACCTTCAGGTACATGAACATCTGTCTCTGCATTTACAACCTCAGCACTTTCTGCCTGATCAACTCTTGTCTTAGAAGGACTAAACACTGGAGGTAGCTGCACTCTTGGGAAATTGACCACATCATCATCATCATTGTTTGAATTCAGACTGTCTTCATGGTCTAAGTAGAGACTGAATGAGTGGTGGCCAAGATCAACAAATGTTATCATCAGTCTCAGGTCTCCATCTCCTCTTATTTCTCTCAAGCCATTCTTACGCAAGGTTAGGATTGGAATGCAGTAGTACACCTTGAGCCTTCCTGCCATCTCTCAACCAATCTCCTCAACTAGGTGCTCAACCATGATTGGGGACCATGTCAGTGTATCCAGATCATCATACCACAACACATGCCCATTGACATAAGAACGGTTGCTACCTTTGCCAAGGAAATATCCACCATGGTTAAATTGAACTGAAAATTTCCTGCTGCGTGGTCCTACAAAGATGAAAACAGGGCATAATTCTGTCAACATATATTACAAGGAACCACCTTTCCTAACCTAAAACCCTAACCGTATGTTCAAACATCTAAAAGGTCTACAATTGCATCATAATGACCTCCAAGCAAACAATTAGCCCCCAATTTGTCGTGCAAAACCATACAATCGAAAACCCCCAATTTGTCGTGCAAAACCCTAGCTTAAATCTTGTGAAATCTTGCGGGCAAAATCGGCCTCCTACATCACCATGTGCACAATGCGAAACCCTAAATCGCGCAATCAAGAGACTGCAAGCACCAATCATGGCGGATGTAAGTGGGGCTTACCATAGTACGGTGGAGGAGCTCCATCTGGTCGATGAACAGGGGCCATCCTGAGGAGGATGCGGCGCCCCTCCGACAGCGACGCGATGCGGCGCACCTCTGCGGCAACCCCGGCCCTTCCACGATCTCGATGACCAGAGATGGTGCGCTGCCGCCGACGATCGCCTCCTCTGCTCTCCTCCTCCTCCCCTCGTTATGATCGAAGCCAAATAGGCAAGGCGCTTTTGGCTAAAGCACATCGAACCAGGGGAGATTCTGCAAAAACACCACGCTACCGCCTTCTTAATGCCAGCTGGCATCTAGGATTGGTCCACGTGGTCAAACCGAGCGGCGACGGGTGGCATATGATAAACAGTGACCGTACAAACACGTCTTGTCGTATTGGGTGACCGTATTGGCTGTATTTCTAAGTACAATGACCAAAGTTAGCGCTCTTCGCAAGTTCAGTGACTACCAGTGCATTTTACTCTTCTAGAGAAACAAAACTTTCAAAAACATCTCCTTTGTTGTATGAAATCATCAACATCTCGTCATATTTACAAGATACTCCTGAGCTTTGACTACGACAACGCGCCATTATTTTGCTGACTGGCTCAAAATAAACAGGGTACTACGATCACATAGCTGGTCAGTTTGGAACACGCAGAGTTTCTTTTCCAGCTAACTTCTGCACAAGTGGCAAAAAAAGGATTATCAGTAAAAAATCATTTCTAATAGGATTTTTATGAATCAATGAGTATGTGAATAGAAGAAAAATACAGTATAGCAATTGCAGTATGTGGGAAAATATAAACGAAACTGCTGTGCGGACGACGCACAGCCTGCACGACAGGGAAATGATGGCTAATCTATCCGCTGGCCCCACTTTAGTCATATGCATGGACGGCTTGATTTAGTTGTCGTGCACAAATCGTCTCCAAAACATCGTCTGCATAGCAGCGCTCAAATATAAAAGATAAACACATCATTAATCATGCTGCAGACCAATTTTGAACATCCTACACAAATCCGACACATCCATGGGGAAAAATATAGCTGTGTGAAGACAGCAGTTCAATATCTACATACTCTTCCTGTCTATAGATATACTACCTCTGTCACGTAATGTAAGACGTTTTTGCACTTCAATTTGAACTCCAAAAACGTCTTACATTATGAGACGGAGGGAGTAGCTCATTTCCTTCTTTATGTCAAGCAGTCAATGTTAAAAAAAACATAGCTAAATTAATAATTCCCAGTGTTTTTCGATGTCATAGCAAAGTCTTTTCGCTTTGGCATAATTTTGTTTGGGTTAATACCTTGGCTAATATACTGTTACCTCCTGCAGTGAAGTTCAGCGAAACCAGGGCAACTTAGGTATAAGAGCTCCAAGCAAGGAGCTGACTTTTAATTTACTTGGTTACTAACTTACTAATGAAATATTTTTGCAGTTAACCACATGACTCGCTTTTCTTATTAAGTCCATATAATTGTAAATGTAGTAAGTAAATAACTTATTCTAGTGTCTAATGTATGTGCTCATTTTAGTTCTAAATTTTCACAGTTTAGAGTTTCTATATGTCCATTGATAAAATGACTGATTTCAAAATTTTGTAGACAGTTAGTTCGATAAGCAGCATAAATGAATAGATAAGTAATTCACTCAGAAATTGATTCTCCTCTACCCGGCTTCAAGTAATAAATAAAGTAATGTCTTCCATATATGTTTAGAGCAATGAATTAATATTTTTTATTCATAACGAACAACAGAAACTATCCAGATTTGTTCTTGAGCGGCAAACCTAGTTAGCTGTTTTTCACTTCCTTCGTTTCTTTATGCAAGACATCATGCATCACAAGATTCAAGTTTGAACAACAATTAGATCAATAAAATGTGGGTTATATGACAAAGAGATAACACCATTGGAAAAAGCTTTTCAGTACGAACCCAATGATATCATTTTCTTTGTCAAATAAACAACATTTCATTAATCTAATTGTCAGCCAAACTTGAATCCTGACATGCTAAATATCTCACAGAAAGAAAACCTAGCGAGTGTTTTCACTTGAAATTCAAATGTATCTTGTAGCATGTTATACCATGGTGTATCTTTGTGTTCTTATGCAATAGTATATTACGAACCACGCAAAGTATCATCTCTCATCTTCAGATTTAATGATGATTTGGAAATATGAGAGATAATATTTTGTGATGTTAACCATGCATAAACTCTTATTTTTTGTTTATAAGGAACCAAAAAAAATATCAGGATCTGTTTGACAAACAAATAACTAGTTTGTTGTTCTTCACTCCCTCCAGTTTTTTATGCAGACGCCATGCATCACAGGTTTTAAGTTTGACCAACAATTAAATGAATAAAACATGGTTTACATGACAAAAAAGGTAATATCATTAGAAAACACTTTTGAGTATGAACCCAATGATACCATTTCTTTGTCAAATAAACAACATTTCATTAATCTAATTGTCAGCCAAACTTAAATCCTGAAATACTAGACGTTTTACAAAATTAAATAGTGTTTTTAACTCAAATGTATCTCGAAGCTTGTTATACCATGGTGCATCTCTGTGTTCTTAAGCATTAGTGTAATACTAACTGCACAAAGTATCATCTCCAATCTTCAGAGTTAATGACAATCTAGAAAGATGAGAGATAATATTTTGTAATGTTAGCCATGCATAAACTCGTAAGGAAGAGAACAAAAAAAGCGAAGTGCTAGTGTGCACCTTTGTTGTTGTCCGATAATTATTTTTTTGCCTCAAATACTTTCACTCAAACTAAAATGTTAACTACTACCTGTTCAGTGCTAGACAAAGTTATTAGAATTGCATCTCTGGCAATAAGTCTCATCTAGAATAAAAGCATCACACCTTAATGAATTATTTTCTCATTCACATATTACGCAATAGTATATTACTAACCACACAAATTTGTCATAGTATGGATACCTGTGAGAATAACAGGAAAGCTAAGGTATGTAGTGCACTATCTACTATGTTATTCTCTTTCTAAAGAATAGAAACAAGGTATTCTTTCCCAGATAGATAGTACTTTGTGTACTTATTGGTACACTAATGCTCAAGAACAGAAAAAAAAACACCATTGTATAACAAAGCTACATGATTAACCAGAATATCTACTGAAAATAATAAACATTCTAGACAAAATATTAACTAGGTACATAACCAAGAGGTCATTAAATAATCTATCACCATTGCTTTGACTATACTAACCCCTCCAAACCTCACAGCACAACTCAAGATTCAATTACAGCACCTCCCATTCAAAGCTTTCAGAAGCTCAAACTAACTGGTAGTTGAAATGTTTTTCATTTAATGCTCAAAATAATTAAGTTCAAGAAACCGAGTTCATGTTTGAACACGAGGTACTGGCAGCTAAACATTCCGAAGGTACTTATCAAACAACTCCTGATGTGCATCATTCCAATCATGAACAACTCAACACATTGAAACAAACATTTACACTTAAATTAGCAGATTTAAATACAAACATTGTTAATCATGGTACGGACAAATTTTGACCATCCTACGCAGATCCCACACATCCATGGGGAAAAACGTACTAGCTGTGTGAAGACAGCAGTCAATATCTACATACTCTTGCTGTCTACAGATAGGTTGTTTCCTTTTTCTATATTAAGGTCAAGCAGTCAATGTTAAAGAAAACGTATCTAAATTAAAATAATTCCCAGTGTTTTGCATGTTATAGCAAAGTCTTTTCGCTTTGGCATAATTTGTTTGGCTGATATAGTGTTACCTCTTGCAGTGTAATTCAGAGAAACCAGGGCAACTAGGTATGAGAGCTCCGAGCAAGGAGCTGACCTTCTGAGTTTACTTGGTTACTGACTTATACTAATGAAATATTTTTGCAGTTAACCATGTGACTAACTTTTGGTATGAAGTCCATGTAATTGTAAATGTAGTATGTAAATAACTTATTCTAGTGTCTAATGTATGTGCTCTGCTCATTTAGTGTTTAAATTTTCACAGTTATAGAGTTTCTACATGTCCATTGATAAAATGACTGATTCAAATAGTGTAGACAGTTAGTTCGATAAGTAGCATAGGTGAATAGATAAGAAATATTTTTGCAGTTAACCATGTGACTAACTTTTGGTATGAAGTCCATGTAATTGTAAATGTAGTATGTAAATAACTTATTCTAGTGTCTAATGTATGTGCTCTGCTCATTTAGTGTTTAAATTTTCACAGTTATAGAGTTTCTACATGTCCATTGATAAAATGACTGATTCAAATAGTGTAGACAGTTAGTTCGATAAGTAGCATAGGTGAATAGATAAGAAATAACTTCACTCAGAAATTGATTCTCCTCTACCTGGCTTCAAGTTAATAAACGAAGTAATGTCTTACATATATGTTTTATTATCTTGTCACCTCAACTAAACATTTAGAGCAATGAATTAATATTTTTTACGTGTAAAGAAAATGAATTAATATTTCTTATTAGTAATGAAAATAAGAAACTATCAGGATTTGTTTTTAAGCCGCAAACCTAGTTGGTTATTTTCCACTCCTTCCTTTATGCAAGATGTCATGCATCACAAAATTCAAGTTTGACCAACAATTAGATCAATAAAACGTGGGTTATATGACAAAGAGATAATACCATTGGAAAACGCTCAAGTGCGAACCCAATGATATCATTTTCTTTGTCAAATAAACGAAATTTCATTAATCTAATTGTCAGCCAAACTTGAATCATGAAATGCTAAATATCTCACAAAAAGAAAACCGAGTGAGTGTTTTTCACTTGATATACAAATGTTATTCGTAGCCTGTTATACCATGGTGTATCATTCTGTTCTTACGCATTAGTATATTACTAACCATACAAAGTATCATCTCTCATCTTCAGATTTAATGACAATTGGAAATATGACAGATAATATTTTGTTATGTTAACCATGCATAAACTCTTATTTTTTGTTTGTAAGGGACCAGAAAAATATCAGTATTTGTTTGAAAAATAACAAAACTAGTTAGTTGTTTTTCACTCCCTCCATTTCTTTATGCGGACGCCATGCATCACAAGATTTACGTTTGACCAAAAATTAGATCGATAAAACATGGTTTACATGACAAAAAAGGAAATATCATTGGAAGGCGCTTTTGTATGAACCCAATGATACCATTTCTTTGTCGAATAAACAACATTTCGTTAATCTAATTGTCAGCCAAAATTAAATCCTGAAATACTAGACGTCTTACAAAATCAAATAGAGATTGTTTTTAACTCAAATGTATCTCGAATTATACAATGGTGTATCTTTGTGTTCTTAAGCATTACTATAATGTACTACCTAGACAAAGTATCATTTCCCATCTTCAGATTTAATGACAATCTGGAAAGATGAGATAATATTTTGTGATGTTAGCCATGCATAAACTCTTAAGGAAGAGAACAAAAGGAAGTGAAGTGCTAGTGTGCACCTTTGTTGTTGTACTGCAATTGTTTTCTGCCTCGCATAGTTTCACATAATAAACTAAAATGTTAACTACTACCTGTCCTGTGCTAGACAATCTAGTCTATCTGATAGTTTTGTCAAGTTATTAGAATTCACTATTAGTTGAAATTGCATCTCTCGCCATAAGTCTCACCAAGAATAAAAACCTCATTCCATACTGAATTATTTTCACATTACATATACTAAAATGCTTTGACATTTCATCCTGGTCTTGCCTATGAGATTCATATTTGCAAATATTTAGCTGTGAATAACAGGAAAACTAAGGTACACAGTGCACTATGTACTACGTTAGGTATTCTTTCTCATTTTTCCAAGAAAAATGTGCTTCGGGATGATGAGATAGATAGTACTTTGTGTAATTAGTGATACATTAATGCTCAAGAACAGAGAAAAACACCGTGGTATAACAAAGCTACATGATATACCAGAATATCTACTGAAAATAATAAATGTTGTAGACAAAATCCTAACTAGGTATATAACCAAGAGGTCACATTAAACAATCTATCACCATTGCTTTTGACTATACTCACACCTCCAAACCTCATGATTCAATTACAGAACCTCCCCTTTGAAGCTTTCAGATGCTCAAATTAACTGGAAGTTCAAATGTATTTTTATTTAATAATCAAAATAATTAAGTTCAAGAATCGAAGTTGCTGGTTGAACACGAGGTACTGGCAGCTAAATGTTCCGAACGTACTTATCAAATGACTCCTGATGTTCGTCCTTCCAATCATCAACAACTTAATTCATTGAAACAAATATTTCCAATTAGATTTGCGTATTCAAATAACTATTTCATTTAATATCACACTTGCATGTTTTATCAGATATCCTTTTCATCGCTTAAACTGTTTGCTGAAATTATTCAATAAATAATACTTTAAATGTCTGAATAATGAGTTGTTTCTTTATGTTTAATCTGAAGAAAGGTTTTTTAATATGACATAATTTTCTAATTTTCAGTCAGACGAAAGCACAACATTTTGCAATGCATAACTGCATGACTCGAGGAGGTATCAAGTGCTTGAGCAGCAGGCCTACACCCTTCACGTACCCATGTAAGCTTATTAAAATCTCAGCTGATAACAGGGTTCATAATCTCTACAGAAACATAATTAATTCTAAACAAAATACTGAAGTTTCAGCAAATAGGATTTTTTTTTGAAGTTAGACTACTAGGTAAGAACTAGCACCCTACACTTCCCTTCTACGGCTTCACACAACCAAACACCCAAACCCTGCACAAATTTTGCTCTTTGCCAGTTCAATCATGTCTTATTCCAGTGTCAACTTCCCATTCATAATATCTACCCGCAGTTAAGAGTTTAAACTCTTCTTTAAGAAAATCGAGGAGTCAATCAGACAGCAAATCGTGAGATCTCACCAGTCACTTTTTATCCTCGTCCGTGCTGGCGTCGCTGGGGGGACGGGGTTCGGCGCGGGAGGGAAGGGGGTTGGAACCCTTGACGAGCCAGCCCAGGGCGAAGAAGGCGCCGCCAGCGAGGATGGCGGTGCCCCAGGCTTGGGAGTACCACCGGCTGTACTGGCGCACCGCGAACCGCCACTGGTCCCGCAGCGTAGCCGCGTCGGGCAGCGCCGCGTCCGGAGGGTTAGGGTACCCGCCGCCCCCCGCGCCTCCGCCGAACCCGCGGATGCGGGGGACTCCCTCGGGCGCCGGTGGTTGGGGCGGCGCCGGAGGAGACGGCGAAGGCGTGATGGGCTTCTCCTGGCTCGCCATTCCAAGAGGGATCTGCGTACTGTTTAGGACCCCGAGGCTTGGGTAAGGCGGCCGGCGGCGACGGTCGGCTTATGTGACGGTGGCAGGCGCAGCGGCGGCCTAGATCGTAGCCCGGAAGTGAACGGACGTGGCGTCGCCCCCCAAGTTCCGGCTAGAGATGGACGGCCGGAAGAGAACGGTGGAAGTGGAAGAGTGGTCGAAGAGGAAACGGCAGAGAGAGAGAGAGTGCGTATGTGAGGGATCGGTCATGGGATTTTATTGTTTCCTTTCGGCCTTTCGGTTTCTGGGATGGAATTTTGGTGGGCCGGGCTTCCGTGCGCGATGGGCTACACAAGGTTTCGATCCAGCACGGTGCGATCAAAAAGGCCTGCCGTTTTCGGGAGCACCTATGTGCCGCTTACTGCGGCAACCAGTCGGGGCTTCGCACAGGGCGTCCCCCGACTGGGCCGGCCCACACAGGCAGCGTGTGGTGTAAAAAATGAAAGAAAAAGGCGAAGCTTCAGCGAGGACATGATCCCACGACCGCACACTTCTAGAGCAAGCTACCTAACCACTACGCAAGATAGCTGCTTGTGGTTAAATGGCAATACGGAAGCTATACAACTAGTCACGTCACCAGATCCAGTTATTTTTTTCTTTTTTCAATCTTTTCTTGTAATTTCTGAAAAAAAATGTAAGAACGTTTTTTACGACGCACACGAGTTTTAAATTTTTTTGGCACTTTTTTGAATATGTAATCAAATTTTAAAAAAGGAACAATTTTGAAGTTGTGCACAAATATTGAAAACAGGAAAATTTTATTAAATTACGATCAGTTTTGATAAAAAGAGACAAGTTTTTTGAAAATATGAACAATATTTTGAATTGTTGAAAAAAACTAACAACAGGAACATATTTTGATTTTGTGAACAAATCCTGAAAAATATGAACATTTTGTTAAATTCCGAACAAAAATTCACAATCATGAACTGGTTTTGACAAAATGTGAACATTTTTTAATTGGTGAACAATTTTCAAAAGAGGAGCATTTTTTAATTTGTGAACAAATTCTGAGAACAGGAACATTTTTAATTTGTAATTTTTTTGAAAAGGGGAACAATTTTAAGAATGGTGAACAATATTTTAAAGATGTGATTTTTAAAGAAAAAGCGTACCAAAGAAAATTTCGAAACGATCATTTTCTGGAAATTGCAAACAATTTTTGAGTTGTGAACAATTTTTGAAACATTCCAAAAAAATGTTCTCGAACCTGAAATTTGTTCATAATTTCAGAAAAATGGTCTATATTTTGAAAAAGTGCGTACATATTTTGAATTTCTGAACATTTTCATAGACAAGAACATTTTTTTTGCCTATGCAAACAAAAAAATTGAAACTGCAGACATTGTTTTTGAAAAACATGAAACTTTTTTGAAGTTGCGAACAAATTATGAAATTATGAACAAAATTTTAAACCATGAACTATTTTGAATTTTTGAACAAATATTGGAAAATGGAACATTTCATAAAATTATGAACATTTTTTGATACAAAGCGAACAAAATTTGCAAGTTATGAACAAAAATTTGAAAACATGAACATTTTCCTTAAAAATGAACAACATTTGTAAATGTGAACATTTTTGAAAAAGAAAAAGAAATCTGAGAAATAAAAATGAAAAACAAAAGAAAAGGAAATCAGAGAAAAAAGAAACAAAAAATAAATAAGTAAAGAAAAGAAACAGAAAAAGAAAACACGGAGAGAAAAGGAAAAAGAATCGAAAAGAAAGAAAAAGCGAAAGGAGAAACAGAAAAGAAAGAAATCCGGTTCAGGAACCTTCTAGAAGGTTCCCAAAACCGTAAAAACCTGGCTGGGATCCTCTAGAAGGTTCCAAACCGAAATCGCCTACAAGTGGAAGGTGGGCGGCCAATGATCGCTGCCCTATGCGTTCTCTCGACATTTTGACGCAACGAGCGTCCAATATGAATTTCCGCCGTTTTCTGCTGAAGTTGACGGGTTTTTTTTCGACAATGCTGAAGTTGAAGTTACAGAGAGAGGCTGCAATGGAGGATGTTGGGAGCCAATCTGATGCAACAAAGGAGGCTAGGGACCGGTCCTCGTTGTGGAATATTAAAGTTCACTCAAAACTGAGAGTTTTCTTATGGAGATTATGCCATGAATCGTTGTTGATAGCTGATCTACTAAATCATCGCAACATGTCCACTACACAGGTTTGCGCACTTTGCGCAACACAAGATAGTTGGAAACATGCACTTATTGATTGTGTAGTGGCATGATGTGTGTGGTCTATCTCGATAGAAGAGACATTAGAATGCATGATGGGACACCCGATGATGGATGCAAAGAATTGGTTGTTTGTGATGCACGACAGGTTAATCACATGGTGAGTTTACTCGCTTGTTACACTATGGGCGTTTTGGCGATCGAGAAGAAAGGCTATCTATGAAGAGATCTGTGAAAGTCCTTTTTTTGTCCATTCTTCCATCACGTTTTTCTTAAGGGACATTGATCAGCGTGAAGAGGACAGCGGTGTGAACAGGATTGCCACAACTCAGCCACTCGTAGGCAGCCTCCGCCTACCGGGTTTGCCAAGATAAATGTTGGCGTTGTTGGATCTAATGATGGATCCTTTGGTGCGGTTGCGGCGGTAGGACGTGATCAGGGAGGTAATTTCTGGGTGCTCCAGCTATCATCTTGAGATTCATGTAGGAACCAACTACACTTGAAGCCTTAGTTGTTCGAGAGGTTTAGCCATTGCAGAGGATATCTATGAGTCTCAAATACAAATTGCATCGGACTACAACACGGTGGTGAACGACATCTAAACAATTCATCGACAAATAGTTCTAGGGCTTTTATGGCTTGTAACATAGTTCATGAGTTTAGGAACTCGAGTTTCGAGGCTCACAATCTTGCTAAGCATGCTTTGACTCTTGGTTTTGGCCGCCATGTTTGGTTAGGCCAACCGAGAGAGCTAGTTTTCTTACCTTTAAACGTTTTGGAGATATAAATAAAGCTTAGAGTGTCTAAAAAAAGCAAAGATTCTCAAAAAAAGTCTGCCTGCCACACGCTGAGGGAGTGTTGCTAAAAAACTAAGGGAGCGCCTACGCGCCAATGTGGCATGCCGAAGTACGTAATTAGTATTTGGACGATGCTAAAATTGGATGACCACTATCAACTTGATATTTTCAGTGAGAGATCATCCTAATAACGACTACTGCGCAATAAAGGTGCATGAAAAGGGATTAACATCACATGCAGTTTATAATATAGTGACATGGTATAGCCCTTTTCTGATGAAGTAGTCCGCGTCGTCTTCGTGATCTTCTTCATCCCTCTTCCGGTGCCGTAGAACTCCTTCTCCGCGCCCACCCTTTGCGTCGAGGTCCACCGTCGCAAAATATTGTCTTCTTAAAAGTCATCGAGGTTGACACGCGGGTCAACAAATAAGAGAAAAGACAATCATATGGCTCCAGCTATCATGTCATACCATGGCTCGCAGGCCAAGATAAAATTATTACAACATATCGCTTATCATACAAACATAATGAGGAAACAAAGGCTTATACCACAACATGCAAACCTCCTGCAAAAATGAGTTAGACACTTCTAGTCCCTTTGCTAATTACCGTATCTTTCCTACAAACCATAAGCATGGCACTTCATGTTGTTAGTTTAACTTTCCAGGTGTATGAAACACGAGACTTAATTAAAAATACCGAGCCCCGTATTAAACTTAGTCATTACGCGTGACCCTCGTGTATATCATTATCTACATTGCCCTTCCTCTCTCGCAAAGTTTATCTTTATGACTATGAACGAGTCCAAAGTATCTGAAGCTTAGCTATGGACGGGGGACCTTAGCAAGCCAGATCTTTGCAACAAAACTCGAACATGCTGTCAATATCAAAACCTCGCAAGATTATAAGGGTTACAACATGAGCGTTCGGTAATTAGAACCATCTAATCACCCCCGCACTTAAATGCCACATTTCACAATATGCTCTAACCGTACCTGCATTTACTCATAGAATTGCTCTGGTACCACTATAGAGAAACGTGCTACGCAGCAAACATTGTATGCTACACGATATCACCTAGGATCACTATGAAGATGGCGGTGGGGATGAAAGTGGAGCGGAAACTTTCTGCTTTTCTAGAGGAAAAATGAAAACAGAGAGGAATTATGAAATCAAAAACAGAAATTTTCAAAATGGGAGGGTCACGATCGTCTTTGTTGAATCTCCTTCGCCATCAAGGGAGGGTCGAACGAAGAGGCATCTCAGGTACGAAACAGGGGGCGCGCATTACAGTTGCAAGGGCATGGTGGCAGACACAGGAGAAAGACAATCGGAGATGGACGCCGATGGCACGTGTGGCTGCCTCAGTTGCCATGAAAAACGCCGACATAAAAATAGTAAAGACGGAACCCACCATGGGGGCGTACAGAGGAAGAGTAGAGGGGCAGTGGAAGGCGTCGACGCCTAAGCGGGCATGCTTCAGAAGCTCACCGCTAAGACGAAGGATGGCGCCGAACAAAGGAGCTCGGGGATAGGGATTGCGCCGTGATAACCCACAAGTATAGGGGGTCATTTGTAGCCTTTTTCGATAAATAAGAATGTCCAACCCAACGAGGAGCTAAAGGTAGAACAAATATTCCCTCAAGTTCTATCGACCATCGATACAACTCTACGCACACTTAATGTTCACTTTACCTAGAACAAGAATAAAACTAGAAGTACTTTGCGAGAATAAAACTATGAATAAATTGCAAGATAATAAATTTAGTAGTGTAGTAGAAAGCTTTTTGTAACACAAGAGAAATATTTTGTCCCTAGGCAATTGATAACTAGCACTACAAAAAAATACACTTCCGTGATGATACGTGTTTGTCACAGTAGGTCACGTTTTCTGTCATGCATGTACATCCATGACGATTTTATGACAGAATCAAGATAGTCATACCTGTATTGTCGTAGAAGTGTTCCATGACATTACCAAAATTATCATCACACAAGTGTCCACTTTCATGATGATAAATCGCGCGTCATAGAAGTGCTTCCGTCAAGGGTAACCCACGCGTGGCATCGACCATAACTGGTCGCTGTTAAGCTATCGGGTTCCGGATTGGATCCAATAACCCGTTAACAGCCCGGACCAATGACGATTTTCCATGTGTAAAATTCTCTTTCGCCGATGATCCACGTGTCGGCTCAGCGTTGGGACAGATGTCAACCGTCCATTTGACAAGAATCGCCAATGAAACGTTGACACGTGGGACAGCCCAATAGAGGCCCATATAGGTTTAAAAGCCGGCCCAGGAACAAGCCCACATGATTCGTCAGATCTAATGGGCCGGCCCATTAACAACCTAACATTTTCTGTACCAAATTATAACCCACATCAGATACGGGCTGTTAAATGACTGCAATATTCTGGGCCAGTTTACGGCCCATATCAGATCTAGCCTGTTGATAGCCTGCAATAGTTTGGGCCAAATTACGGTCCATACCTGATCCGGCCCGTTAACTGACTTTCATTTCTTGGGCCAAATTACGACCCATGACGGATACGACCCTTTTAACAGCTATTGTGCCATTGGGCCCATTGGCGGCCTGATTTTCTCTTCGGCCTCTTAATGGCCCGTTTAACAGTTCGGCCCGATATTAGTTTCGGCCTGTCAGCGACCATGTGTACATATGGCCCTCTTTCGGCCTGGTTTCACTTTCGGCCATTTAAGGGCCCGAGCTGCACCTGGGCCTAATTATGGTCTGTAGTTACTTTCGGCCTCTTAACGGCCTGGTTTCACTTTCGGCCATTTAAGGGCCTGAGCTGCACCTGGGCCTAATTATGGTCTGTAGTTACTTTCGGCCTCTTAACGGCCCGTAGTCTTCGTGGATACATTCTAGCCCAAACTGTCTATCGGCCCGTTAAAGGCCCTTGAGAGTGTTGGGCCTAATTTTGTCCCGTTATATATCCGGCCTGCTTCCCGCCCGTCATGTAATTGGGTCAGCCAAGGCCCAAAAACATTTCACCCTGTTAATGGCCCGTCACCCGAATGGGCCAATAATGGGACGATTTATATTACAACACGCTATCGGCCCGTGATTTGTTCGCCACAATTAAGGCTGAATCTAGTTTTCAACTTGTTAAAAGACTATTTTTCCGGCCCAATTAAGGCAAGCGGTTTACTCGGCCTTTTAAAGGCCCGAAACTAATAGTGGGCCAGATTGAGACTAGACCTAACTAATGGGCCAAGATGGTCGTAGGCCCACGGTTCAGCTGATTGGCGACCGGCTAGTTTTAGTACAGAAATTATTATTTTATAAACCTAACCTATTAGCTCATTGCGCACCGATCGAAGATTGCGACCTTTTTCTCAGAGCGACGACAGCAGAAACAGCAAATAAATTACAACATCATGACGAAGAATAAACCTAGACTATACAACAAAGAAATTACAGCATATTACATCCCCTGGGCATCAAAGTTCGCCGCCAGTGATAATAAAGGGCAACCAGACAACAGATTCCATAAACTGGGCAGATCGCCACCAGTGGAAGTTCACAGGCCGACAAAATAATAGATAGAACCGACAGCACTTCAACACAGTTCAAGAAAGGTTAGCCCGGCCAGGAGCTGCAGCGCAAGCAGCTTAGCAACCTGATGAGACTGCGCTTCTTTGACGCTTATATCCACCAACTTAAGTTGCATAGCATCAATAGACGTCATGTACTTATGGTGAATCTTGCATAGAGATTGGAGTTCCAGTCGGATTTGAGCGGAAGCATGTCTTTCTGCTTGAATTTCAGACTGAAGAAGTCAAACAGATTCAGGCGACGACTTCATCGAGCTTGTGTCATTGAGTAAGTTCGACACTACATCAAGATATGACTTTGTGGTTGTATCCCTACCCTCAAGATGTGTTGCCTTCTTCTCTGGAACATATGTTAGAGGGACAAACAATGGGTTCGTCTCACTATCATTGTGACACTTCTTCGTTGCAGCAGTGTTGTCACCCTGAAAGAGAAACAAGTAGGTAGATAACAGATTTTGCACGTATAAACATCAACGCTGTCAATTCATTTCATTTCTTTGTCAAAAATAAAGAGACACAGTTTAAAATAGCATTAACATAATAGGCATTGTCCATAGTTAAGATGGCAGGAAATGGCATTGTGCAGGAGCGGCCAACTTCACGGGACCACTGGATTACAGATCAAGAACACAAGCATACATGTAGTTCTAAACAACGTATAAGCATGGATGGTGAGTGTACTGTCAATTTATACTATTCAGATTGGTAAATAAAGGGTCACAATTTAAATAACATTAATATAATATGGCATTGTTCATAGTTGAGACATAGCAGGATATGACATTGTGCTCTTGTTGGTAGTTTCACCACACCACTGGATTACATATCAAGAACACATGCATATACATGGTGCTAAAGAAGATAACTTGCTATGTTTAGTTTAATTTACATGGTACGATTAATGAACTAGGTTGTACAACTAATGACTGAAAGTCTGAAATTGAGAAGGACAAACTTATGTTTATGTACTTCTTCTTTATAAACTTTGAACAAGCAATTTGATGCAGACGACAAAAATAAACAGCATTCGCACTCATAGCTATCCAAATATACACAACAAAGTTTGAAGGCTCGAGGAGGACAAACTTACATTAGTAGTGAAGACAGGCTCTATAAAGCCCTTGTCCATATTGATGGGGGCCAATTCAAGAAGTTTACCGCACACTCTTCTTCAAGAGCGTTGGCTTTATTCTACATTTTATTAAGAGTAAATATAGATGTGAAAATATAGGAACAAATGGCGATTATTTAACTAAGAGTTGATAATGGTATGATGACAAATGGAATAGGAGTTGATAATGGATGGGCATGGAATCTTCACATATATCATGAGTAAACTAAGAAGATGGCGGTGCAACGAAGCAAAAGAAATGCAAGACACCTTATGCAAGATATGTGCAACCAATAAAACCTAGCCAAATTAGAACAAGCACCTTATTGGGTGAACATGATAGGCCATCTGCCTTTGACTCCTTGAGCTTAGAATAGTCATTAGGATCATATTCTGGATACAAATCTATAGGCCGGGAGCATGTGGGTTTCATTGCATCCACAATGGACCTCAATCCCTTGATGCCAAGTTTGTTACCCATTGAACTGTTCCACGATATTCTTCTGATGTGCGCATTCTTATATTCATTGTGATTACGTACAATATCTGAAAAGCATGAAAACATAAATAGTAGTGAGATTATCTTTGTAATCTAGAGGATATTGTAATATAATAGGGGCTCCCTGTAAACCCTTGTGTGCTATCACTGAATTCTGATGAGGGAGCCCATGTGTGCTGTAATATGGTGAGTAGATTAATATAATCTGGCACAACTAAACAAAAAATAGGCTCTCTGTTGGGAGCTCCAAATGTAAGGATAGTTGGCAGATGATAGGTTCATAATATACCATATAGCAATTTTATTGCCAAACCATGATAACTAGAGTGTAGAGCCAGTAGGCAGATCGTAATGTAGATAATAGGGGTACACCATAACCACCATAAATAAATTGAGAAAGCAGAAATGACGCAACTCCCTGCTGTCCCTCGATATGTGGCGCATGGGCTTTTCGAAAGTAAAGTAGGAATATTAACTGACCAATTAAACATTCTCTGTTTTAGTACATGTCAGCATCATATCAGATTCATATTTGAGCAACTAAGTTTGGAATTATGAGTGGCATGTTGTTTAGCTTGATGGGTTGAGGAGCAATGCATGCACATACGTCTCGAAGCACCTATGATAATAGTACTGAATATATTGGAATGTCTACATGCAAGTCGCCTGACTTTTGTCATTTGGGCTAGTCGACCATTTCAGGCGTTGGATGAAGATCCTACATCTCCTAACCCTTCTTCTTCCTCGCCTCTTATTCTTCCCCTAAAGACCACCGCACGGTCGCCGGCCAAACCACCGGCCCCCGCCCTCCCCTGAACCGCCCACCACCTATGATCTTCCACCGCCCCCGGCCATCCCTCTAGCTAACCCCACCCCCACCCGCGTCGAGTTTTGCCTCCGTCGAGGCCCCACCATAGCCCGACGACAGCCCCCCACAATAGCTGTCCCCACCCGAAACCCTAAGATAGATAATGGGGCAGCCCTCCGGTGAGCCCCTTCCTTCCCACCGGCAAACTCCGGCGAGCTCTCAAAAATTGACTGACCCAATTTTGAAATTTAGTCTACTGTCATTTAACTAGTGTGGAATATAGAAGGGGAAAACCATAAGCATTGCGAGTATAGTGTTGAGCGTGGCGGATCTGAAGGTGCAAACTGGACAAAGGCAACTTCGCAACCAATGTTTGCTTTCAACTAGCAAGTAAGATCCTAAGTGATGGACAAGAAATCACAGTAAAGCAGTGGCGATCTATTTCCTTGCTGCGATAAATAAGTTGAGCAGATACAAAATAGTATCGCCTCTGGTGCGGCGCTGTTTATGCATCTGCTGAGAATTTGACGGTGCTACGGTACCGATGGCTATCGGCGGCGTGGAAGCAGATCTAGGAGGGTAAACGGTGGCGGCGGGGGGAATATCCCAGTGCGGTGGACGAGACAGACATAGGAGCGGTGCCGGCAAGGTGGACGATGGCGGGGATGAAGCGAGAGGACGGGATGCAAGGATCCTGGTCCGAAGCCGTGGATGGGAGAGGTCGATCTCTTGTAATGGACGACAGCGTCGGGCTATCAGCTCCGGCATGGTGGAGGAGGACGGCGGTGGATGGGGTGGCGGGCGGAGGAGGCTGGGGTGGAGAGGGTGTTTTGGCGCCCACAGAGTACGAATGGGGAAATGGAGGGAGAGAGGAAGGGGGGAACCATGTCTTCAGGGCGCGCTTGTCTCAAATGCTAGAAAATTTACAAACTTAGCCCCCATTTAAAATTTCCGACATCACATCAATATTAGTCATAGGACGGTAATCTCGCATAAACCAAATATTTGCCGACGGAGATTTCGGCCGACGAGAGTTTATTTTGGCGCCCACCATGTATGAATCGGGGAGGGAGGCAATTTCGGCCGAGAAGAAACTGTGTTTTGGCACCCACCGTGTATGAATCCGGGAGGTGAGAGGCGGAGGTAGTTATGTCAAGTTTGAATGAAATTACAAGCCTACCCCTATCGAAACCTATAGAAATCGAGCCGATAGGCTTTGCGTGTCAGGGATATGCAGTAATTTCCATCTCGCAGATTTTGGTTTCGGGCGGTTACTGCGACTTTCCCTGCTTCATTCAAAATTTTATAGAGAAAGAGTGCACGTTTACCGTGCTAACTCAATTCGAATCCAATTTGTATTATTAATTTTTGGGCAGGACCCATTTTGTATTTGAATACAAATCTATATACATCATTTTTTATATATACTTTCAAAAGCACAACACCCTTTATAGATAAAATATGGTTTACAAATGGCATGATCTCAGATTCATAAGGCTAGTTCCATCTTAATTTGGATTTTCAAATATTTGAAACCACTTTACGTTGAAATCCAATGTATGCATTCCTCGCTAACTGTCTCCTATTAATGTGTGTTTCATGCGATTTTTTTACTTCTCAAACATGTATAATGTGTTTCACACATGCAACATATAGTGTAATCCCGTTTAGGCATTAATTGCATATAAACCATGCATTGTCTCTAATTAAAGAATCTATGGATCACTAATATTGATAAACTATATAACATTACACATGTCCCCAAATTCAAATGAATATGCATGTTTGATACACCAATTCTCGTTATGATATTATCGATGTCGTGATCTCTAGTTTAAATATTTGAATCCCCTTTAATCCAGATATTCGTCTCATATAGCTATCACTCATGCTTATATATCTCTCTAGACCTATACGCCTTCATCGTCTCTCAGGTATCTCTCATGCTACTTGTATGTCGACAATGATCTTTTATCTTCGTAACACACTCACGGTACTCTCTCCCTCGACCTTCACTCTATCTCTCTCTAAGTATATCTCGCTCCCTGCTATGTGTCTCTAACTATGATTCTCCCTGTGAAATCTCTTTCTCTCACACGAACACAAACTTCGTCTCCCGGGGTCTCATTTCTCTCTACCATTCCCTGTGTGCCACTCGCACACCCCCTCTCACACAGAGATGTCTTGCGCTCCCTAGGTATGAGAAGCTATGACTCTTCCTCTTAAATATCTCTTTCTCACACACAAACACAAACTCTGTCTCCTAGGGTCTCATATCTCTCCACCATTCTCTTGTATGTCGCTCACACACACACTCTCCCTAGAGATATCTCGCGTTCCCTGATATGTCTCTCTAGCTATCACTCTCGTTGTGAAATATCTTTCTCTCCCGCAAACACAAAACTCCGCCTCTCGGGATCTCATTTCTCTCTGATATTTGTTTGTATGTGACTCACATGCACCCTCTCTCTATCTCTCTCACACCCACACACATAACTCAGCCTTCTGATCCACTCGACTCTTATCTCTAACACACACACACACTAGCTAGCATCTTTATCTTTCTATTTATCTGTTTCTCCATCAACCTTCTTTCTCGGCCTCACTCTTGCTTCCTATCACGCACACTATATATGTTTCTCTCTACATGCAGTCATGCGCCCTCTTTTTATCTTTCTCTCACACACACATAACTTCACCCTCTGAACCACTCGGCAGTTATCTCCAATACTCAAACTAGCTGATGTCCCTCTAGCTAGCATCTCTATCTCTCTATCTATCTGTAGTTTCTCCATCAACATTTCTTTCTCGCGCGCACCTCTTGCTTCCTATCACACACACTATATCTGTCTCTCCATACATGCATCTATAGGTTGATCTCTTTTGCACAATCGTTGTGTCTCGCTCCCTCTGCTCGTCATAGATGCATGCTCCAGCCCACGCCACTATCTCTTAAAGACAAAAACACATGCTCAATTATCGGGCCTTCTTCCCTCCACTCTCACATGCATGCATATTGTCATACCGATCCGTATCTCCCATGTCATTGATCTTATGACTTATGTCTTCTTTCTTTTATATCGATCATGCGCGTGCGCACACACACATCCCACGTATACATGTGTACCTATCGCACGTGCACGTTCAAGGTCTCCTATGTCTCCATACGTAGTTAATTACCCTCAGCCCTAACCCCACATCGAATCGTTCTCTTCTTGTGTGCACATAACTTCCGCCTGGATGGGTAAAACACCCACTCACACTTAACAATCTCCTTCTAGCTACCCCCTCTCTCACTCTTCCCCTATATCCCTGAAACCAATAAGACCATCCCTTCGTTTAATTCCCGCCTACATGCACCATCGATACATAGTAGTCTTCCTCGGTGTCTCTCGAACAAACACGTTCTCTCGATGTCGACTCCTGTCACACACACACGCCTTCTCTTCCCTCTCTACGGGCCTCTTCTCTCTCGCACCCCCTCGTTGGTGGCCTCTGCCATACACATCACCTCTCTACGATGAAGCCACACACACTTGAATTACTTTCGCCACCGAAGACTCCACTTCACACACACACACACACACACACACGCACCCACCCACCCACCCACACACTAAGACTCCATATCACACACACATGCTCTAGGCGGAGCATTTGTTCCTACCACCCTTCGTCCAACGTTACCCGTATGATAAACAATCACCTTAATTTACTTGTATAACATGGAAAAATTCCACTTTACTTTAGTAGTTAGCAAACTTCTCATAATTATATAACGCAAATCACGAGCAGGCAGTGACATTTTTTACACATTAACATGGCCACATAAATCACTAGCTAAAGTGTAATGCCATTATACTTATACCCCGATGCAAAAAGTTGAGTACATGTCCGAAGAGTAGAGTCGCACACACGCACTCTGTCTCTCAGAATCTCACACACATACTAGTTACGTGACACCCCCTTAAGCAGACCCGTATGCTACAATTTGTGCACCCGCCGGGTGACGGTGAACCCAAATAGTAGCTGCATTCATTACCCTCCCGCCGCCTCTTCTTTGGTCGCCATCGCCCGATAGCCATGGCCCGGCCAAAGGTAACGACATACGCCATACTCCCGCTGGAGCGGCGCGTTAATCTGGAGGTGGCGCGCAGCCCGGATCGAGCCGCCCTGCCTCCAGAGTCCGGACTAGCCAGAGCCGGACGAGGAGGCGTTGGAGGCGGAGCAGCACACGGAGCCGGAGGGGGAGAACGATGACATGGAGCAGGAATAGGAGTACGATGATGCGGGTGAAGCGGAGCCGGAGGAGGACGATGATTTCCATTATACTCAGACTTAAAGGGCTTTGAGTTTCACGCCACATTTATTTCATAAAGATAAGAGAAAGGAAATTTTAGTGGTCATGCATGCATCTTTTTGTGCTAGCACTCCTATATAAGGGTTGACCGGTCGCTTCCCACGGACGTGCGTGGGCGGTGGAAGAGGAAGGAGAAGGGAAGCAGGCTGTGGAGTACGCCAGTTGCAGCACGAGCTCCAATGAATGTTTGTGCCAAACAATGCATAGTTGTACAGTATAGTCCAGCGTGTGGATGACATGGCTGTAACATGCAGGCTGCAGTTCGACAGCCTACCACTCCGCTTCTCACGGTTTCGTCACGCAAGATTTGCATGCACGCATGTCACACATGTACTTGTTGAAAGCGTGCTCGAAAAAGGGCGACCAGGTCCGCTAGTCCGCGTTGGTCCATGCGCCCGGAAAACAACTAATCCCAGTCGCTGTAAATGTCGTGCATGCTTTAATTCCGCTAGTACAACGAACCACCCGCTAGTACACATGACACCGTTCCCGTAGAACCCTTGTCCAACATTGGGATCAGCCATGCAATGGGCCATCGCCTGAATTGGTACGATGGAAACACGGTGAGACTGAAGAAGATAGCAAACCCGGAAGCCCCGATAAGGTCGTTCGCCAACCAAAATTACACTCTCATCATGGTGTTCGACACCGCGATTGCTTTCACGAACCCTGCACATGGCGGTCAAAGGTGGACCATGCTATCTGCGGTCGATTTGTTGCCGTACGAGTACGAAGACGCGGTGCTCCTTTCTAACCGCATCTTTGCGGTGACAAACCAGGGGACTTGTTTCGTATGGGACACATCTTATGGTATACTCCCTCTCTTACAGTTTATTTGTTTTGAATTTTTTGTTTTATAAGTTTCAAATTCAAATTTAGAGCTCCCCATCACATGTTGAGATTACAATGTCCATTAAATCGTTGTGTGCATGTACTAGTTTTTTATTGGTCATTTATATTGGTCACGCATGCATGCATTGCAAGTAACGTTTTTTACCAGAATTTCTTAGTAAACTGAGTGCAATAAATTGAGTAGTTTTGCAAACTACCAGTACTACACCTGAAACGGTTCAAAATCAATACCACCACCACGCCCGCGTCTGACCACCCTGGCCGACTAAAAGCACAAGTGCTCCCTAGGTGGTTTTGGTAATTAATGTCAACATATCTCTTGTTGGACTAACACTTTTATCTAGTATATTTCAGATAAGTTCAACAATGGAGTGGCATGGACTAAAGGATGTGGGAACTCCTTCAAGATGCTAAGGACAAAGGATTGGCTCAAGCTTCAAGCTCAAGACTCTTCATTTTACGTTTTAGTGATCCAAGATCACATTGAGTCTATAGGAAAAGCCAATACTATCAAGGAGGGGTGAGGTGTTGCTTAATGAGCCTCTTGCTTCATGTGCTTAGTGATATGCTCCAAAACCCTCAACTACTTTCCCACTTCCACACATATGACCTAAACCTAAAGTCAAACTCGGCCCCACCGATTCTTTCTATCCGGTGCCACCGAGTTCAGTTGTCATAGCCACTGCCACAAACCCTAGGCAAATCAGTTTCACCTATAGGGATCTCGGTCTCACCGAGATGGGATTGTAATCTCTTTCTGTATGTCCATTACCAAAATCGGTCTCACCGAGTTTGTGCAATCGGTACTACCGAGATTACAATGCAAACTCTCTGGTTAGCTTATTACCAAAATTGGTCCCACCAAGTTTGAGTAATCGGTCTCACCGAGTTTGCCTGACCAACTCTTTGGTTAGCTAATTACCAAAATCAGTCTCACCGAGTTTGTGTAATCGGTCTCACCGAGATTACGTTATGCCCTAACCCTAACCATATCGGTCCCACCAAAAACCCTAACGGTCACTAGGTTTACTAAATCGGTCATACCGAGTTTGTTGATTTGGTCCCACCGAGTTTGGTAAATCGTGTGTAACGGTTAGATTTTGTGTGGAGGCTATATATACCCCTCCACCTCCTCTTCATTCGTGGAGAGAGCCATCAGAACAAATCTACACTTCCAACTCACCAGTTCTGAGAGAGAACCACCTGCTCATGTGTTGAGTCCAGGATATTCCATTCCTACCATATGAATCTTGATCTCTAGCCTTCCCCAAGTTGCTTTCCACTCAAATCTTCTTTCCACCAAATCCAAATCCTGTGAGAGAGAGTTGAGTGTTGGGGAGACTATCATTTGAAGCACAAGAGCAAGGAGTTCATCATCAACACACCATTTGTTACTTCTTGAGAGTGGTGTCTCCTAGATTGGCTAGGTGTCACTTGGGAGCCTCCGAGCAAGATTGTGGAGTTGAACCAAGGAGTTTGTAAGGGCAAGGAGATCGCCTACTTCGTGAAGATCTACCGCTAGTGAGGCAAGTCCTTCGTGGGCGACGGCCATGGTGGGATAGACAAGGTTGCTTCTTCGTGGACCCTTCGTGGGTGGAGCCCTCCGTGGACTCACAAGAACCGTTACCCTTCGTGGGTTGAAGTCTCCATCAACGTGGATGTACGATAGCACCACCTACCGGAACCACGACAAAAACATCCGTGTCTCCAATTGCGTTTGAATCCTCCAAACCCTTCCCTTTACATTCTTGCAAGTTGCATGCTTTACTTTCCGCTGCTCACATACTCTTTGCATGCTTGCTTGTTATGTATTGTGAATGTTAAACTTGTGCCTAAACTCCACTTAAACCTAAAGAAGTTAAAACAGCAACTTTGGTACTTAGTGTCTAATCACCCCCCCTCTAGACACCTCTTCTCAAGATCCTACAAGTGGTATTAGAGCTTTGGTCTCCATTGCCTTGGTTTAATCACCATTGGAGGAAGATGGATGTGTCTACTTTGGGGAGTCTTAGACATAGAGTGCCTATTCTTGATGGAGAGTATTTTCGTGAGTGAAAAAATGAGATGCTTGTAATTTTCAATCAATATCACTTGAACAAGTACATTGCTAGCCCTTGTGCACCTCATGTTGATCCTATGCATCCTACCCTTGATGAATCTATTGACATGATTAGGAACCTTAGAACAGTTAATCTTATCACTAGAGGCTTGCCTAGAAACTTAATTAGAAACTTGCCTACTCTTGGTGTGCCTACACTATATGGAAATTCCTTGAGGAACGCTTTCCAAATTATTCCTTGAAAAAACTAAATGAGATTCTCCATAAGTCTATTGCCTTGAGTAAGATAAATACTAGTGATCCTATGTTTGGTGATCGTCTATTTGAACTTACAAACCTTATGCGTGCCAAAGGAGATGTTGGAATTATTGGTGATATTATTTCCGAAGCTATAAGAATTCATAAGCAAGATCATTGTCAAACTCACTCTAACGAATTACCCTCTCTACGACTTGATCCACTACATGACGATGTTGAACATGGATACTATGATGAGGATGATGATAGTGACTTCAATCTTGATGATGCAATGAGACATTTCGGTCTTATGGCAAATCTTCGGGGATATGTGTCAGGAGGAAAGGAATGGGTTCTTGACAGTGGATGTACCGATCACATGACCGGAGATAAAGACATGTTTCGTGAGCTTCTCGAGAATGATAGTCCTCGAAAGTATGTCACTTTCGGTGACAACTCAAAGGATAAGGTGGTTGGCCTCGGTAAGGTGGCCATCTCACATGATAGCTCCATTCAGAATGTCATGCTCATTGAATCTCTTGGCTACAACTTACTTTCAGTATCTAGACTTGCTGATTTCGGTTTCAATGTCCTATTTACTGAAGTAGATTGCCAAGTGTTTCGTCGAGACAATCATAAAATGGTCTTTACCGACATACGTAGAGGTGATCTTTACATTGTTGATTTCTCTAAAAAGGCACAACCTAAAACTTGGTTCATTGCTAAATCTTCAAAAGGTTGGTTATGGCATAGACGACTAGGTCACGTTGGCATGAGAAACCTTGACAAGCTTATTAAAGGAAATCATATCCTTGGAGTTAACGATGTCATATTTGATAAGGATAGACTGTGCAGTGCTTGTCAGGCAGGTAAAAACAGGTTGGAGGAAGGCATCCCGTGAAGAACATCATGACCACAAGAAGGCCACTCGAACTACTTCATATGGATCTCTTTGGTCCCAACCTTACAAAAGTCTCGGTGGAAATTCTTTTTGTCTAGTTATAGTTGATGATTTTTCAAGATTTATGTGGGTGTTCTTTCTCGATGATAAATCGCAGGTCCAAAAGATCTTCAAAAACTTCGCTAGGAAGGCCCAAAATCAATTTGAAGTGAAGATCAAGAAGGTTCGCAGCGACAACGGAACGGAGTTCAAGAATGCAAATGTGGACACCTTTCTTGACGAAGAAGGGATTTCACACGAGTTCTCGGCTACGTACACACCTCAACAAAATGGAGTTGTTGAGAGGAAGAACGGACGCTCATCGAAATGGCGAGAACGATGCTTGATGAGTACAAGACACCGAAGCACTTTTGGGCGAAGCGGTTGAGACAGCTTGTCATGCAACAAATCGCTTGTATCTTCACAAGCTACTCGGCAAGGCAAGACGGCATACGAGCTCCTCACCGGTAACAAAGCCCAAGTTGGATACTTTCGAGTATTCGGCTCAAAGTGCTACATTCTTGATAAGCATCATCGTTCAAAATTTGCTCCTAAGTCTCATGAAGGTTTCCTACTAGGTTATGGCTCAAATTCTCACACTTACCATGTCTACAACAATTTCACCTGAAAGGTTGAAGAGACAGTAGATGTGAAGTTTGATGAATCAAACGGCTCGCAAGTAGAGCAATTGCCAATTGATGTAGGAGACAAAGACCCTTCGGAGGCAATCCAAGACTTGTCTATTGGCAAGGTCCGTCCAATGGAGGTGAAGGAGAGTACCTCGTCCGTCCAAGTGGAAGCTTCTACTTCACGACAAGGTGAACCAAGAGTTGATATGGAAGCATCCACAAGTGGAACACACCAAGATGAAGAAAACGAGGAAGAACATCACGAACGTCAACAACCTCCTTCTCCACCACGACAATAGAACGACAACGCTAACAATGAAGAAGGCCAAGAAGAAGAACAAGATGAAGAAGATGTTCAACCAAAACCCAAGCAAAATCTTTCACGAGTTCGAGCAAGAATTGCTAAAGACCATCCCGTGGAGAAAATCTACAATGATATTCAAACCGGGAGAATCACTCGCTCTAAAACTCGTTTAGCTAACTTTTGTGAAAACTATTCTTTCATCTCTAGCATTGAACCTATGAAGGTCGAAGAAGCATTGGAAGATCTGGATTGGATAAATGCTATGCATGAAGAGCTACACAACTTTGAGGGAAACCAAGTTTGGACATTGGTTGAGAAGCCCGACAACAACCACAACATCATCGGTACAAAATGGGTGTTTCACAACAAGCAAGATGAAGATGGACAAGTAGTTCGCAAAAAAGCACGTCTCGTCGCCCAAGGCTACACACAAGTCGAAGGTATGGACTATGGTGAGACTTATGCTCCCGTTGCTAGACTTGAGTCCATTCACATCTTACTTGCCTATGCTGATCACCATGATATCATGTTGTACCAAATGGACATTAAAAGTGCTTTTCTAAATTGTGAAATAGAGGAGGAAGTTTATGTTAAACAACCTCCCGGCTTTGTCAATCCTAAGAAACCAAATCATGTTTACAAACTTCACAAAGCCCTTTATGGTCTTAAACAAGCTCCTAGAGCATGGTATAAATGCTTGACCAAGTTCCTTATTGAAAAAGGCTTTGAAATTGGGAAAATTGATTCCACACTTTTTACTAAAAGGGTTAACGGAGAACTATTTGTATGCCAAATTTATGTTGATGATATTATATTTGGTTCAACTAACCCTCATTTTAGTGAAAAGTTTGGAAAGTTAATGTCGGAGAAGTTTGAGATGTCAATGATGAGTGAACTCAAATTCTTTCTTGGGTTGCAAATCAAGCAAACAAAGGAAGGTACATTTGTTTCTCAAACAAAGTACACTAAGGACTTATTCAAGAAATTCAATATGCAAGAGTGCAAAGGTATGTCTACACCCATGCCTACTAGTGGACATCTTGATTTGACCAAAGATGGTAAACCAGTTGACCAAAAGGTTTATCGCTCTATGATTGATTCACTGTTATACCTATGTGCTTCACGTCCCGATATTATGCTAAGTGTGTGCATGTGTGCAAGATATCAAGCTGCTCCTAAAGAATGTCATCTTAAGGCTGTAAAAAGGATAGTGAGATACTTAATTCATACACCAAATTTTGGCATTTGGTATCCTAAGAGGGCCTCTTTTGATCTTGTTGGCTACTCCGACTCGGACTATGCCGGAGACAAGGTTGATAGAAAGTCCACTTCGGGTACTTGTCAATTTCTTGGTAGATCTCTTGTGTCTTGGTCCTCCAAGAAACAAAACTCGGTATCCTTATCTACCGCCGAAGTGGAGTACATTGCCGCTGGTTCATGTTGTGATCAATTACTTTGGATGACCCAAACTCTTAAAGATTATGGGATATATGTGAAACATGTTCCATTGCTTTGTGACAATGGAAGTGCTATCAAAATTGGTCATAATCCCGTACAACATTCTCGAACTAAGCATATTGAAGTTCGTCATCATTTCATTCGAGATCATGTTGCTAAGGGTGACATTAATCTTAAGCATGTTCGCACCGCAAAACAATTAGCAGATATATTCACTAAACCCCTTGATGAGAAAGTGTTTTGCAGGTTGAGAGGAGAATTGAACATCATTGATGCTTCAAACTTGGAGTAGAAACTCCATTGGATACATGCAAGACATGAGCTTATGACTAATCCATGATATCTCTCTTATGATGGAAATATTATATCCTGGATATATTTGCATCTTGCATGTTATCTAACCCATGTAGGTAGATGGACTGAAATTCCAAGTGGTGCTCCCAACTCTTGATGAGCTACATCAACCTTGAGCAAACCACACAAGTTTAACTACATGGTCAACACCACCAACCAAGGTATGTTATTCCATCTTAGAGAAGCTTTACTCCGAGCCATGAGCTAAAGCAACTCGACAAGATGTGAATACATCAAGATGCTTAAACGAAAAATGGTAACCCCATTTTGAGCTTAAACGATGAGTATGACCTATGATCAAGTGATCTCACTTGACTCCTAAGTCAATATACTCTAACATAGGTGACTCTGTCACCGACCATCTCTAGATGAAGTTCTCTCGTGTTGTTTTCTGAGTTTTTTTTCATTTGTCTCATGCATATTTGTTTCCCCTTTTTTAAAAAAACTTAATCTAGATTTCTTTCTTTTCTTTTCTGTTGCTCTGCATTTCCTGCATCAAATTCATTGCATATCATTCAGTTAATTCCTTGCAAATCTTTGTGAGATCTTACTAGTCTAGTGAGCTGAGGTGACAAGTGTTTTCTCTGCGATGAACTCGGTTTCACCGATTTGTTGGTTTCGGTCCAACCGAATCCTTTCGATACAACAAAGCATACCACTCGGTGCCACCGATTTCACAACAGGAAAAACAGTTTGCCACTTATTCTGTGTTTCTTCTGATCCAGCTCCACTCAATGAATCTTGTCCTCTACAAGCATCACAATTCTATCAGTGCTTTGTGTTGTGACTCAAGGACCAAACCAATTCACAACAAATTCCAGAAAACCCTTCTTGGAAATTGATGTCAAAGGGGAAGAGAGAGATCACATCAAAGCTTATCACTTCCAAAAGGGAGCGAGTATTACTTCCACAGGGGGGAGAAAGAGATCTCCAAGGGGAGAGAATACTCAAGTAGAAAGTATTTCTCAAGGATCCCAGATGCTTGATGTTCAAGAGGAGAGATGCCACATTACTTCTACGGGGAAAGACATGTTCATATGTGCTTAGTTGCATTTGCTCTGTTCTTTATATCTTTCAGCCCTGATTTTACATTTCCCTATCTTCTCCCGGTATCCCATGCTAGATTCAGGGGAGCAAGACATCTAAGGAAAGGAATCAT
Organism: Aegilops bicornis; assembly: GCA_021605145.1. Classification (NCBI taxonomy): domain Eukaryota; kingdom Viridiplantae; phylum Streptophyta; class Magnoliopsida; order Poales; family Poaceae; genus Aegilops; species Aegilops bicornis. The sequence continues at coordinate 633,509,090 of CM038675.1, forward strand.
TTAAATTCATTGCATATCTTTACTCTTGGGGACATGTCTAATCCAATGTGATACTCAGTACTCACTCTCTACATGTCATCCCAGTCTTGGTATTCTTGTGGTTTCTTACATTTTGCTCTGGCTAGTAGATGTACTGTGTTATCTAACCTTGTTTGTGCAGTTTCATTCCACCCTAAGCCAACTCAAGACTACAAGGTAAGTATATGCATCACACTCATGTGTATGAGGAATTCTTGCTGATGTACATACTGTTTGCAAGAAGGACTCATGAGCATGAAGGTATTTTCTTTAGTATTCTTTGCTCTGATGCATATGGCCAAGATACATGTAACACGTTCCTACTCTATCATGGTTTTTCTCTCACATGCTTCTATATTCCATATTCACATGATTGCATACATGTAGGGGGAGCCTATGCTTGTTACATGTCTTTCCGAAGCTTTACTTGCTATTCTTTATATCTTTATCTAAAGCTTTGATGTATGTTCCCATCAATTACCAAAAAGGGGGAGATTGAAAGCACAAGTGCTCCCTAGGTGGTTTTGGTAATTAATGTCAACATATCTCTTGTTGGACTAACACTTTTATCTAGTATATTTCAGATAAGTTCAACAATGGAGTGGCATGGACTAAAGGATGTGGGAACTCCTTCAAGATGCTAAGGACAAAGGATTGGCTCAAGCTTCAAGCTCAAGACTCTTCATTTTACGTTTTAGTGATCCAAGATCACATTGAGTCTATAGGAAAAGCCAATACTATCAAGGAGGGATGAGGTGTTGCTTAATGAGCCTCTTGCTTCATGTGCTTAGTGATATGCTCCAAAACTCTCAACTACTTTCCCACTTCCACACATATGACCTAAACCTAAAGTCAAACTTCCCCACCGATTCTTTCTATCTGGCGCCACCGAGTTCAGTTGTCATAGCCACTGCCACAAACCCTAGGCAAATCGGTTTCATCGATAGGGATCTCGGTCTCACCGAGATGGGATTGTAATCTCTCTGTGTATGTCCATTACCAAAATCGGTCTCACCGAGTTTGTGCAATCGGTACTACCGAGATTACAATGCAAACTCTCTGGTTAGCTTATTACCAAAATCGGTCCCACCGAGTTGAGTAATCGGTCTCACCGAGTTTGCCTGACCAACTCTCTGGTTAGATAATTACCAAAATCGGTCTCACCGAGTTTGTGTAATCGGTCTCACCGAGATTACGTTATGCCCTAACCCTAACCATATCGGTCCTACTGAGTTGCATATCGGTCCCACCGAAAACCCTAACGGTCACTAGGTTTACTAAATCGGTCAGACCGAGTTTGGTAAATCGTGTACGGTTAGATTTTGTGTGGAGGCTATATATACCCCTCCACCTCCTCTTCATTCGTGGAGAGAGCCATCAGAACAAATCTACACTTCCAACTCACCAGTTCTGAGAGAGAACCACCTAGTCATGCGTTGAGGCAAAGATATTCCATTCCTACCATATGAATCTTGATCTCTAGCCTTCCCCAAGTTGCTTTCCACTCAAATCTTCTTTCCACCAAATCCAAATCCTGTGAGAGAGAGTTGAGTGTTGGGGAGACTATCATTTGAAGCACAAGAGCAAGGAGTTCATCATCAACACACCATTTGTTACTTCTTGGAGAGTGGTGTCTCCTAGATTGGCTAGGTGTCACTTGGGAGCCTCCAACAAGATTGTGGAGTTGAACCAAGGAGTTTGTAAGGGCAAGGAGATCGCCTACTTCGTGAAGATCTACAGCTAGTGAGGCAAGTCCTTCGTGGGCGACGACCATGGTGGGATAGACAAGGTTGCTTCTTTGTGGACCCTTCGCGGGTGGAGCCCTCCGTGGACTCGCACAACCGTTACCCTTCGTGGGTTGAAGTCTCCATCAACGTGGATGTACGATAGCACCACCTATCGGAACCACGACAAAAACATCAGTGTCTCCAATTGCGTTTGAATCCTCCAAACCCTTCCCTTTACATTCTTGCAAGTTGCATGTTTTACTTTCCGCTGCTCACATACTCTTTGCAAGCTTGCTTGTTATGTATTGTGAATGTTAAACTTGTGCCTAAACTCCACTTAAACCTAAAGAAGTTAAAAACAACAACTTTGGTACTTAGTGTCTAATCACCCCCCCTCTAGACACCTCTTCTCAAGATCCTACACCGACCCAAACCCCCTCCCTTGCGGCGCGCGCTTCCCGCGTGAAACGGTCAGCGTCACCCTGGAGCGTTAGTGCCGCATTAATGTCCGGCCAGAGCGGAGGCAACCTCTCACTGGCGCCGGTTTTGAAGCAGCGCGACGACTAATGAACCACAAGTATATGGGATCAATTGTAGCCTTTTCGATAAGTAAGAGTGTCGAACCCAACGAGGAGCGGATGGAAATGACAAATGGTTTTTAGCAAGGTAATGTCTGCAAGTGATGAATTGTAAGTAACAGAGTAGTTTGATAGCAAGATAATTTGTAACGAGCAAGTAACGATAGTAGTAACAAAAGTGCAGCAAGGTAGCCCAATCCTTTTGAGGCAAAGGACAGGCCAAAAAGGTCTCTTATAATAAGCAAAGCGTTCGTGAGGGTACACGGGAATTTCATATAGTCTCTTTCATCATGTTGGTTCGATTCGTGTTCGCTACTTTGATAATTTGTTATGTGGGTGGACCAGTGCTTAGGTGCTGTTCTTACTTGAACAAACCTCCTACTTATGATTAACCCCCTCGCAAGCACCCGCAACTACGAGAAAAGTATATACTAAGAATAAATTCTAACCATAGCATTAAACTTTTGCATCCAATCAGTCCCTTATGGAATAGCGCATAAACTAGGGTTTAAGCTTCTGTCACTCTCGCAACCCATCATATAATTACTACTCCACAATGCATTCCCTTAGGACCAAATATGGTGAAGTGTCATGTAGTCGATGTTCACATGACACCACTAAGGGAATCACAACATACATACTATCAAAATATCAAACACATATCAAGTTCACATGATTACTTGCAACATGATTTCTCCCGTGACCTCAAGAACAAAAGTAACTACTCACAAGTGATAAACATGCTCAAGATTAGAGGGGTATTAAATAGCATATTGGATCTGAACATATAATCTTCCACCATATAAACCATACAGTAATCAACTACAAGATGTAATCAACACTACTAGTCCCCCACAAGCACCAATCTATAGTTCCGATACAAAGATTAAACACAAGGGATGAACTAGGGTTTGAGAGGAGATGGTGTTGTTGAAGATGTTGATGGAGATTGCCCTCCCCAAGATGGGAGAGTTGTTGGTGATGATGACGATGATGATTTCCCCCTCCGGGAGGGAAGTTCCCCTGGCGGAATCGCTCCACCGGAGGGCAAAAGTGCTCCTGCCCAAGTTCTGCCTCGAGACGGCGGCGCTCGATCCCGAAAGTCCTCTCCTTATTTTTTCTAGGTCAAAATGACTTATATACCAGAAGATGGGCACCGGAGGTGGGCCGGGCTGAGCACAACCCACCAGGGCGCGCCTAGGGGGGCAGGCACGCCCTGGTGTCTTGTGCTCACCAGGTGCCCCCCTCCGGTGGTTATTTGCTCGATGTTCTTATTTATTCCATAAAAATCCTCGTGAAGTTTCATCTTATTTGGAGTTGTGCGAGAATAGGTGCCACTGACGTAGCTTTTCGAGTCCAGATTTCTAGCTAAAGAATTCTCCCTCTTTGTGTGTACCTTGCATATTATGAGAGAAAATGCATTAGAATTACTCCAAAAAGAATCATTATGCATAAAAACATCATAAATAACAGTAGGTAAACATGATGCAAAATGGACGTATCAACTCCCCCAAGCTTAGACCTCGCTTGTCCTCAAGCAAAAACCGAAATCGAAAAACATGTCCACATGCTTAGAGAGAGAGGTGTCGACAAAAACAAAATACAGACATAGAAGCATCATGTGAATTATTATAACAACAACAAACTTTAACATAAAACTTTTATCATAGACTTCTCATGAATAAGTAGCAATTCATCACACTATCGAAGTATAAAGCCTAAACTCTATTGGAAACCAACAAACTATGTTCTCAGTCAACTTTGCAACTACAATTCATCATCTTTTCAGAAAGGGTCACGTATCGCAGCCTTTAGGCAAGTCCACATACTCAACCATCATATAGTCTTCTATGATTGCTAACACTCACCGCATACACATGAGCAAAACGTTTCAACCGGACACATAGAAAGATATGGGCTTATAGTTGCGCCTCCCAACGTATTCACCTCAAGTGTGATGTCAACAATAATAACTCATGCTACCCATATTCAACTGGACATATGTGCCTTGATCTTTCCTCACCACATGATGCTTGCCAAAGGAGAAAATAAAAAGGAATAGAGAGAAAAACTTTGACTCTTGCATAAAAGTAAATACATAAAGTAAAAGTTAGGCCCTTCGCAGAGGGAAGCAGAGGTTGCCATGTGCTTATTTGTTTGTATGCTCAACCCCTTAGTGCAAAAGAACATCACATTATATTGCCCCTTGTGATGGCAACCTTTATTATGCAGTCTGTCGCTTTTATTCTTTACCATCACAAGTTCGTGCAACGCTCAATTTTCTCTTACACTAAATGATATCACAATTTTAGAAGAAATTTTTATTGCCCTATTGCACCGATGACAACTTACTTGAAGGATCTTACTCAATCTTTAGGTAGGTATGGCAGACTCTTGAAAATAAGATTTGGGTTTAAGGGTTTTTGGATGCACAAGTAGTATCTCTACTTGGTGCGGAATTTTTGGCTAGCAAAGATGGGGGGCAAGCACCACATGTTGAAGGGTCTATGACAATATAACTTCTATGTGAATATGAACAAACATAAATCATTACGTTGTCTTCCTTGTCCAACGTCAACAATTTTGGCATATAATATTTTGATGGGGGCTCAAAATCACAAAAGATTTCCAGGATAGTGTATTTGTATGTGAATGTTCTCTTCCCTTATTAATTCTTTCATGAGTTGCATCATTTACCAATGCTATGTTTTTCAATCTCTAATATAATTTTCTACTTATACTTTTATTTATGTGGTGTCATTACCTACCATAAGATTAGCATATGATCTTTTTAATTTATTTATTTCCTTTCTTTTTATTGGAACATGGAAGTAAAGAAAGCAAAAACTCAAACTAAACTTTATTATATATCTCACACACGATTACAAGGATAGATCACTAGGCAAACTTTCAAAAAGGAAGGGTCGAACTAAACTTTTATTCATCTAAAGCAAAAGATAACAAAGGATCAAACTAAGATAAGTAAAGGCAAAAGATAGTGGAGGTGATACGATACCGGAGCACCTCCCCCAAGCTTGGCGGAAGCCAAGGGGAGTGCCCATACCCGATACTCAATTTTCTTTTGGTGATGAAGAAGAAGGTGGTGGAGAGATAACTTCCAACACATTCATAAAGTGCCTCCTTCAAGCCTTGAATCTCACGAAGGGCTTCATGAAGCAACTCAGTGTTTTTCTCCACTTCAGCCATAATATGTTTATTCTCCATCCCCCAAGAACTTGTCCCTGCATCACTTCTCTTGGACGAGAAATGTCCCAATTGGATGGTATGTGCACACGAGGAGTATTCTCGAACCCATAATTGTGAATCAAATTGTGAAAATTGTTACGATGTAACCTGTGTAAAGGCCTCCTTGGTGGGAGTCCTTCGTGCGCTTTGGGGCTCTCTTGATTGTTTGACGATCTCATGGCTTGATGGGGATTAGAATGAGTAGAGATTCCAGCCAGTGTGCCTCTTTCGGATGCTGGAGGGTGAACTCCAAAAGAGTTTCCTTCATCCTCCTCTATGGCAACCTCCTCAACTCCTTCTTCCCTTAGTTCCCCCTGTGGCAACCAAGCATCACCTTCCTCATGATTGGGGAAGGGAAAATCCATGGTACCTGGCCTGACAGATCTGACAGAAAACAACGAGATAAGAAAATAGGAGGTTTCTCCGTGATACGGAGGTCAATAGGTTCGGGGGGGGGGGGTATTTAATGTTTTCTTTATCCTGGGAAACAAGCAAAAGAAAAGCGGAGTCGAAGAAGGTACCCCTGTGTGGGACAACCCACAGGGCGGCATGGCGATGCCACGGTGTCTTGTGCCCACAAGGGTCACCTTCCTGGTAGTTTCTTATTTTCCTAAATTTTCAAATATTCCAAAACTAACAAAAAATATTTTTGTGGATTTTTCGTAGTCCGTTTACTTACCGTATGACGTACCTCCTCTTTTTCACGATTCTGGAGTGTTTCGGAAGGTCTCTTTTATGTGTTCATCCGGTGTCATAGTTTGGATAATATTGCTTTCAACATTAATGGGCATACCTGAGATATAATGTTTTATTCGTTGCCCATCAACAACCTTTGGGTTAGTACCTTCGACATTATTTATTTTGATAGCTCCAGACCGATAATCCTCCTCGACAACATAGGGTCCTTCCCATTTGGAGAGGAGCTTTCCTGCAAAGAATCTGAAACGGGAGTTGTACAAAAGAACACATTCTCCAACTTTGAACTCATGCTTTTGGATTCTTTTATCATGCCATCTTTTTACTTTTTCTTTAAATAACTTCGCATTTTCATAAGCTTGGGTTCTCCATTCATGAATGAGCTAATATCAAATAACCTCTTTTCACTGGCAAGTTTAAAATCATAGTTGAGTACTTTAATTGCCCAATATGCTTTATGTCCTAACTCAAGAGGCAAATGACAAGCTTTTCCATAAACCATTTTATAAGGAGACATACCCATAGGATTTTTATAAGCTATTCTATAAGCCCAAAGTGCATCATCTAATTTCTTAGACCAATTCTTTCGGGACCTATTGACAGTCTTTTGCAAAATTAATTTTATTTCTCTATTGCTAAGTTCAACTTGACCACTAGACTGAGGATGATAGGGTGATGGAATTCTATGGTTAACATCATACTTGGCAAGCATTTCTGAAAGCACCATGAATAAAGTGTGAACCACCACCAGTCATTAAATATCTAGGGACTCCAAACCTTGGGAAAATAACTTCTTTAAGCATTTTAATAGAGGTGTTGTGATCAACACTACTAGTTGGAATAGCTTCTACCCACTTAGTAACATAATCAAGAACAACCAAAATATGTGTATACCCATTAGAGGAAGGAAAAGGTCCCATGTAATCAAAACCCCAAACATCAAATGGTTTAACAGCAAGTGAATAATTCATAGGCATTTCTTGACGCTCACCAATATTACCTATTCTTTGACATTCATCACAAGATAAGACGAACTTACGAGCATCCTTGAAGAGAGTAGGCCAATAAAAATCAGATTGTAATACCTCGTGAGCAGTTCTGTCTCCCGCATGATGCCCTCCATAAGATTTAGAGTGACATTTCCGTAGGATTTGTCCCTGTTCATGCTCAGGTACACAACGTCCAATAATACCATCTACTCCTTCTTTATAAAGATGCGGGTCATCCCAGAAGTAATGTCTTAAAGCATAGAAGAATTTTTTGTTTTGTTGGTATGTAAAGCTAGGTGGTAAATATTTAGCAATGATGTAATTAGCATAGTCAGCATACCAAGGAGTGTTATGAGAAACATTTACTGCATCTAACTGCTCATCAGGAAAACTATCATCAATAGGTAGTGTGTCATCAAGGACATTCTCCAACCTAGACAAGTTATCAGCCACGGGGTTCTCTGCTCCTTTTAACGAATAAGTCTAGGTTTAGCATCTTTCTTTTCCATAAGATATTTTATAGCAGCATGATTGGTGTGAACAATAACTTTAGAGTCAACAATGTAAGATCTAAATTTATCACAAGCAAACACCACTGCTAGAAATTCTTTTTCGATAGTAGCATAATTTAGATTGTGCCTTTGTCTAGAGTTTTACTAGCATAATGAATAACATTTAATTTCTTATCAACTCTTTGTCCTAGAACAGAACCAACAACATAATCACTAGCATCATACATAATTTCAAAGGGCAAGTTCCAACCAGGTGGTTGAACTATAGGTGCAGATTTTAGGGCTTTCTTGAGTGTTTCGAAGGCTTCTAAACAATCATCATAAAAAACAAAAGGAACATCCTTTTGCAAAAAGATTTGTAAGGGGCCTAGAAATTTTAGAGAAGTCGTTGATAAATCTCCTATAGAAACCAACATGACCAAGGAAACTACGAATGCCTTTGATATTTTTAGGACATGACATTTTCTCAATTGCATCAACCTTAGCTTTGTCCACCTCAATACCTCTTTCAGAAATTTTATGGCCCAAAATAATACCTTCATTAACCATAAAGTGTCACTTCTCCCAATTCAAGACAAGATTTGTTTGCTCACATCTCTGCAAAACTCGATCAAGATTGCTTAAACAATCATCAAAAGACTTCCCATAAACAGAAAAGTCATCCATGAAAACTTCAACAACCTTTTCACAAAATTCAGAGAATATAGCAGTCATACATTTTTGAAAGGTAGCAGGTGCATTTCATAAGCCAAAAGACATACGTCTATAAGCATAAGTTCCAAAAGGACACGTAAAAGTGGTCTTTTCTTGACCAGGTTGAGAAACAGGTATTTGTGAAAAAACAGAATATCCATCAAGGAAGCAAAAATGTGTGTGCTTAGATAATCTTTCTAGCATTTGATCAATAAAAGGCAGAGGGTAATGATCTTTTCTAGTTTCTTTGTTTAATTTCCTAAAATCGATTACCATTCTATAGCATGTAACAATTCTTTGTGGAATGAGTTCATTCTTATCATTAGGAACAACAGTACTACCTCCTTTCTTAGGGACACAATGAACAGGACTTACCCATCTACTATCAGCTATAGGATAGATTATACACCTTCGAAGTTTTAATATTTCCGTTCTTACTACTTCCTTCATCTTCGGATTTAAAGCGTTGGTGATCAACAACGGGTTTAGCATCAGGTTCCATATTAATCTTGTGCTGACATAGAGTGGGACTAATGCCCTTTAAATCATCAAGAGTACATCCAATAGCAGCTCGGTGCTTCCTTAGAACTTTCAATAATCTTTCTTCTTCATGTTATGAAAGGTTAGCACTAATAATAATAGGATATATCTTCTTCTCATCAAGATAATCATATTTCAAAGTGTCTGGCAATTGTTCTAATTCAAACAAAGGATCACCTTTAGGTGGAGGAGGACCTCCTAGAATTTAAATAGGAAAATTGTGTTTAAGCAGAGGACGTTGTTCAAAGGAAATATTTTTTAATTCATTTCTTTCATGCATATGTAAATAATTTTCATGGTCTAGCATATATTGTTCTAAAGGATTAGTAGGAGGCACAACAATAGAAGCAAGACCAATTATTTCATCCTTACTAGGCAATTCTTTTTTATGAGGTTTTCTACTAAACTTGAAAAAATTAAACTCATGAGACTCATCACCAAAGCTAACACCGATAGTTTGTTTCTCACAATCTTTTTTAGCATTAACGGTGTTCAAGAAAGGTCTACCAAAGATAATGGGACGAAAATCATCTTGTGGGGAACCAAAAACAAGAAAATTAGTTGGATATTTTATTTTCCCACACAAGACTTCAACATCACTAACAATCCCAATTGGTGAAATAGTATCTCTATTAGCAAGTTTAATAGTAACATCTATGTCTTCTATTTCAACGGGTGCTATATCATTCATAATTTCTTGATATAAGGTAAAAGGAATATCACTCACACTAGCACCTATGTCACATAAAGCATGATAACAGCGATCTCCTATTTTAACTGAGACAACGGGCATGCCAACAACGGGTCTATGTTTATCTTTTCCATCTGGTTTGGCAATTCTAGCAGCTTCATCACAAAATTAAATAACATGCCCATCTATATTTTCTTCCAGGAGATCCTTAACCATAGCAACACTAGGTTCTACCTTGATTTGTTCAGCTGGTTTAGGTGTTCTAATATAACTTTTATTGACCACAGTTGAAACTTTAGCATGTTCCTTCATCCTAACAGGGAAAGGGGGTTTCTCAATATAAGTAGTAGGAACAACTGGATCAACATTATAAATAATAGTTTCATCTTTAGCGATTACATGTTCTTTAATTTCTTCTTTAATAGGTGGGTGATATCTAAACCACTTCTATTTAGGGAGATCAACATGAGTAGCAAAAGATTCACAAAAGGAGGCTACTATCTCAGAGTCAAGTCCGTATTTAGTGCTAAACTTTTGAAAGACATCGGTATTCATAAAAGATTTAACACAATCAAACTTAAGCTTAATACCTGACTCCTTACCTTCGTCAAGTTCCCAATCTTCAGAGTTGCATTTAATTCTTTCCAAAAGATCCCACCAGAATTCAATAGTCTTCTTCATAAAAGAACCAACACAAGAAGTATCAAGGATGGATCGATCATTATGAGAAAGCTGAGCATAAAAATTCTGGATAATAATTTCTCTTGAGAGCTCATGATTGGGGCATGAATATAACATTGACTTAAGCCTCCCCCAAGCTAGAGCGATACTTTCTCCTTCACGAGGCCAAAAATTATATATATAATCCCGATCGCGATGAACTAGATGCATAGGATATTTTTTTTGGTGAAACTCCAATTTCAATCGATTCCAGTTCCAAGATCCAATATCATCGCATAGCCTATACCATGTCAATGCTCTTCCCTTCAAAGATAAAGGGAAAACCTTCTTTTTAACTTCATCTCCGGGCAAACCTGCAAGCTTAAACAATCCACAAATTTCTTCCACATATATCAAGTGCATATCAGGATGGTATGTTCCATCTCCTGCATAGCTATCAGTTGTTCTATCATACCCGAATGAATTTCATATTCAATATTTTCAGTAGGTGCAGTAGGTTGAGGGGTGACTAATTGTGGTTCCAGTCGAGGTGAAGATACCCCGAACAAACCCCTCAAAGGATTGTTTTCCATAGTAACAAGTGACAATAAATTTCAGCACATAGTAAATAATTTTTCCTTACCAATTTCCACTTACCAAGAGCGCTTCACTCCTCGGCAACGGTGCTAGAAAATAACCTTGATGACACACAAGTATATGGGATCAATTGTAGCCTTTTCGATAAGTAAGAGTGTCGAACCCAACGAGGAGCAGGAGGAAATGACAAGTGGTTTTCAACAAGGTAATGTCTGCAAGTGCTGAAATTGTAAATGTGAGTAGTTTGATAGCAAGATAATTTGTAACGAGCAAGTAACGATAGTAGTAACAAAAGTGCAGCAAGGTAGCCCGATCCTTTTGAGGCAAAGGACATGCCAAAACGGTCTCTTATAATAGGCAAAGCGTTCTTGAGGGTACACGGGAATTTCATCTAGTCACTTTCATCATGTTGGTTCGACTCGTGTTCGCTACTTTGATAATTTGATATGTGGGTGGACCGGTGCTTAGGTGTTAATCTTACTTGAACAAACCTCCTACTTATGGTTAACCCCCTCGCAAGCATCTGCAACTACGAGAAAAGTATTAAGAATAAATTCTAACCATAGCATTGAACTTTTGGATCCAATCGATCCCTTACGGAATAGCGCATGAACTAGGGTTAAGCTTCTGTCACTCTCGCAACCCATCACCTAATTACTACTCCACAATGCATTCCCTTAGGCCCAAATATGGTGAAGTGTTATGTAGTCGACATTCACATGACACCACTAAGGGAATCACAACATACTCCCTCCGGTCCTTTTTACTCTGCACATTGGATTTGCCGAAAGTCAAACTTTACTAAGTTTGACCAAATTTATATTAGAAATTATTAGCATCTATAATATCTAATAAATATAATATGAAAATATATTCCAAGATGAATCTAATGATATTGGTGTTGTTATGTGAATGTCTATAATTTTTTATATAAACTTGGTCAAAGTTGGATGAGATTGACTTCGAACAAACCTAATATGCAGAGTAAAAAGGACCGAAGGGAGTACATACTATCAAAATATCGAACACATATCAAGTTCACATGATTACTTGCAACATGATTTCTTCGTGACCTCAAGAACAAAAGTAACTACTCACAAGTGATAAACATGCTCAAGATCAGAGGGGTATTAAATAGCATATTGGATCTGAACATATAGTCTTCCACCAAATAAACCATATAGTAATCAACTACAAGATGTAATCAACACTACTAGTCACCCATAAGCACCAATCTATAGTTCTGGTACAAAGATTAAACACAAGAGATGAACTAGGGTTTGAGAGGAGATGGTGCTATTGAAGATGTTGATTGAGATTACTGTCGGGGAGGCTGATCGTACCCACGAACACCTATGGGGCCGGCGGACCAAGCCCCTTGTGGTTCAGAGGGGGGCGGAGATCGCACGAAGAGCGGATCGAGGCGAGGCACACGAGCAGTTTACCCAGCTTCGGAGCTCTCCGGAGAGATAAAACTCCTATCGCTGCTTGTTTGATGTATTGTGTTCTTGCTAGGGAGCGATGAGAGCTACAAAACCTAAGCGTGAGTGTCTATGGTCTCGAATGAGTCGCACGAACCGAACCCCCTCACGCTATGCATGGGCCTCCTTTTATATGCTCAAGGGTTTCCGGCGGTGGCAACATAGATGAGGGTACAAATGTAAAACAGAAGTTGGTACACCTACTTGAACGAGTGTACAAGGCAAAATACCTAACTCGTGACGGCAAGGGACAAAAGCAATAAATGCCCATCCGTGTCGCCTAAACAAAGGCAACAGAGACCGTCAGTGCGCCACCGCTTCGCCACGATGGCAAGCTTGTCGCTGCCGCTTATCGCTGCTCTCCGCTGGCTGCACAGCCTCTTGACACGCGTGCATGGAATGGTCCCATAGCGACACGTTGTTGGATGAGCTGGAGCGGAGATGGAGAGAGGTTGCTTGCCGCGGCAAGCGCCTTGCCGCGGCTGAATCCTTGTCACGTCCGGAGGCTTGTCGCGCTCCGAGCCTTCCCGGCAAGCTCCTCTTGCCGGGGACTTGTCTTCTGCACGCCTTGAGTGGCCTTCCCGGCAAGCTCCTCTTGCCGGGGCCTTGTCTTCTTGGTCAAATACTTTGTTCTTGAATGGCTCCAAAAGGAGCCACGGAGGATCTTGGCGGTAACCAGGCAAACCCTGCCGCGGGGTGCTGCAACTGCCCATGCACGAGTACGGGATACTGGGGTACCCCTACTCTAGTACACCGACAGGAGCCCCCGGGCCTGGGTCGCACACAGTCCCGAGCGCTGTCGGGCCAGGCCCAAAACAGGTCTGCGGTCACCGCTGGCCTCAATCACGCCCGTAACTTCGCCCGGACCCACCACGACCCCCACTAACGGCATGCACCGAACGTGGCGTCGTGCGAGAGATCGTTAGGCGTGGTCGTGGGGTTTCTTTATTAGGAAAAGCGGGCGTCCGCCTCCCCCTCCTTATAAACAGGGGAAACAGGGGCAGGCCGTCCACTTCGCCATTGCTGTCTTGTCAAGAAAACCACCGCCGCTCCCCCCCTTCTTCTCCAGTGCGAAGAGAGCAGCGCCCCGCCCCCTTTCGCCACAAGCTCAATCACCGCCGTCGACCTCCACTGCCGCCTCCGCCATGGCTCCGAAAGCCGACAAAGGGAAGGGCGTCAAGTCGGCCGAGGCGCAGCTGCTCGCGCCATGCGCAAGGAGCGGGCCATCTTCTCCCCTCAGCTCGGCGCAAAGGAGCTATGGGAGCTCTTCTATCTCTTTTGGTCGACGGAGACGCGTGCGCATCCGCGCACGAAGGTACTCCCCGCCTCCGCTTCTGATTCAGCCCCAACTGGGTACCCCTTCCTTGCCCTTTTCTTCTATTGCGGGCTCTGCCCGCCCTTTTCCGAGTTCTTCTGCGATATCATGAACACATATGGCCTCCGCCTTCTTGATTTCACCCCCAACGATGTCTTGACCATGGCGGTTTTCGCACACCTTTGCGAAAACTTTGTCGGGATTTATCCCAACGTAGCCCTCTTCCGCCACTTCTTCATGCCCCGCGTAGAAAGAGGGGAGCCGCTTGCCGGAGGGATAGCTTGGGTCTCTGTGGTCGGCAAGAAAGAAGCGTATCTGGAAGGAGAGTTCCGCAGCAAGTGGGAGGAGTGGAGAGCCAACTGGTGTTGGATCGTAGAGGAGAACCCGCAGCCCTTCACTGCCGTGCGCCAAACCCCAATAGTGTGCGGCAACGATTGGAGTAGCTTGGCACCGGAGGATGCTAGGTTGAAGATAGCTGTGACCTGAATTTTGCGCCTCAGGATTGCCGGACTAACCGTAGGCGTAGTTGGTGCAGACTTCCTTCGCCGCCGCATCGCTCCCTTGCAGGAGAGGAGGAGGCCTGCTTGGGAGTTCCAAAATGCGGCAGACATCATGAGGCTGCGCCCGGGCCTCAATTGGAATTTCACCGTCTTGGAGCTGGATGCGATGCTGTTAGAGCTGTTCAAGAACGACCCGGATCACCCCGAGTGGTTCAGGTTGCCGAGGGGGTCGCCCCATTGCAACAACTTCGGCGCCGATCGCATCCGCGCCATGATGCCGTTGCCAGCGATTCCCATGGGATCGTTCCAACCTGGCAGGAGCCTTCCAACGAGATCGTGCAACAGTTCTTGACAACTTGGAAGAAGTGCCGATCCGCTCCGACGAAAGCGAAGAGGCTCACTCGCGACACCACCGACGAGGAGATGGCGCGCATTGCCACCAGGCTAGAGGAGGCGGCGGCAGCTGCTGCCGCTGGCGTCTTCGGGTACACCGTGGAGGAGGCGGACGCAGCGAAGGCGGCAAGCCTTGCCGAGCAAAGGGAGCTCGCCGGTGAGGACGAGCTTGTCGAGCCCGAGGCCGAGTCGAGTGGACCCGCCGAGGGCGCTTCTTCTCCACCACCCAGCGACTTGCCGCCAGCGGAGCTCCCGGCTCCGTCGAAGAGGCGTCTCCGCAAGGCCGGAGACGAGACGGGTGGCGACGGGCCCAGAAGCAGGCCGGCGACGCGCTCTACCGCAGCAAGCGATGTTGCCGCGGAGCGCCACACCGCTGCTGCGACAACCGGGCGGGATCCTCCTGTGCCACCGCCGACGCCTCCAAGCGGCCAAGAGAGCCCACCTCCGCCTCGTCGCACCGGAGGCGAGCCGGAGTTTGACTTCTCCGCGCTCAGCTCCGAGGAGGAAGAAGAAGAGTAAGCTCCAATATTGCACTTGTATTTCTTCAATTTTATTGCTTTATCTTGAATCTGATTTGCTCCGTTCTGAACTCTTTCCTTTCAGGACGCTAGCTCAGAGAGCGTCGAAGAGGGCCAAGATCCCGACGGTCGTCGTTGAGGACGATCCACCCGTGGTAACAGGGGACGCGTCTGAGACCCCCTTGGGACAAGCAACCCTTCTCAGAGCAGCCCCCAAAGACAGCCCCCAAAGTAAGTGTGCGGTTTTCTCCTTACTGTTAGGTGTGCAGGGGTGCTCCTTCTTCGTTGATACCTGATTGTTTGTTTGTGTAGGAGCAGAGCAGCCTCATCAGGAGGGCTCGGAACCCGCCCCCGAAATCCTGCCTGCTGCCACTACGCCGCCAAGGGAGGATTCTCCGGCAAGGGAGCGCCCTCCGACAAGGGAGACCACTCCGGCAAGGGAGGCTACCCCGGCAAGGGACAGCGCCAGTGACCCTCCAGTGGTCGAGGCCATGGCTGCAGATCCCGCTGTGTAATTTCCTTACACGAAAATTTCCCTTGGGCTTGTTTTCTTCTGTTTCTCTTTTTGAACATTTGCTTGACTACTCTTTCTTCGTCTGACGCAGAACCGATGGAGGTCGAGGTCGCCGGCGAGGAGGAAACGCGCGGCAACACCAACGAGGCCGTCATCGTGGAAGAAGAGGCCGTTGCTGTGGAAGAAGAGGCCGTCGCCGACGAGCCTGTCGGCGAGGAGGCCACCGAGGCTGCTGACGCAGAAGCTGGCGAGGGGTCAGCGATCGTGACCGACGGCCCCGAGGTCGCAGGAGCGCCAGCGCTATACCGACAACCGACTCCCCCGGCCACTGCTACACAGTTCGAGGAGCCCTCAGCCCAGCCGCCTACTTGAAGGCCGGGCGAGGGTGTCTTCATCAAGCTCCACAGAGTCGAGCTCAGGCGCCGGTCGAAGGAGAGACCTTCGACGGAGAGCTGCTCGCCTCCATTGGCCGACGCTAGTGGACGCGCCAAGCAGCAGCAGCGTGGCGAAGTTCGAGGAGGAGCAGCTGCTGAAGAAGCTGCTGTCGCTCTATCGCGCCCGGCAAGCCAAGCTGGAGTCCCGGGAAGCACTTGTCGCGAGGGCAGGAGCGGACATGGAGAAGCGCGCAGAAGAGCTCCGGAGCGCCAACCAAGAAATTCTCCGCGACGTAGCAGAAGCGCGGGAGCAACTTGCAGAGGAGCGCACGGCCTTCATTCTTGAGAAGGCCACAACTGAGGAGGAGCAGCGGCTAGCCGCCGAGAAGCTCTCCGCCAGAAAGCGGTGGGCGCGTGAAGGTCAACCTGGACAGCCACGAAGAAGATCTTGCCGCACGCGAGGAGTCACTTGGCGGGCGCTTAAGGAAGCGAAGGATCTTTGCCGCAGCCGCCGAGGCCGCCAAGGAGGAGTTGAAGGCGAAGGTGGCAAACTGGAGGCCAGCCTCAAGAAGAGCGGCGAGGAGCTTGCCGCGCTCAAGCACGAGCGCGAGAAGGACGCCTACACTCTTGGCGAGCTGCAGGGTCGTCTCGCTGATAGGGGCAAGGAGTTCGACGCCGCCAAGGACTCCAAGGCGGATCTTGAGCTGAAGCTGACCACTCTGACGCAGAGGCCGGACGGCGCCAGAGCGGGAAGTGGGCCTGTTGGAGTCGATCAAGGCCATGGTGGAGCTGCTAGCGAATGTTGTTTCAACCCAGTGCGCCTTGTGGGAGAGTGTTGATCATTGTACTAAAGGTCTTGTGGATCTGCGGCCGACATCCACAACGAGCTGATGGAACTGGGGATGGCGGATCTTGCATACTCCTCCGACGAGCATCTCCAACCCAGCGCCAAACTCAGCTTATTCTTCAAGGGCGTGGTGACGGGCCTCCAGCGGCTCCGGGAAGAAGTCCCAAAGTAGCTGGCCGAGGAATCACGCCAGATCTGTGCAGGAGCCCTCGAGAAGGTGTTGATAAAGGTGGTCTTCCGCAATCTAGGCCTCAACCTCAACGGCGTCCTCAGATCCTTGCCGCCAGATGCCAACGTGGAGGAGCTCAAAGCCCTTGTCGCACCCATTGTGGACAAGGTGAACAAGATCAAGCGGATTGATGGCGACCGTGTAGACTAGGCCGTAATTTTATCTTTCCCTTGTCGCCGCCGATCATGTTTAGAACACTTTGTTAGATCAGCGACAAGTTATTTTGTAATATACTCTGTCTTAGGCGATCAATGCAACGTTATTTCCTCTACTTGATTCCTTCCTTTATGCGTTTACGCCCTCGCATTTGGGGTACTTGTCGGTGCGGGCACCTTTGCCATGAGTGCCGAAAAGGAACGTCGGCCTTCTTGGCGATGCCGCCTCCGACAAGCAACCTTGTCGCAACTAGCTGCAGCTCACTTAAGTTGTTGAGCGGACTCGAAACAAAGTAAGGGCGCGACTAGCCTGCGAGTTGGTTCCTTTGCGCACAGGTTTTCCGTACAAAGTACTATCGTTCGAGGAAGATAACTTAAAAATTTAAAATTTATTGCTCAAACTTTGGCAACTTAGCTTTTACATCTCTTGCTTCCCGGTAGGCGAAACTTCCTCGGCGATGCTTGGTCCATAGTATTATCTTCTCCTTCCCCGGGTTAACTTGTGCGCGAGGGAGCCTTCCTTTCTTTGAGAAAAGAGAAAGAAGAGAAAATAAAGTTATGGAGCCCAATGACTCGATTTTGCTTACGGGTGTGGTTGCTGCACAAAGTGTTAGCCAAAGCATGCAATAAAATGATGAAAGCATGAATTTGACAAGTTATGCGCAACACATGAGCTTTATCGATGCACGGGGTCTGCGCTCGGCTTTGTACAAAGGATTACATGCACCAGCGGCAAGACTTGTACAAAAGGTGGTTGCCGGAACAGGTTCCGACAACCGCGCCCTACGGGTAAAACTTACGAAGATGCTCAATGTTCGAGGAGTTGCTCACCGGAATGCCATCTTCGGCCTCAAGGCGGACAGCGCTGAGCCTAGTGACTCGTTTCACCCGATAAGGGCCTTCCCACTTTGGCGTCAACTTGTTGGAATTCTTGGCGGACTGAGCGTGCGAAGAACAAGGTCGCCTTCCTCAAGGCTTCGGCACTAACTGCGGCTATGATAGCGGCGCAAAAGCTTGTCGTGAGCAGCTCGCCTGGCGGCTTTGAATACGATCCTCCTCAAGGAGCAGCGCGTCATCTTGTCGCAGCTGCTCTTGCTCAAGCTCATCATAAGCGAGCACTCGAGGCGATCCGTATCACGAAGTTCCGTGGGGAGAACTGCCTCGCTCCATAGACTAGAGCAAAGGGTGTGCGGCGGTGGCTCGATTTGGCGTCGTCACGATCGACCAAAGAACCACCGGCAGCTCCTCGATCCGATTCCTTCCGCACTTGCGCAGCCTATCGAAAGTTACGGTCTTGAGCCCACGCAGCACTTCGGCATTTGCCCTTTACGCTTGACCGTTGCTTCTCGGATGAGCAGCGAAGCAAAGCAGAACCTTGGAGCCAAGATCTTGGACGTCTTCGCATGAAGGTGCGACTTCGTAAATTGTGTGCCGTTGTCGGTGATGATCCTGTTAGGGATTCGAAATGGCAAACAATCGACTGAAGAACTTGATCACGACTGTTGCCACCTTTCTCACTGCTTCCACTTCCGTCCACTTTGTGAACTTGTCGATTGCGACGTACAAGTACTCAAAGTCCCCGATAGCTCGGGGGAAGGGGCCGAGGATGTCGAGCCCCCAGACCGAAAATGGCCAGGATAAAGGGATCGTCTGGAGAGCTTGAGCTGGCTGGTGCATCTGTTTGGAATGGAACTGGCACGCTTCACACTTGGTTACTTGTGCAGTTGCATCACGGAGGGCTGTCGGCGGAAGAAACCTTCTTGCCGGAAAGCTTTGGGCAAGTGCTCTTCTTGCCAATGTGGTGACCACATATGCCTCCATGTATCTCTGCGAGCAGCTTCCATCCATCTTCCACAGGAATACACTTCAATTTCACACCGTTGAGTCTTCTTACATGCAGTATCTTTGTCGACAAACTGGTACATACTTGACTGCCGGGCTACTCTTTCCGCTTCTTCTTGCTCTTCGGGAAGTTCTCCTGTCTAAAGGAAATGCACAATCTGCTGCGCCCATGCTGGAGCTTGCGGCTCGACAACAAGGACCAAAGGCACATCTGCTGCTGCGGGAACATCAGCTTCTACGGCAAGAACCTGCGGCTCAGCCGGAGCTTGATGTTCCCCGGCAAGCTTGCCGGAGCAAAAATTGTCGGGAGCGTCTGCTTCAACGAAACAAACCACAGGGCTTGTCGGAGCATCGCTCCTCGGCTCTGTTGGTGTCGATCTTGGGGACCTTCGACGGCGGCTTCGGGAAGCTCTGCCGGGAAGTAGTCACCAGAGAGCAACTTCCTCTTCTTGCTCTGTCCAGTTGATGGTGTTACGGTTGGTTGAGTCAGCTTGAGCACGAAAATCCCTGGTTCCACAGGCAACTTAAGTGCAGCACACTTTGACAGGCCGTCAGCAATATCATTCTGAGCTCTTGGAACATGTTCCATTTGCAGGCCGTCAAAGTGCTCTTCTAGCTTCCTCACTTCATCAACGTAGGCTTCCATCAACGAACTCTGATAATCTTTGTTCACTTGGCGAACGACAAGCTGCGAGTCACCCCTGACAATAAGCTTCTTGATCCCAAGGTCTACGGCGATCCTGAGACCGGCAAGCAAACCTTCATACTCTGCAGTATTGTTTGTTGCTTGCTCCTTGGGAAAGTGCATCTGGACTACGTGCTTGAGGTGCTCTCCGGTGGAGTGCGATAAGCAGCACGCCGCACCGGGCGCCTTTGCAGCGAGAAGGCACCATCAAAGTACATCAGCCACTCTTTGCTTGCTTCCTTGACGGGAATGCTCGCTCTGGAATTTCTTCATCCGGCGTTGGCGTCCATTCTGCTATGAATTCTGCCAATGCTCGCTTTGGATAGTTGAAGTGCTTTCAAACTTGAGGCGAAGCTTGGCGGTTCGATGCCCACTCGACAATCACGCCTGCCGCTTACGGATTCTGCGGTATCCTCTTGATGAAAGCGGTGACGGCGTGATCTCATGTGCTTGGAAGTAATGGCGCAACTTTCTCGAGGCCATGAGGAGGCCGAAAAGCAATTTACGCACACAGTACCTTGACCTAGCCCCTGCGGGAGGGAACCGACAAAGTAAACCGGGCGCTGCACCATCCTTTTACGCATCTGTTCATGCGTTTGCGGATTCGTCCTTGTCGGGACCAGAGCTTGTCGGCGAAGCCCCGCTTGTCGCCGGATGTGTTTGCCGTGGTTCTTTGGCTCGTCATCCGCCTCCCTCTCCGCTACTAACGCAGCACTAACCACTTGATTGGTTGCCGCTATATATAGCAGCAACTTCTCTTGTGGTTTAGGTGCGACAAGTGTTGGAGTGGAGGACAGGTATCTCTTTAAGTCTGCGGTGCAGCCTCCGCTTGAGGAGTCCATTTCATTGGACCTGCCTTTTTCAAAATCTGAAAAATGGCGAGGCGCTCAGCAGACCTAGAAATAAACTTCTGAGAGCAGCTACGCAACCGCAAGTCTTCGTACATCCTTGACGCGCTTTGGTGCTTCAATCTGCTCGATGGCCTTGATCTTGTCGGGATTGGCTTCAATCCTCGCCGAGATTCTGAAGAACCGAGAAGCTTGCGGAAGGGACTCCAAACACGCACTTCTCGGGGTTGAGCTTGAGGTTGATCTTGCGCAGATTTGCAAAGGTCTCATCCAAATCTTGAACGAGTTGCTTTGTCCTTGATCTTTACCACTATGTCATCCATGTAGGCTTCTACATTTCTGTGCATTTGCGGCTCAAAAGCGTCATGGACTACTCTTGCAAACTTTGAACCAGCATTCTTCAAACCGAAAGGCATTCATATGAAACAGTATGTGCCACATGGAGTAATGAATGCGGTTTTCTCCTCATCTTCTTCTGCCATGAAGATCTGATGATATCCTGAGTATGCATCAAGAAATGAAAGCAAATCACATCCACCGTGGAGTCAACAATCTGGTCAATGCGCGGCAAGGAAAGCGGGTCTTTGGGACAGGCTTTATTAACATCCGTGAAGTCAATACAAAGTCTCCATTTCCCATTTGCTTTCTGCGCACGACTACGTGATTGGCCAACCACGTGGGATGGAGCACTCCTCGACAAGGCCTGCCGCTTCCGGTTCTTGATCTCTTACGCTATGAATTCTTGGCGCTCCACTGCTTGCTTCCTGACTTTTTGCTTGACGGGCCGCGCATGAGGACAAACGGCCAGGCGGTGCTCACTTTCCTGGGAACACCGGGGATGTCAGACGGTTTCCATGCAAACACGTCGACATTCGCCCGCAGGAAAACAACGAGCGCGCCTTCCTATTTAGGGTCGAGAGAGGCACTGATGGTGAAGGTACCACCAGTTCCGTCCTCCTTGGCGGGCACCTTCTTGGTCTTTGGCGGAGCTACCATCTTCTTCTTGCACTTGCCGGTGGAGCTCGATGGTGCGTCCTCGACGGTAGCGCAGCACTCCGAAGAGGTGCGCTTGCCGGAGTGGGCATCAGAGCTCTTGCCGGACTTGGACTTGGTCTCCTTCCCCCCGGGAGCTTCAGCGGCAAGTGTTTGGCAATCTGTTGCGGCTGTTGCATCCTGGTAGATCTTGTCGGCACAGATAAGGGCATCCTTCTTGTCGCCATGGACAGAGATGACGCTTATCGGGCCTGGCATCTTGAGTAAGTTGTAGGCGTAGTGAGAGGCTGCCATGAACTTGGCGAGTCTTTGGACGGCCAAGTATCCCATTGTAAGGCAATGGGAAATCGGCAACGTCGAATGTGACCCTCTCGATCCTAAAGTTCAGCTCGCTGCCAAATGTTACCGACAACGTAATCTTCCCCTTGACTTGCTCCTTCCGGATTGATTTCTTGGAAAGTGCCGGTCTCTTGAGCTCGGCTGTCGAGGATTTGAAGCTTCGGAGCACCGCGGAGGAGATCAGATTCAAGCCGGCCCGCCGTCAACTAGCATCTTGGTGACCTTGAGGTTGCGGATGGTTGGTGAGACCAACATCGGCAAGCACCCGACCGCATGATTATGCGATCGGTGGTCCTCAATATCAAAGGCGATAGGCGTCTTTGGACCACTTCAGAGGCTTGCATGACTCTACGGATGGTTCCGCTGCATTGACCTCCCGCATCCATTGCTTGAGTTGGCGGTGGGAGGTATGCAGGGAAGCACCTCCGTCAACGCAGAGGACCTCCGTGGCTTTCTGAAACTCCTGCTCATCGGTGTCGTCGTCTTCCATATCTTCGTCGTCGTCATCATCTTCATCCTTGTCGCGGCCGCGGGGAGGTCTGTCTCCTTGCCGCTGCTTGGCCTTTCCGCGGCGTCCTCCCCGGCCGGGACGTTTCTTGCTTGCTCCCCCAGCACCTTCCTGGGCCTTCTCCTTGTCGCGCGCTTTCGTACTCAGCCTTACATTTGCTCAACAAGCTGCTCGACTTTCTTGCAGCTCTGGAGGTCATGGCCCTTAGTGCGGTGGATCTTGCAAGATCGCTTGCCGGAGCCGTCCTTCTTGTCGGCGGCCGCCACTGACTGGTGGTTGGCGTCAGCGGCAACCTCCTTGCCGGAGCCACCAGCCTTGGCGTTCTTGTCGCCACCTCCGCTGCCGGACTGCTCAACAGCTAACACTTCTCTGCCTTTCTTCTTCCTGTTGCCTCGCCGCCGGCCCTTCTTTCTTGGGCGGTCTCCTCCTTGTCGGATCCTGATTACGCATTCTCTCACAGGAGTCTCCTCCCTTCCTCGTGGCGTGCACACTAGTCGGCCAAGGCGTACATCGCACTAACTTCCTTGACTTTTCACAACGCCAAATCCTACCTCATCCTGCGGATCTGCGACGTTACGATGAAACGCGGCGATCACCTGGCGGGGTGGACATCCGGGATGTTGTAGTGCACACGGTGAATCTCTGAATGAACTTGCGCAGGACTCTCCTTCCTTACGGGCGGCGGATGAAGGTCACTTTCTTGGCCATAAGGTTTGTGGCCACCGTGAAGGCGCCAACAAGCGATGGCATAGATCTGCCCAAGAGGATATGGAGCTGTCCGGCAAGTGCATGAGCCAAGATCTCGACGTTGGGCTTGAGCACGGCGGGAAGTAGTTGGCGAGGATCTTGTCGTCCGTCCCCCGCAGCTTGCACCGCGATGGTGTAGATGCCGAGGAACTCGACGGATGCGCCCCGCCATCATACTTCTCGGCACATCTGGTTTGAAGTTTTTCTGGTTGGGCCACCGGACTTGCCGCAGCTCACGAGTGAACACGGGCAACCTACCGCGTCTGACAAGTCGCTGGCTCCTCCGTGGCGCGCATGTCAGCAGAAGGCCCGGTAGCGCTTGTCGGATGACGTCGCGCTTCTCTCCGGCGCTCGATGTGAGTTCGAGCGTCCTCTTGTTGTCGCTCATGAAGAACTTGGCGCTGATCGCGGCGAGCTCGCGGATCCGATGACGCGGTGGAGTCGGTGTCGAGGTGGATCTGGTGAGTCGCCGATCTTGGCCTTCGGGGCGGAGAGTGCATGGTAGTTGCACCTCCGACAGTCTCGTCGCCACCGGCTCGTGCCTTGTCGTCTTGCCGCGGCAATGATGGCGTTGGTTGCCGCGGAGCATCGCCGTTGGCAAAGCCGATGAGGCTCTGGATAGTGGCCCTCCACTCGTCGACCTTGTCGGCCGTTGGAGGGTAATCGAGGAGCAATTGGGCTCTCGCCAGAGCTTCTGCTGGAGTAGTGGGTGGCATTGGGGAACGGTGTGAGGAGCGGGATATGCTCGGACTTCTAACTATGTTAGAAGGAGCAGCACCCCGTCCAGGCGACCGTATCTCACTCGTGCCAGCATGTTGGCGCGCATGCTGGTCTTGAGGGTCTCGATCCAACGAACGTATGGCATTGTGAACTCCATGACGTTGTTGGTCCCGCGTCTCCTGAGATGGGCGCGGGGGATGTGCGGACGCCGAGGTTTGCGGGGCCTTGTCCTTGGACTTGGCAACGTCACGAACTCCTTCGTCGGCACCCGTTCCTCCGCCAGCGTCTGCCCCACCACCCATTTGCTGCGGTGATGGTGGGTACGACGCGGACGGCTCTGCTGCCGCCGAAGCCTTCTTCTTCGGTGGCATGTTGAGGAAGATGTTGAGGATGATGAAGACGCTGCTCGTGTGAACGTCGGATCAGATTCACACAGCCTCGACGCCCCCTACCTGGCGCGCCAAAGATTTCGGGGAGGCTGATCGTACCCACGAACACCTATGGGGCCGGCGGACCAGGCCCCTTGTGGTTCGGAGGGGGCGGAGATCGCCTGAAGAGCGGATCGAGGCGAGGCACACGAGCAGTTTACCCAGCTTCGGAGCTCTCCGGAGAGATAAAACTCCTACTGCTGCTTGTTTGATGTATTGTGTTCTTGCTAGGGAGCGATGAGAGCTACAAAACCTAGCGTGAGTGTCTATGGTCTCGAATGAGTCGCACGAACCGAACCCCCTCTACGTTGCGCATGGGCCTCCTTTTATATGCTCAAGGGGTCTCCGACAGGTGGCAACATAGATGAGGGTACAAATGTAAAAACAGAAGTTGGTACACCTACTTGAGCGATTATGCGATGCAAAATACCTAACTCTGACGGCAAGGGACAAAAGCAATAAATGCCCGTCTATGTCGCCTAAGCGATTACAGAGACCGTCAGGTGCGCCACCGCTCGCCACGATGGCAAGCTTGTCAGCGCCGCTTATCGCTGCTCTACGCTGGCTGCACAGCCTCTTGACACGCGCGCATGGAATGGTCCCATAGCGACACGTTGTTGGATGAGCTAGAGCGGAGATGGAGAGAGGTTGCTTGCCGCGGCAAGCGCCTTGCCGCGGCTGAATCCTTGTCGCGTCCGGAGGCTTGTCGCGCTCCGAGCCTTCCCGGCAAGCTCCTCTTGCCGGGCCTTGTCTTCTTGGCGCCTTTGAGTGGCCTTCCGGCAAGCTCCTCTTGCCGGGCCTTGTCTTCTTGGTCAAATACTTTGTTCTTGAATGGCTCCAAAAGGAGCCACGGAGGATCTTGGCGGTAACCGGGCAAACCGCCGCGAGGTGCTGTTGCCCAGTGCTGCAGTGCGGGATCCGGGGTACCCCTACTCTAGTACACCGACAATTACCCTCGCCAAGATGGGAGAGTTGTTGGTGATGATGATGACGATGATTTCCCCCTCCGGGAGGGAAGTTCCCCCGGCGGAATCGCTCCACCGGAGGGCAAAAGTGCTCCTGCCCAAGTTCCGCCTAGAGACGGCAGTGGCGCCCGTCGAAAGTCATCCCCTTATTTTTTCTAGGTCAAAATGACTTATATACCAGAAGATGGGCACCGGAGGTGGGCCGGGCTGAGCACAACCCACCAGGGCACGCCTAGGGGCCTGGCGCGCCCTGGTGTCTTGTGCTCACCAGGTGGCCCCCCTCCGGTGGTTATTTGCTCCAGTATTTCTTATTTATTCCAAAAATCATTATTATGCATAAAAACATCATAAATAACAGTAGGTAAACATGAAGCAAAATGGACGTATCAACGGTCGAGAGAGCGCCGCTTCCCGATGCACGCGACTGCCTCGCGTCGAGGCTGGCCATAGTTTGGATGAGTCTCCATCGTGGGGAGCCACACTAAGAAGCTATGATCATTTGGACTCCCATTGCCCACCGTTATGGATCGTTCCATCTATGAAGAACACATGGGACTGGAACTATGAGATGGACATGTACCCAGGAGTGGACGTACGAACCTGAGTAATGTAGCGCAGTAAGTGAAATAGAAAGGCACAAATAGTATGAACATGCATGCATATAGGCATTTGTCTCTTACTACCACTAAATGTTGTACGTGCAATGCACGGTGATGTTATGATGTACGTGCCTAAGTACTCTACTACTATATTAATTGGAGGCACATATTAGGTTTTATATTTGTTTACGTGTATGGCCTGAGACCTTCCAACTCGACGTGTCTTTCTCTCCATGTCGCACTTTGTATCATTAATACCACTAGTACTACTACATGTGGTCTCCAATCTAGAAGTGGAGGAAGTGGAGACGCTCTACCACGTTGTTCATGTTCCACTCCTTTCGCTGACGTGCGGGACATCCAACACGTGCCGTGTTTGGCACTCCTTCGTCGTAAGAGTTGAAACGCTAGATTTCATCAAAAATAAAAAATAAATATAAATCAGCAGTGATACTATACCACGCGGTTTCCTTGCTCCTCGATATTGGAAAGAATACTTCCGTTCCACAACATGTGGGACGTCGACCATCCTGGTCCACTTTCCATGCACGCAGAACTCCAAGGGAGAGTCACCCCGGTCGTCGCGCCATAGTAATAATGACTAATGAGTCGTCAAATAACAGGCCCAACCTTTCCCACTGTGAATTTGCTCGGACGAAGGAACCATCATGACTTCGCTGAATTCCGCTTCTTGAAGAAAACTACTGTACCAACAGTACTACTAGCTACAGTAGTACTGTACTCCAGCAGAGGCCTCCTTTGGTTCATAGGATAGGAATTTTATAGGAATATGAAAATCATAGGAAGTGAGATGACATGCATCTCAATTCCTATAGAGAAAGAGATGCCATTTCATGCATAGGATAGGAATTTTTCCATTGAGTCTAGGCTAATGTACTGGTAATTTGCTCTAAAAACTACAGTAGTAACTAGTACTGGTACATGCTCGTAATTAATTAAACAAACATATGGGCGACACAGACACACACACTAACTACTAGTACTAGTATTTCTCACATGCTAGCCAGACGCTGTCGTTCTCCTTCCCAGCTTTGTCGGCGACACCCACCGTGCTTGGATCTCCGCCGAGCTCTCCGCAGCAGCGCGTGCGTCCTCCTCCTTCTTGCAGTGGGGGGCCTCTCTTTTCTTGAGTGCTTTCTGCCTTCTCCGCTCCCTCTGTGCGTCTTTGGCCGCCTCTTGCTCTACCGCCCATTCGGCCTTGGCAGCTTCAAAGTTGTGGTGGCATCGCTTCCTTACCGGTTAGTGTGCGGCGCGGTGGCATGAACGACGCTTGGTGAGAGCTCTGGGGTGGAGTGGCCGGACAACCATATAATGCATTGGTTTGTCAAGAGCTCAAGGACAGAAGACGAAGGAAATTTGGATTCCCCTTCAATCCTGGTCATTTATTACCGAGTAAAATGCATTGGCGGTCATCGAACTTGTCTTGATAGCTCACTTTGATCATTGTATACGAGATATGGTGATTATATAGTCACTGGCTCAATGTATAGCTTCGTATTTGTCTGGTTGACCAGTCAAACAGTCCGCATGCGTCTCATCAGCTCGTGTTCTGTATCTATCTATCTATGCGGGCCTACCTGTCAGTGGAGAAAGAAATAAAAACCAAAATTATGCGTATGTGAGGAATCAAACCACAGACTCGTCGCTGCAATGCACACTCTTCAGCCAAATGAAAATGAAATACTTTGCGTTAAATGCACAAACCAATTTTTTAATATTATACGTGATGCACACATTAGCGCACACCGTCCATAGACGCAAGTAGCATGTATGCGTGCAGACACTCACGCTCACACTGTCAAACCATGCTAATGCATGCACATCTCCCTCTCAATCAAAGTCCTGCTCATGGTGCAACGCAAACGACAAGCCCGTCACCTGCGCGCCCCAGCGGTGCCTGACATTACTGTTTAGACGTTTGCCGGCAGCCTCTGCGAACACCGAGCATGTATTCACCTGGCTCAACACCAATGTCATACTCGTGCTTGGATGCCGAGCTGCTCGACATTAGCCATGGCTCCGCACACGATGCGACGACGTGACTCGGTGCCTTGCTCATGTATGTCATCCATCACAATGACAATCTATAAAACAACCTAGCTAGAGTGGGTACTATGGTACCTATATATGTATCGTGAGCGACCGATCATAGTGCCATGATACGTCTCCAATGTATCTATAATTTTTGATTGTTCCATGCTATTATATTATCATTCTGGGATGTTTTACAAGCATTTTACAATCATTTTATATCAGTTTTTGGGACTAACCTATTGACATAGTGCCAAGTGCCAGTTGTTGTTTTCTACTTGTTTTTTACATCACAGAAAATCAATATCAAACAGAGTCCAAATGCAGCGAAACTTAATGGAGAATTTTTATGGATCAGAACACCCAGGATGGGCCAAAGAAGCACCTGGGGGGGTGCCCCGAGGGGGGCACAACCCACCAGGGCGCACCTGGGCCCCCAGGCGCGCCTAGGTGGGTTGTACCCACCTCGGTGGCCTCCCGCACCCCCTCTTCGCCCTATAAATTCTAAAATATTCCAAAAATCGTCGGGGTAGCCCTAGACGAGAAGTTGCACCACCGCAAGGCTCTGTAGCCACGAGAAACCAATCTAGACCCCGTTCCGGCACACTGCTGGAGGGGGAGATCATCACCGGTGGCCATCTTTTCATCATCCCGGCGGCCACCACAATGAGGAGGGAGTAGTCCACCCTCGGGGCTGAGGGTTTGTACCAGTAGCCATGTGTTTAATCTCTCTCTCTCTCGTGTTCTTGAGATGGCACGATCTTGATGTATCATGGGCTTTGTTAATATAGTCGGATCATATGGAGTTTTCCCCTCTCTATCTTGTTGTGATGAATTGAGTTTTCCCTTTTAGATTTTGTTGTTATCGGATTGAATACTTTTATGGATTTTTTGAACACTTGGTATATGTCTTGCAATTGAATACTCGTGGTGACAATGGGGTATCGTATTGATTCAATTGATATATGTTTTGGCACTCAACTCGCGGATTCTCGAGGTGACATTGGGGTAATCTATGCATAGGGGTTAATGCACGTTCTTGTCTTTGTTTCTTTAGTAGAAATCTTGGGGCACTCTTTGAACTTCTTTGTGTTAGATTGAGTATTATGATATGAATTTGCTTTGGTGTTATTTTACTACGAACTCTAGGATAGATCAAACGCAAAGAATAGCTTTGTGTTATTTTAGTACGAACTCTTGAATAGATCGAACGGAAAGAATAGCTTTGAGGTGGTTTCTTACCCTACAAACAATTTATTCTTATGTTCTCCGCTAGATAGAAACTTTGGAGTGATTCTTCATCACACTTTGAGGGATGGTTATATGATCCAATTATATTAGCATTGTTGAGAGATTGCACTAGCGAAAGTACGGACCCTAGGCCTTGTTTCTAAGCATTGCAATACCGTTTTTGTGCTTGTTTACTACTTGTTACCTTGCTGTTTTTATTTATTCAGATTATAAAAATATATTTCTGCCATCCATATTACACTTTTATCACCATCTCTTCGCCGAACTAGTGCACCTATACAATTTGCCATTGTATTGGGTGTGTTGGGGACACAAGAGACTTTTTATTATTTGGTTGAAGTGTTGTTTGAGAGAGACCATCTTCATCCTACGCCTCCCACGGATTGATAAACCTTGGGTCATCTAGTTGAGGGAAAATTGCTACTGTCCTACAAAACTCTGCGCTTGGAGGCCCAACACGAGTCTACAAGAATAAAGTTGCATAGTAGACATCAAGCTCTTTTTTGGCGCCGTTGCCGGGAGGTGAGTGCATGAAGGTATATCTTTAGATCTTGCGGTTGAATCTTTTAGTTTCTTGTTTTATCAGTAGTTTGGTTTATAAAAAGAAAACTACAAAAAGGGAATTGAGGTTGCATCACATTATTCATCTTTATAATGTCTTTCGTGAAAATGATGGAAAGGAAAATTGTGCTCAATTGTTAGAAGAAGAATTCTATAAAATGTTTGAAAAATATATTTGAATGATGAGCATGATTGCAATGTTGTTGGTATGAACTCTTTGAATATCCATGATGCTAACGATATGCAAAGCCATAAGCTTGGGGATGCTATATTTGATGAAGTGATATTTTTAGTCCTCCAAGATTTGATGTGCAAAATTATTATGATGATAGCATGCCTCCTATTTTTGATGATTACGGTGATGACATGTATGCTATAAAGAATAATCATAACCATGAAACTTGTCATCGTGATTTTAATTTTCACTCTCATGATAGTTGTTTTGTTGAGTTTGCTCCCACTACTATTGATGAGAAGAAATTTGCTTATGTGGAGAGTAATAAGTTTTCTATGCTTTTATATCATGAAAAGAATGCTTTATGTGATAGTTATATTGTTGAATTCATTCATGATGCCACTGAAAATTATTATGAGGGAGGAACATATGCTTGTAGAAATTGCAATAATATCAAGTTTCCTCTCTTTATGTTGAAAGTTTTGAAGTTGGGCTTGTTTTGCCTTCCTATGCTAGTTGATTCTTGCTCCCATAAATTGTTTGCTCACAAAATCCCTATGCATAGGAAGTGGGTTAGGCTTAAATGTGCTAGTCATATGCTTCATGATGCTCTCTTTGTGTTTCAATTCTTTACTTCTATGCGAGCATCATTGAAATCATCATGCCTAGCTAAAAGGCATTAAAGAAAAGCACTTGTTGGGAGACAACCTAACAATTTTACCTACTGTTTTTGTGTGTTCACATGATTATGATACTATATTAATCATTTTTTATTGCTTTTGTTTCAATAAAGTGCCAAGTAAAGCCTTTGGGATAGTGTAGATGATAGTTGACTTGAATCTGTGCAAAAACAGTAACTTTTGCGCTCAGTCCAGGAATTTTGAAAATTCACTAGAACGTGCTTTTGATATGAATTTTTTATATGTGATAGATATACAAATTCTCTACATTTTCCTAATTTTTCAAAAGACTGGAGTAGCAGAAGTATGGTTGGAGTACAGATTACTTTAGACTATTCTGTTTTTGACAGATTCTGTTTTCAATGCATAGTTCGCTTGTTTTCTAGTTTCTATGGCTTATATTGCTCAATATAAATTGTTGAAATGATATGCTACAGTAGGCATTGTGTGGAAACAATTATGAATCTTGTCTTTGACAGTACCAAAGTGAAATGGTTTGCTCTTTATCATACTAACATATCTCACGAAGTTCCGTTAAGTTTTGTGTGATTGAAGTTTTCAAGTTTTGGGTGAGATGTCGATATGAGTAGTGACAAGGCCCTAAGCTTGGAGATGCACAAGGAACCCCAAGTTAATACCCAAGTAACATCCAAGCAACTAAGCCTGGGGATGCCCCGGAAGGCATCCCCTCTTTTGTCTCCAACATTATCGGTAACCTTAATTGAGGCTATATTTTTATTCGTCACATGATATGGGTTTTGCTTGGAGCGTAATTTTATTTTGCTAGGATTTGCTTTCTGTTATTTAGAATAATGTTTTGCATATTTTACTTCAATAAAAATGTCAAGTATAGTCTTTGTCATGCTTATTTTGCAAGTCTACTTGTTGCTGTTTGAAAACAGAAAGTTTATCGGTGTTGCAAAAATTCCCCAGAAAATTCAGAATGTGATAAAATGTTGAAACTTTTTGCACAATAAGCTCTGATAAATTTTCTACAGTGTGTTAAATTTTCAGAATTTTTGGAGTTAGGGAAGTATGATGAATCTTGCATTCTTTACAAACTGTACTGTTTTGGCAGATTGCTGTTATGGTTGAATTGTTTGCATATGTTTGCTTGTTTAATGATTCTATTTGAGGATAGGAGTATTAAATATGTAGAGGCATTTAGTATGCAATGTCAAATGATAATTTTAGTGATTTACTACAGTAGAGAATTATAAGGTTTTGCATTGATTTATACTAACTTATCTCACGAGTTCTTGTTGAGCTTTGTGTGGATGAAGTTTTTGAGATTTAGGGAAACCGTGAGATGAGAGGAATTAAGGAGACACAAAAGCTCAAGATTGGGGATGTCCAAGGCATCCCAAGATAATATTTCAAGAAGTCTCAAGCATCTAAGCTTGGGGATGCCCCGGTAGACATCCCACCTTTCTTCATCAACAATTATCAGTTAGTATCAGTTGATCCTAAGTTTTTGCTTCTTCACATGATGTGTGATATTCTTGGAATGTCATTTTATTTTTTTTAGCTTTCTATTTTAATACAATACTTAGAACTGAAAGTTTTTAAATAAAAAGAGTCCTCAAATAGTTGCCAGAGAGGCTAGGTAAGCGGCACTCACATCCAGTCAACGAAGCTCTTTTCCATGGAATTGCTCTAGTGCTTCACTTATATCTTTTTGAGCATGGCGTGATTTAGTATTTTTGAAGAAATTCTCTCTTGCTTCACTTAAATTATTTTGAGAGAAGAAAATTCTTTTATGCTCATGTTCTTCACTTAAATTTGTTTTGAGCTTATCAAAAGCAACATATGAAATTAGTCCCAAGGTGATATATATCCAAGAAGGATATAATAAAAACTTTAATGAATATCATTGGACAAAATAAAATTGATTCCTTGTAATAGTTTTGAGATATGATGATGTGATATGTGAGTCATGTTGATGAGTAATTATGCTTTAGTAAGAATATTGGTGTTAAGGTTTGTGATTCCCTATGCAAGCACGAAAGTCAATTGTTATGCAATGAAATTACATACTACTTGTGGTGCATTATTCGGTGTTAATTATGCTCAATGCTTGCTTATGAGATTATTCGTTTCTTGGTTGGTCGCTTCTCAACCTTTTGCTAGCCTTCATTTTGCACTAAGTATGATCACTACTTGTGCATCCAAAATCCTTTAAACCAGTTTTGCAACATGAGTCCACTATACCTACCTATATGTGGTATTATTTTGCCGTTCTAAGCAAATTTGTATGTGCCATCTCTAATTTTCAAAGTAAATTTTTCTTTTGTGTGCTCGTACCACTTGCGAGGCGGTGAGGGGTGGCCAATATTTTCCATGCTAGATGTGTTATTCTCACGATGAGTGTTTATTCACTTGCCATTGCACGAGAGTAAGGCAAAGGTACTAGGGATGCCTAGTCCCGAAATGAAAAATGAATTTACTTTATGTTGTCAAATAATAAATTCCTTGGAAAGTGTTGGTATGGAGGGCACCCGTGGATACGGTTAGCCATGGAAAGTGAAAGTATGGTGGAAAAAGGAATAAACTTTATTTTCTGTTTGGGAACCGCCTATGATATATCTAGCATGGAAAGTGTTGGGAGCTCTAAGTGGTTTCGTTGGTGGGAAAAGTATGCCTCTCAAAATGTTTTTATTTCTCAATTTTCGCTTTGAGCTCTGGCACCTCTACAAATCCCTACTTCCCTCCGCGAAGGGCCTTTCTTTTACTTTATGCAATTTTTATTTTGAGTCTCCATATTTTCTTATAAAGCACCAACTAGGGGACACTATAATCGTTCTTGAGCATTGGATGTAGCTAATATGCGAGTGTGTTTCAGGAATGGATCAATGATTCAGCATGATGGGCTATGGATAACTAATTTTAGCGTTGATATTTTTAAAGACACGGTTGCTTGTTGGTATGCTTGAGTACTAAAGTCCTCATGTCAAAACTAGACTATTGCTTTGAACCATATAAATGTCCAAATGTCCATGCTACAAAGAAAAGAATACGAGATGACATGTTAGGCAGCATTCCACATATTTTTTTTGTTTTTATCATTTACCTACTCGAGGACGAGCAAGAATTAAGCTTGGGGATGCTGATACGTCTCCAACATATGATTTTTATTGCTCCATGCTGTTATATTATCATTCTTGGATGCTTTTAAAAGAATTTTACAATCATTTTATATCATTTTTTGGGACTAATCTATTGACATAGTGCCAAGTGCCAGTTGCTGTTTTCTACTTGTTTTTTACATCACAGAAAATCAATATCAAACGAAGTCCAAATGCAGGGAAACTTTTTGGAAAATTTTTATGGACTAGAACACCCAGGATGGGCCAGAGCAGCACCTGGGGGTGCCCCGAGGGGGGCACAACCAACCAGGGCGCGCCTGGGCCCCCAGGCACGCCCAGGTGGGTTGTGCCCACCTCAGTGGCCTGCCGCACCCCCTCTTCGCCCTATAAATTCTCAAATATTCCAAAACCCCTTAGGGTAGCCCTAGATCAGAAGTTCTGCCGCTGCAAGGCTTTGTAACCACGAGAAACCAATCTAGACCCCATTCAGGCACCCTGCCGAAGGGGGAGATCATCACCGGTGGCCATCTTCATCATCCCGGCGGCCACCACGATGACGAGGGAGTAGTCCACCCTCGGGGCTGAGGGTTTGTACCAATAGTTATGTGTTTAATCTCTCCCTCTTTCTCTCTCTCTCGTGTTCTTGAGATGGCACGATCTTGATGTATCGCGGGCTTTGTTAATATAGTCGTCATATGGAGTTTTCCCCTCTCTATCTTGTTGTGATGAATTGAGTTTTCCCTTTGAGATTTTGTTGTTATCGAATTGAATACTTTTATGGATTTGAGAACACTTGATATATGTCCTGCAATTGAATACTCATGGTGACAATGGGGTATCGTATTGATTCACTTGATATATGTTTTGGCACTCAACTCGCGGATTCTCGAGGTGACATTGGGGTAATCTATGCATAGGGGTTGATGCACATTCTTGTCTTTGTTTCTCCGGTAGAAATCTTGGGGCACTCTTTGAAGTTCTTTGTGTTGGATTGAGTATTATGAATATGAATTTGCTTTGGTGTTATAGTACGAACTCTTGGATAGATCGAACACAAAGAATAGCTCTGTGTAATTTTAGTACGAACTCTTCAATAGATCAAACGGAAAGAATAGCTTTGAGGTGGTTTCGTACCCTACAAACAATTTATTCTTATGTCTCCGCTAGATAGGAACTTTGGAGTGATTCTTCATCGCACTTTGAGGGATGGTTATATGATCCAATTATATTAGCATTATTGAGAGATTGCACTAGCGAAAGTACGGACCCTAGGCATTATTTCTAAGCATTGCAATACCGATTTTATGCATGTTTACTATTTGCTACCTTGCTGCTTTTTATTTATTCAGATTATAAAAATATATTTTTACCATCCATATTACACTTTTATCACCATCTCTTCGCCGAACTAGTGCACCTATACAATTTGCCATTGTATTGGGTGTGTTAGGGACACAAGAGACTTTTTATTATTTGGTTGCAGGGTTGTTTGAGAGAGACCATCTTCATCCTACGCCTCCCACGGATTGATAAACCTTAGGCTATCCACTTGAGGGAAAATTGCTACTATCCTACAACACTCTGTGCTTGTAGGCCCAACAAGAGTCTACAAGAATAAAGTAGCATAGTAGACATCATGCCACTGCACACGAGTGTGTGTTTGATCGATTCGTCCATTATGCGTAAGTTATGCGTGGTTGTGTGGTGTCTAATGGTGGTCGTCGAAGGCTAGATGGCGACAAGAGCTGTTGCATGTACGCCTGGTTGTCTATACGTGCCGCATACGCTTCAAAGGCTCGGCATCCATGAGTTCACATTTTACCACCACGCCAGTGTCTGACCGCCCTAGCCTACCGAAACCCCTTCCATCGCTAGCGCGCGCTTCCTGCCTGAAATGGTCACCGTCTCTCCAGAACATCAATGCCGCATTCACGGGACTGAGCTTCAGTGACTTAACTGCAGGTGCAATTGGGTCACTAACATGTGGGCCAGATGCCTGTTGGGCCCACATGTCAATGACCCAACTGCACCTGCAGTTAAGTCACTGAAGCAGCGTCCACATTCACGCCCAACGCGACCTCTCACTGGCCTCGGCATTGCAGCAGCATGACGATCGAGAGAGCGCACCCGCACGGCATCCTGGTGCAAGCGATTGCTCCGCGTTAACGACACCACGGCCATCCGTTTGTCCGCCTCCCACATTAATGACACGTGGCTACCGACGAACCTACTCCGGCGCCAGCGTCCATTCGTCTGCCGCGGCTCATTGCCATTCGCCCGCTATATTAACTTCAGCCCCAGCTCCCAACCATAACCAAAGACCCATAGTCATTCTCCTCTGGTCCCTTCCTTCTGTCGGCACCACTCCAACCATGGCCTCGTGGCGCTCCAAAGCTCTCTTGGACATACTGTCGCAAGAGCAGACAAAGGACATCGGCGGCTCCGCTCCGGGCGTGCTCCAAAGCTCTCTTGGATGTACTGTCGTAGGAGCAGACGAAGGACATCGCTGGCTCCCCTCGGCCGCCCTCCGTCGCCACGACCACGAAGTCGGCGCGCGTGCGCGGGCGCAGCCGGCAGCGAGGAAGAGTAGTACATGGTAGGTCGCTGCCACTCTGGTCCCAGGAAGGCCACCGCTCCTCCACCCAGTGAACGCCAAGCTTGGTGGGGTAAACATCGACGGCTGATTAGCCGCTTGACGGCGACGTGGAGGTGGAAATCTTCAGAACCTTGTGCTCCGGAGGAGGAGGTTATCGAGGCGGAGCTGGACAAAGCCGATGTGGATGAGGAGCAGGCAAAGGCAATAGCCGGAGCGTCAGTTCTCGGGGCTCATGGCCAAACATGGTGGTCGGGCACCGACGATCGTTTAGATTAGGTTTACAGTAGGTTTTAGTACGGTTGTGCGAAATATGTAACGAATTTTGTCCAGTTTATAGGAAAAGTTTTTGAAATGTAATGAATTTCATCCAGTTAATTTGAAATTTGCTTTGTTTGCACGAATTTTGTCCGGTTAGTCATATAGTTGTCGAAAGGTATGCGGGCAGCATTGGATGGCATCCTCTAGCATCAGTGGCCTCGGACAGATGCCGGTGTAAATTTGTGGGTCAGCGCTGGAGATGCCCTAACTATCGTGCTATAATCGCTAACAGGGCTCCATTATTTCACAGGGAACAGTTATCCCTCGATCAAAATCAGATCTGCCATGTTCCACACTCCTCCCACGTAAGAGTGTAGACGCTTGCTTACATAAAAAAGGAGCAAGTGGACGGCACTGTAGCACGTCATATCACTCAAACTAGCCCGCCTAACGCGCGGGAAAGCCCCACCCTCATCACTTTGTTCTGGATTTCTATCGATCGATCGCACGAAAATGTTACGCTTTGCAAGTTCAAAAGGAAAAGGCGGCACACTTAAAGCACGCCTTTCGCGTTCACGTCGCACCCCCAACAGTCCGGCTCGCACACGGCTCACCAGAGGGAACACACGTTGTCTTGCAGTTTCACTCACATGTGGGACTGCAAGTGAATAAACCATCGGTAGCCGAAATCTAATCGCTCGGCGGGCATCGTCTGAGAAGAGAGAGACGGGGGAGGGATAAGAGATCGCCCGCCCGCCGCGCATGGACTCCAAGAAATATGGTGATAATGTGAGGTGGGCCATGCGGGAGTTCCAAGACCGTTTCTGACCACCCTAGCCCACCAGAAAACCCCTCCCCCCTCCCGCGCGCGCTCCCCCCTCAGACGCTAGCTGCCCGCATTCATAGCAAGTAGTACTAGTACAATACTGGGCTATAAGCCCGCTTATGTGGAGGAGAGAGAGGCATTGACAAAGTCAAGGAGTGGGCTCTGCAAGAGCCCGTGTCTACAGGGGCTCCTAGGTATAAAAAACTAATTCTAAAAAATAGGTATAAAAAATTGTGTCTAAAAAAAGGAAGGTAAAAAACATATGAGAGGAAATAGATAGAGAGAAAGTGAGAAGAAGTTGTAACTTTATAGCCAATACATGAATCACATCGAGCATGTCGGTCAGCAGCGTGTGAATCCGGGCTGTAGCACTGGGCTAACAGGACTCCGGGAACCCGGGCTGTAGCAGGCTAGGCAGGACTCCGGATGTCACCGCGTGACATTTCCCGGAAGGACAGACACCACGAGCAAGTGAAACACATGCCCGGCCGATCAAGTGCCCAGGCGGTAGTCTGGGCTAGCAGGACTCCGGTGAACCGGTATGGCGGACTACTATCGCTCGGGAAGCACTAGACTACATTTCCCCATATGAGAGGCTGCCAAGGATAAACAACTAGATTGTCGGATCCCACACATACCAAGCATTTCAAACATACACACAATATGCTCGATATGTGTAAATACCACAAGGCATCACAACATAACTCTAGACTCAAGTATTTATTCATTAGGCTCCGAGGAGCGAGATATTACAAACATGGGTCTCATGACCCAACATTCAGAGCATACAAAACAAAGCACACGCGGAAGCTTAACATGTCCGAGTCTGAGACATCTACAAATGAAAAAGGGCCGAGAAGCCCCGACTATCTACCAGATCCTGCCGAGGGCACAAGATCGTAGCTGAGGTAACAAGCTAAACGTCAAGTCCACGCGGAACTACTAGCGAGACCGACATCTCTACGCAAAACATAAAATAAGCAAACGTGAGTACAAATGTACTCAACAAGACTTACATCAGAACTAACTACATATGCATCATTATCAACAAAGCGGGGGGTGGAGTTTGACTGCAGCAAGCCATCTTTGACTCGGTGGCTATCCCGAACTACATCGCAAGTAACTCTTTGAGGTGGCGCTGCGAGTCCACATATTCACCATATCAATACACCACTATGGATCCGCTCCCGTCTCCCTACGAGAACGCCATCCATAGCACTCACGCTTATCTTGCGCATTTTAGAGTATCCACTTTCACTTGTATATGAACTATGCAAGGGGTCCAAGTTTCCATATCCGAGGAATCCGGCTATTCGAATAGATAATGCTAACCTGCAGGGGTGTACTTCTTCACACACGCTCTCGCCACTTACCACCATGTACACGTCATGTACCTCGGCAACCTTCAAGCGGAAGCTTTGGCGAGGAGTCGGCCACGACACGACTAACCACACAATTCTCTAGTCCAGGTTTATCGCCTATTCGGGTTCCATCCACAAGGAGATCCGCCGGGGTGTCGCCACGGCCCCAAACGATGTGTGCAGGGTTCCCAAGTCCACCATCCGGTGCCACTTGGTACACCGGCCATGGTGCCTAGTCTGTCCCAAGCCCACTGCATCGGGCGCCACTTGGTAGACTACTAGCACTACCTACAAACACCAGAAACTAGTTACAACTCTGGGACAGAGGTCGAGGCGATTAATAAGCCGAGAGGGGTCGAGTTACCGGAACCCAATGTGTGGTAGTAACTGTTCATGGATCACGAACACAGAACTCAGTTCCTGAGGACGGTTTCAATGAGACAACCCACCATGTACTCCTACATGGCCTCTCACCGCTACCTTTACCAAATCGTGTTCACACACTTAGCTCTCGACAAGAGGGACATGTTCACACACCTCCAATTCATCTCCAATGAATCAGACCTGACTCAACTCTAAGCAATAGCAGGCATGACAAACAAGCATGAATGAGTAGGCACATCAGGGCTCAAACAACTCCTACTCATGCTAGTGGGTTTCATCTATTTACTGTGGCAGTGACAGGTCATGCAGAGGATAAAGGGGTTCAACTATCGCAGCAAATAACAGTTGTATCGTGATTGTCCTAATGCAGTAAAAGAGAGCAGAAGCGAGAGAGTGGGATTGTATCGGAATGAACAAGGGGGTTTTGCTTGCCTGGCACTTCTGAAGATAATATAGTTCTTCATCGGTGTCATCGAACACGTCGTCAGTACGTCGTCTACCGAGAGGGGACAAACATCGGCAAATAAGGAAGAACACAATCAATGCTATGCGACAATATGATGCATCAATGTGACATGGCAATATGATGTGATTTTAGCTAATGCAACTAGCATCAGGTTAAATGAAGTTGGTTTGAACCCTAGGTTCAAATTCAAACTC
Source organism: Aegilops bicornis (assembly GCA_021605145.1). Classification (NCBI taxonomy): domain Eukaryota; kingdom Viridiplantae; phylum Streptophyta; class Magnoliopsida; order Poales; family Poaceae; genus Aegilops; species Aegilops bicornis. The sequence goes on from CM038675.1 coordinate 633,548,927, forward strand.
CATATGTGAAGGTTTAAATGCCATTTAATTGATTTGACCTAACAGTGAACAAAAGTTGTTCTAACATGCACGGAAATGGTACAGATGGATAGATTGGATTTTTCTGATCATTTTTCATATATAATTTATTTCATTTGGAGTTACGGTTGAATTACTATGAATTTTAGAAGTTTATACTAATTTCTGGAATTTCTGATTTATTTTAAATCCAGAAAGCCATTATCACACAAAGATGACAAAGACATTGCGTCAGCAGGTCAACCAGGTTGACCCGGGTCAAACCTGACCGGTGGGTCCCGCATGTCAGTGACTCAGGAACTAATCCCGGTCAAAACTAGCATTGAGTGAGGTTTGACTATGGCTAGGACCCACAGTCAGTGTCTGTTAGGGGCTAACTAGATGTGATTAGTGCCTAATTAAGCGCCACGTCATCATCACCGGCGTCTTAACGCCGGCGACCAAATCCGCGGCGGTGCGCACCGGAGTGGCTCGGGGTTCACCTACAGGAGGCCATTTGGGCTGCAGGCGGTCCCGTTGGAAAGCTGGCAGTGCGGCGCATCTAGGGGAGGTGACGGTTGGTGCTGGAGTTGCCGGAAGAGTGGCCGGCGAAGAGGTTTGGCAGCGGCAGCGCAGTTCGGTCGACAAGGGGCGACGGCCGCGGGGTGTAAACGAGCTCGGGAAGAGGGGGAACAGATGCAGAAACTCACAGCGGAGACGACAGGATGGTCAGCGTGCTCGGGGCATCCTTGACGGCGCGATTCGGCGGCAACCTCCAGCAGCCAGATGCAGCGGTGACGAGCTCGATGGCAACGGTTCGGGGCGTCTGCGGTCGCGTGCTTCAGCGTAGAGGTCGAGGGGAACGCGGGGAACCTCTTTGCCATGGGGGTTAAGCGAGGCGGCGGTGGTGGCTGGGCAAAGGGGAGCGCGGCGACGGCCGTGCCGGTGTCCGCGAAATGGCGAGAGAGAAGCGGAGAGGGGAACGGGCGGTGTCCAGGGGTCGAGGGGAGGCCGGGGAGGCGGTTCAGGCGTCATGGTGGCGAGGGACGCAGGCAGTGGAGGTGGCGTGTCGCCACGGCGCTGGCGTCTTGCCTCCCTCCTCTCGCCTCTTGGCAGAGGTAGAGGATGACCAGCATGGTCCACGGTGGGCTAGGCCACCACCGGGCCAGCGAGGTGGGCTGCCAGTAGGTCGGTGAGCATCCCTCCTCTCTACATTTAATTGTTTTCTGTTTTCTATTTTATTTCTCTGCTTTTGAATTAGTAAAAATACTAATTCATTTTGTAAAATCCTGAAAATAATTGTGGGCACTTACGAAACTATTTCCAATAGCCCTCAAATGCTTTCAAGATTATTTGGACATTTAAAATATTTAATAGAATTTAAATGTCCAAATTCAAATACTTATGATTTAATTCAAAATCCAGAATAGCCTCCAAAAATATGAAACCATTTTTGGCAGAGGGTTTAGCCAGGACCAAAGATGGTGAACATTTATGAAGGGCATTTTGGGTTCATTGAAAAGTTCTAAGTTTGAACCTAGTTGAATTCATTTGGTGCTAGGGTTTCAACATCCCCATTTCAAGTTTCTTAGGAATTCAAACATGATGACATGATGATCAAGCAAAGTCAAGAAAGGGCTAATCTGGGGCTGTGACAGCTCACCCCCACTAAACAAGAATCTCGTCCCGAGATTCAAGACGTGAGGTAAGAAGACAGAGGGGACACTAGCTAACACGAACTTGTCGATCCAATTGCCCTTCCCAAAAATGTTGGTTCATTGCTCCAATTGATCTTGACGTCCTTGCTTTCGAGATCTTCATCCAACACGATGGCGACAGAAAGAAACTCTATAGGAAACGATCTCCTCGAAGATCGAGCACTCAAAATCAACTCGTGGAATGAGATGTTGGAACATCTCGAATTGAGACACAAAACACATCGAGAGGGATGGAAGAACAAACAACGAGGTTTGATTTGGTGGGCAACAATTCCACGCTTAGAGAGATGGCGGATGGTGTCAAGGTGGCGAGGAAATAATTGCCATGATTCCATAACGGGGCACCTTGGGGAAGGTGACTCGTAGAGCTGTGCCCTTAGGTGGCAAAAAGAATTACTTTTGATTCAGAGATCATTGAAACTCTGTATACCAGCCTAAGGCAATCACAAACAATCGTTTGGCGGAGTTCAAAGGAATGACACATCCGGATTAGAATGGATGATGTGGACTACCTTGTTGAAGACAACGCAATGGATGATTTTTTGCTTATCATCGGAAATGAATGGGACCTATGGCAGGACCACTGTTGAAGGCGATCCTGACCAGAAACTACCGAGAAGGGTAGCCCATGGTTGGATGGCACAATGGCGGTGCAAGCCGGGAACAAAATGCAATCATGGGAATGTTCCAACCATCATATCTGCACGAGATTCAGATCTGGTTGGTACAGGAATATTTCAGACATCCACGTGCCTGAAAGGGAAAGTTTGCAACACAACCGATGGGATGATGTTGCGAGATTCTCGGGAGATGAACTACGATAGCAAGCTCCAAAACATGAGCTGGTTCTTCTACAAACCTGTGAACACGCTGTCCAAGACAAGCATGACAATGTAGTAGTCTTATAATGAAACACTAATGAGTTCAGGTTAAGATCCATCATCAAGGATTTCGAAGTCTTTACGCGCGCTAGACTTCTTTTCCTTGAACAAATCAATCAGTGGCTTGGGGTGCTAGGAATTACACATGGAGTGGAGGTAATTAATCTACCAAACCATAGAATACTTCGCACGTATGCATGACTGACTTGGGATGATTCCAAGGGAAACAAAACAAACCTTTCTCAAATTCATGGCGGCAACTTACACCTAATGCACGTGAATTAGAGGAAGTCGCTACTTTCATCCAAACATATGCTTCATGAACGGAACATGAAGGCATCGTTTACAAAGTTTCCAACACTAGGTTGATATTCAACATGAGTCATGGGGGAGACAAAATGCTGCTGATGGGCTCAACAACAACTCATCGGAATTTCCATATCACTGGACTTCCGCCATCATGTGAACACGGTGATAGTATTGGTCAGACCAAAAGATGTAATGGTGTATACTCGAGGGATCAACCACGAGTAAGACAACATTACGAATATCATTGGTTCTAACTTGATTTGACGATAGCCCACACTCAAATCAAGGTTTGGACAAGACAATAGATTCAACAGCTGATCACGGGGATCAGTCGATGAAGATATCATCTTTCTTCAACACACACACACACACCCAAGGATATCCCTTAGTGATGAACTAAGTCGGACAAGCTTTCATCTTCCAACTCTCCAAGTTGTTGTTTAACTTAACCAACTAGCTCAGGGGTATCCAACACAGAATCTTGAAGAATGGGTGGTTTGGAAGAAAACCAACATGATCACGAACTCAACATAGCGGTGAGGTGAAACCTGGTCATACTTTCGAGAAGATATTCGGAACACCACGAACCACCGATATGTTACTAAGCTCGAGAACAATCTTGCTTTTCAGGGCAAGACGATGTGACCAAACAAGAGAGGGATTAATGCAATCCTAACTCTTGATCGAAGGGTGCACCAGGAAAAATGGACTAGGTAGCACGATCAGTCTTAGAATGATGGTTTATTAACCAACACGCTAAGAATGAGAGTATTGTCCATTTACTACCAAGCAAGGGGGGTTGCTAGGCGTATCGATTTCACACACCACAATTCACTTGTCGACATTCCGGTTTCAACAACACGGAATCGAGGAATGAATAATGATGGTGAGAAGTATCACTGCGTCAAGAATTCATAAGAGGTGGTGCAATTCTCATTACATTCTTGACATAAAGATGGTAACACTCCAGGTGGAAAAGAATCAAAAGCTGGATGGCACTTTGATCTGCGGAATACAACTGCTTTGACCCAATCCTAGAAATGGACAAGGTACTGGAGTTTGTTCTCCTAGTCATTCCAGAATAGAATGGCTTAACGGACCACAAGAATAATAGGCATCGATGAACACGATCGCACACATACTCTTGACTATCAATTGATAGATGAAGATCAGAATATAACTGAAGGGGGACAACTCAGAGAATATAAGATTATTTGGGTTGTGGATGCATAGATTAGTATGTCGAGCAAAGCTCAACATTTCTTCTGGATAACCCATGCAGAAAGGTAGAACTGACAGAATCACCATATAAAATGGAGGACTCATCATGAGCACTCTGGTGGCGATCTTTGGTTCAACGAGGAACTTCTGCCATAAGTAGTTCATGGTATTTGGAAGAAGGATATACCATGGACCTCGAGGGCTAACGCAAGGTTACTAATATCACGAAGGAACTAGCAAATACTATCAACAGGAGGTAAGTAGGGTGAATCTCGGTTCGTAAAACCCAAAGAAGAGAATGCCTACTACTAAGTGGCATCACGGGATGCTTTCGAGAATGACGGCTTAATCATCACACTGGGAACACAAAACATGGCTAGATTACTAGATGACTCCCTGAAACACCTAGGGTCATAGTACTAACTCCAACATATATGTCGAGGCAATAGGGTACCTCAACTCACCGATTAGTGTGCTTAATCTGGCCCAAAAGGACATCAGGAACGGGAGGAAGGGATTTGCAAATGCATCAGACTATTTAGAGACCTGGGATGACTCGGACAGCATAACGGCTGTAAATGCTCAAAAATATTTGAGACATCATGCAAAATGGTGGCATAGCCACTCAACAACATCATATCAAGGTTTCGAGATAAACAGTTAACATACGGGAGTAGTAGAAACTGAACTGGGGCTTAAATATAACAATCTTGCAAGTCTACAGATTAGTAACACGTGATCCTGATAGAAAGATGAGAAGCCTAGTTCTTAATCCCCGTAGAAGAGAAAAGGATGACTCAGATCAGAAGGTCATGAGGTATAAGGAGTAAAAAGAGCCTTACGTTCCCTTCCACAATCAATTCCCTTACATAACTAAAGCATTTCTAGACACAACTTCGACCAGTTTGGCTTGGTAATCCTACAGGCAGTCAGGCTCTGATACCAAAGCTGCCAGGACCCCGATTCCAAGTCACATCGATCTAGCCGGTAACACCTCATATCACTTTGCGGCCTCACGCACGGTATTCCCACGAGTGTCGCTTTACCATGGCCCGGGACCGTTATGCCTTTTGGCTCACGTATATGATGGTGTCGCTAGCATCCATATGACAGAACCCGGCCGACATGGCTAGTCGTGAACCCAAAGCGGCACTAACCCATGGGGACAGACATACATGAATCACATCGAGCATGTCGGTCGGCGTGTGAATCCGGGCTGTAGCAATGGGCTAACAGGACTCGGGAACCCGGGCATGTGAGCTAGGCAGGACTCGGATGTCACCGTGACATTTCCCGAAGGGACAGAACCACGAACGAAGTGAAACACATGCCGGCCGATCAAGTGCAGCGGTAGTCTTTGGGCTAGCAGACTCCGGTGAACCGGGTTGTAGCGGACTACTATCGCTCGGAAGCACTAGACTACATTTCCCCATATGAGAGGCTGCCAAGGATAAACAACTAGATTGTCGGATCCCACACATACCAAGCATTTCAAACATACACACAATATGCTCGATATGTGTAAATACAACAAGGCATCACAACATAACTCTACGACTCAAGTATTTATTCATTAGGCTCCGAGGAGCGAGATATTACAAACATGGGTCTCATGACCCAACATTGAAACATACAAAACAAAGCACACGCGGAAGCTTAACATGCGAAGTACAGACATCTACAAATGAAAAAGGGCTGAGAAGCGACTATCTACCGAGATCCTGCCGAGGGCACAAGATCGTAGCTGAGGTAACAAGCTAAACGTCGAAGTCCACACGGAACTACTAGCGAGACTGACATCTCTCTGCAAAACATAAAATAAGCAAACGTGAGTACAAATGTACTCAACAAGACTTACATCAGAACTAACTACATATGCATCATTATCAACAAAGGGGTGGTGGAGTTTGACTGCAGCAAGCCAGCTTTGACTCGGTGGCTATCTGAACTACATTGCAAGTAACTCTTTGAGGTGGCACACGAGTCCACATATTCACCATATCAATACACCACCATGGATCCGCTCCCGTCTCCCTACGAGAATGCCATCCATAGCACTCACGCTTATCTTGCGCATTTTAGAGTATCCACTTTCACTTGTCTATGAACTATGCAAGGGGCCCAAGTTTCCATATCCGAGGAATCCGGCTATTCGAATAGATAATGATAACCAGGGGTGTACTTCTTCACACACACTCGCCACTTACCACCATGTACACGTCATGTACCTCGGCAACCTTCAAGCGGAAGTTGGCGAGGGAGTCGACCCACGACCGACTAACCACACAAGTCTCTAGTCCAAGTTTATCGCCTATTCGGGTTCCATCCGCAAGGAGATCCGCCGGTGTTTCGCTCACGGCCCCAAACGATGTGTGCAGGGGTTCCCAAGTCCACCATCCGGGTGCCACTTGGTACACCGGGCCACGGTGCCTAGTCTGTCCCAAGCCCACCTGTACCGGGTGCCACTTGGTAGACTACTAACACTACCTACAAACACCAGAAACTAGTTGCAACTCCTGGAGAGAGGTCGAGGCGATTAATAAGCCGAGAGGGGTCGAGTTACCGGAACCCAATGTGTGGTAGTAACTGTTCATGGATCACAAACACGTAACTGGGCCTCGAGGACTACCGCAATGAGACAACCCACCATGTACTCCTACGTGGCCTCTCACCGCTACCTTTACCAAATCGTGTTCACACACTTAGCTCTCGACAGTAGGACATGTTCACACACCTCCAATTCATCCCCTAAGCAATAGCAGGCATGCATGACAAACAAGTATGAATGACAAACAAGTGTACCGAGCGCCCGTTTGGTGTCTCGGGAACCCTGCACACATCGTTTGGGGCCGTGAGCGACACCCCGACCGGATCTCCTTGCGGATGGAACCAGAATAGGCGATAAACCTGGACTAGAGACTTGTGTGGTTAGTCGTATGGCCGACTCCCTCGCCAAAGCTTCCGCTTGAAGGTTGCCGAGATACACGACGTGTACATGGTGGTAAGTGGCGAGAGCGTGTGAAGAAGTACACCCTGCAGGGTTAACATCATCTATTCGAATAGCCGTGTCCGCGGTAAAGGACTTAGGTTGCCTATAACAGTTCATAGACAAGTGAAAGTGGATACTCTAAAATACGCAAGATAGCGTGAGTGCTATGGATGGCGTTCTCTTAGGGAGACGGGAGCGGATCCATAGTGGTGTATTGATATGGTGAATATGTGGACTCGTGCGCGCCACCTCAAAAGAGTTACTTGCAGTCGTAGTCTAGGATAGCTACCGAGTCAAAGCTGGCTTGCTGCTGTTAAACTCCACCACCCCCTTTGTTGATACCGATGCATATGTAGTTAGTTCTGATGTAAGTCTTGCTGGGTACATTTGTACTCATGTTTGCCTATTTTATGTTTTTGCAGAGAGACTTCAGTCTCGCTAGTAGTTCCGCGTGGACTTCGGCGTCTAGCTTGTTACCTCAGCTACGATCTTGTGCCCTCGGCAAGATCTAGTAGATAGCCAGGCTTCTCAGCCTTTTTCATTTATAGTTGTCTGTACTCAGACATGTTAAGCTTCCGCATGTGTTTGACTTGTATGTTTCAATGTTGGGTCATGAGACCCATGTTTGTAATATCTCGCTCCTTGGAGCCTAATGAATAAATACTTGAGTCGAGAGTTATGTTGTGATGCCATGTTGTATTTACACATATCGAGCATATTGTGTGTATGTTTGCAATGCTTGGTATGTGTGGGATCCACAATCTAGTTGTTTATCCTTGGCAGCCTCTCTTATGGGGAAATGTAGTCTAGTGCTTCCTTGAGCCATAGTAGTCCGCTACAGCCCGGTTCACCGGAGTCCTGCTAGCCCAAAGACTACCGCCGTGACACTTGACCGGGCATGTGTTTCACTGCTTCGTGGTCTCCCTTCGGGAAATGTCATGCGTGACATCCGAGTCTGCCTAGCCCGCTACAGCCCGGGTTCCCGGAGTCCTGTTAGCCCAGTGCTACAGCCCGGATTCACACGCTGCTGACCGACATGCTCGATGTGATTCATGAAGGAAATATGCCCTAGAGGCAATAATAAAGTTATTATTTATTTCCTTATTTCATGATAAATGTTTATTATTCATGCTAGAATTGTATTAACCGGAAACATGATACATGTGTGAATACATAGACAAACATATAGTCACTAGTATGCCTCTACTTGACTAGCTCATTAATCAAAGATGGTTATGTTTCCTAACCATAGACATGTGTTGTTATTTGATTAATGGGATCACATCATTAGGAGAATGATGTGATTGACATGACCCATTCCGTTAGCCTAGCACTTGATCGTTTAGTATATTGCTATTGCTTTCTTCATGACTTATACATGTTCCTGTAAATATGAGATTATGCAACTCCGTTTACGGAGGAACACTTGGTGCTACCAAACGTCACAACGTAATCGGGTGATTATAAAGGAGTACTACAGGTGTCTCCAAAGGTACATGTTGGGTTGGCGTATTTCGAGATTAGGTTTTGTCACTCCGATTGTCGGAGAGGTATCTCTGGGCCCTCTCGGTAATGCACATCACTATAAGCCTAGCAAGCAATGTAGCTAATGAGTTAGTTACGAAATGATGCATTACGTAACAAGTAAAGAGTCTTGCCAGTAACGAGATTGAACTAGGTATTGGATACCGACGACCAAATCTCGGGCAAGTAACATACCGATGACAAAGGGAACAACGTATGTTGTTATGCGGTTTGACCGATAAAAATCTTTGTAGAATATGTAGGAGCCAATATGAGCATCCAGGTTCCGCTATTGGTTATTGACCAAGAATAGTTCTAGGTCATGTCTACATAGTTCTCGAACCCGTAGGGTCCGCACGCAAGGTTTCGATGATGGTTATATTATGAGTTTATGAGTTTTGATGTACCGAAGGAGTTGAGTCGAGATGAGATCGGGGACATGACGAGGAGTCTCGAAATGGCCGAGATGTAAAGATCAATATATTGGACGACTATATTCGGAGTTCGGAAAGGTTCCGAGTGATTCGGTATTTTTCGAGTACTGGGAGAGTTACGGGAATTCGCCGGGGAGTATATGGGCCTTATTGGGCCATACGGGAATAGAGGAGAGACGCCAAAAGGAAGGAGGCCTGCGCCCCCCCTCTGGTCCGAATTGGACAAGGGGCGCAGCCCCCTTTTCCTTATCCCTCTCCCCCTATTTCCCCTTGTCCTTCTCCAACAAGGGAGGTGGAATCCTACTAGCACTAGGGAGTCCTAGTAGGACTCCACACTTGGCGCGCCCCCTCCTAGGGCCGGCCTCCTCCCCCCTTGCTCCTTTATATACGGGGGCAGGGGGCACCCCATGACACACAAGTTGATCTACGGATCGTTCCTTAGCTGTGTGCGGTGCCCCCATCCACCATATTCCACCTCGGTCATATAGTCGCGGAGTTTAGGCGAAGCCCTGCGCCGGTAGAGCATCATTATCGTCCACCACGCCGTCGTCTTGTGGAACTCATCCCCGACGCTTTCTTTGGATCGGGCCCGGGGATCCTCATCGAGCTGAACGTGTGCTGAACTTCCGGAGGTGCCGTGACGTTTGGTACTTGGATCGGTCGGATCGTGAAGACGTGCGACTACATCAACCGCGTTGTCATAACGCTTCCGCCACGGTCTCACGAGTGCGTGGACAATACTCTCCCTCTCGTTGCTATGCCATCACCATGATCTTGCGTTAATGCGTAGGAATTTTTTGAAATTACTACGTTCCCCAATGATGGTATCGAGCCAGGTTTTATGCGTAGATGTCATATGCACGAGTAGAACACAAGTGAGTTGTGGGCGATACAAGTCATACTGCTTACCAGCATGTCATACTTTGGTTCGGCGGTATTGTGAGATGAAGCGGCCCGGACCGACATTATGCGTACGCTTACGCGAGACTGGTTTCACCGTTGCGAGCATTCGTGCTTAAAGATGACTGGCGGGTGTCTGTCTCTCTCACTTTAGTTGAACCGAGTGTGGCTACGGCCGGTCCTTGTGAAGGTTAAAACAGCACCAACTTGACAAACTATCGTTGTGGTTTTGATGCGTAGGTAAGAACGGTTCTCGCTCAGCCCGTAGCAGCCACGTAAAATTTGCAACAACAAAGTAGAGGACGTCTAACTTGTTTTTGCAGGGCATGTTGTGATGTGATTTGGTCAAGATGTGATGCTATATTTTATTGTATGAGATGATCATGTTTAAGTAACTGAAGTTATCGGCAATGGCGAGAGCCATATGGTTGTCGCTTTATTGTATGAAATGCAACGCACGTAATTGCTTTACTTTATCACTAAGCGGTAGCGATAGTCGTAGAAGCAATGGATGGCGTAACGACAAACGATGCTACGATGGAGATCAAGGTGTCGCGCCGGTGTCGATGGTGATCATGACGGTGCTTCGGAGATGGAGATCACAAACACAAGATGATGATGGCCATATCATATCACTTATATTGATAGCATGTGATGTTTATCCTTTATGCATCTTATCTTGCTTTGATTGGCGGTAGCATTTTAAGATGATCTCTCACTAAAATTATCAAGAAGTGTTCTCCCTGAGTATGCACCGTTGCGAAAGTTCTTCGTCTTTGAGACACCACGTGATGATCGGGTGTGATAGGCTCTACGTTCAAATACAACGGGTGCAAAACAGTTGCACACGCGGAATACTCAGGTTAAACTTGACGAGCCTAGCATATACAGATATGGCCTCGGAACACGGAGACCGAAAGGTCGGCGTGAATCATATAGTAGATATGATCAACATATTGATGTTCACCGTTGAAACTACTCCATCTCACGTGACGATCGGACATGGTGTAGTTGATATGGATCACGTAATCACTTAGAAGATTAGAGGGATGTCTATCTAAGTGGGAGTTCTTAAGTAATATGATTAATTGAACTTAAATTTATCATGAACTTAGTCCTGGTAGTATTTTGCAAGTTATGTTGTAGATCAATAGCTCGCGTTGTTGCTTCCCTATGTTTGTTTCTTTCATATGTTTATTATAATATGTTCCTAGAGAAAACTGTGTTGAAAGATGTTAGTAGCAATGATGCGGATTGGATCCGTGATCTGAGGTTTATCCTCATTGCTGCCTGTAAGAATTATGTCATTGATGCCTTCGCTAGGTGACGGACCTATTGCAGGAGCAGATGCGAGCGTTATGAACGTTTGGCTAGCTCAATATGATGACTACTTGATAGTTTAGTGCACCATGCTTAACGGCTTAGAATCGAGACTTCAAAGACGTTTTGAACGTCATGGACCATATGAGATGTTCCAGGAATTGAAGTTAATATTTCAAGCAAATACCGAGTTGAGAGATATGAAGTCTCCAACAAGTTCTATAGCTAAAATATGGAGGAGAATCGCTCAACTAGTGAGCATGTGCTCAGATTGTGCAGGTACTTCAATTGCTTGAATCAAGTGGGAGTTAATCTTCGAGAGAAGATAGTGATTGATGAATTCTCTAGTCACCATCACCAAGTTAGTAGAACTTCGTGATGAACTATAATATGCAAGGGATGACAAAAGTAGTTCCCAAGCTCTTCGTGATCTTTGAAATCAACGAAGGTAGAAATCAAGAAAAGAGCATCAAGTGTTGATGATTGACAAGACCACTAGTTTCAAGAAAAGGACAAAGGGAAAGAAAGGGAACTTCAAGTAGAATGACAAGCAAGTTGTCGCTCCGCCAAGAAGCCCAAAGCTGGACCAAAGCCTGAAATCGAGTGCTTCTTGCAAAGGAAATGATCACTTTGGGAGCAGAAATGACCTAAATATTTGGTAGATAAGAAGGGTGGCAAAGTGAACAAGGGTATATTTGATATACAGGTGTTTGATGTGTGCCTTACTAGTGTTTATAGTAGCCCTGAGTATTTGATACTTGTTCGGTTGCTAAGATTAGTAACTTTCGAAGCAGGAGTTACATAATAAACAGAGACTAGTTGAGGGGAAGTGATGATGAGTGTTGGAAATAGTTCCAAGATTGATATGATCATCATCACACACTCCCTATATTTTCGAGATTAGTGTTAAAAGCCAAATAAATGTTATTTATCATTTGTGTTGAGCATGAATATGATTTGATCATGTTTATTGCAAAACGGCTATTCATTTAGAGTTAAAGAATAATTGTTATTCTGTTTACATGAATAAAACCTTCGATGGTTATACACCCAATGAAAATAGTTTGTTGGATCTCGATCGTAGTGATACACATATTCATAATATTGATGCCAAAAGATGCAAAGTTAATAATGATAGTGCAACTTATTTGTGGCACTACCGTTTGGGTCATATCGGTGTAAAACACATGAAGAAACTCCATAAAGATGGATTTTTGGAATCACTTGGTTATGAATCATTTGATGCTTGTGAACCGTGCTTTTTGGGCAAGATGACTAAAACTCCGTTCTCCAGAACAATGGAATGAGCTACTGACTTGTTGGAAATAATACATACCAATGTATGCGATCCAATGAGTGTTGATGCCCGTGGCAAGTATCATTATTTTCTGACCTTCACAGATGATTTGAGCAGATATGCGTATATCTTCTTGATGAAACATAAGTCTGAAATAGTTGAAAAGTTCAAAGAATTTCAGAGTGAAGTGGAAAATCATCATAACAAGAAAATAAAGTTTCTGCGATCTGATCGTGGAGATGAATATTTGAGTTACGAGTTTGGTATTCAATTAAAACAAAGTGGAATAGTTTCACAGCTCACGCCACATGGAACACCACAACATAATGGTGTGTCCGTACATCGTAACCGCACTTTATTGGATATGGTGCGATCTATGATGTATCTTACCGATTTACCACTATCGTTTTGGGGTTATGCATTAGAGACAACTGCATTCACGTTTAATAGGGCACCATCTAAATCCGTTGAGATGACACCGTATGAACTATGGTTTAGCAGTAAACCCAAGCTGCCATTTCTTAAAGCTTGGAGTTGCGATGCTTATATGAAAAGGTTTCAACCTGATAAGCTCGAATCCAAATCGGAAAAGTGCGTCTTCATAGAATACCCAAAGGTAACTATTGGGTACACCTTCTATCACATATCCGAAGGCAAGTTATTCGTTGCTAAGATGGATCCTTTCTAGAGAAAAAGTTTCTCGAAAGAAGTGAGTGGGAGGAAAGTAGAGCTTGATAAGGTAATTGTACCTTCTCCCGAATTGGAAAGTAGTTCATCATAGAAATCAGTTCCTGTGATTCCTACACCAATCAGTGAGGAAGCTAATAATGATGATCATGAAGCTTCAGATCAAGTTACTACTGAACCTCGTAGGTCTTCCAAAATAAGATCCGCACCAATGTGGTACGGTAATCCTATTCTAGAAGTCATGTTACTAGACCATGATGAACCTGAAAGGACCACGATGTCGCCTAGAGGGGGGGTGAATAGGCGTTTTAAAATCTTTTACGGATTTGGCTATATCCAAATGCGGAAATAAACTAAGCAGATACTTTTCAAGCACAAATCCTAAATATACTAGGCTCACTAAGTGCACAAACAACTTAGCATAAACAAGATGAGAACAACGAGGATATGAGTAAGCACAAGTAAGTCACACAAACTTACTCAATGTATATCACGAGGTATGGAAATGAATAATACACACAACCACAAGTAAGCAATACAAGCTTACACAAATTGTATCAAAATATATGGAATTGAATGATACAAGCAAACTCAAGTAAGTTACACAAACTTACTTGAGCAATATCACAATATATGGAAGTTTATAACACAAGTTAGCAATTCACACTAATCACAATGTATATCAATAGTAGCAAGTAATGCAATTGCGGAATATGAAGTGTAGGCCTAAATAATCTCTACAAGGAAATGGCCAACACAATATAATCAACCACCACAATATAATGAGGACAACAAGATATAGTGAATGCATGGTCAAATGACCAAAGTAAACCACAAGTAAGGAGTTAGGGTTAGGGATAACCAAAGTCACGGAGGCGATGAAGTATCCCGATGTTCACTTCCTTGGAGGGAAGCTAGTCACCGTTAGAGAGGTGGATGTTACCACGAAGGCACACCAACGCCACGAAGGCTCACCCTATTCTCCTTGAGATATCACCACGAAGGCGATTCTCAACCACTAGTGGTAGACCTTGAGGCGGCCTCCAAACCTTCACAAACTTTCAGGGGGACAAATCACAAGTTGATTCCTCACCGGAGCACTCCTACCGCCTAGGAGTCTCCAACCTCCAAGAGTAACAAGAACAAAGGGGAAATGCTCAATACTTTCTCAAATCACGAATTCCTTTGGTCAAGAGAGGGAGAGGGAGTGGATCTATCACTTGATTGGAAAATCTCTCAAGAACTCTCACGAATCTCTCCGGGATCTAAGATTTGGTGTAGGAGAAGTGAGAGGGAGCCTTTTTGTGTTCTAGGGTTCATATGAATGTGTTGCTCAACCCTCTACCGGATTAGTAGAGGGGTATATATAGCAAGCCTAGAAAACTAGCCGTTTGTGAGTAAGTGGTTGTGTTGGGCCGGACATCCGGGCAAGGGCCGGACATCCGGCGGCTGAGAAATGCACACACACGCATGTGAAAAACAGAGGCCAGAGTACAGGGGCCGGACATCTGGCCAAAGCCCGGACATCTGGCCCAAGTTGGGGCCCCGGACATCTGGCCAAAGTTGCCGGACATCCGGAGGACACAACCAACATTTCAACACGGTTCTGGACATCTACCGCCGGATTTCCGCGCCATGTCCCGGATATCCGGCCAACACAAAAACTGCAGGTGCCCCAAAAGTAAAACATCCATAACTTTCTCATCCGGACTCCGATTTTGATGATTTTGGGCTCGTTTTGAAGCTATGGAAAAGCTCCAGGTCCTCACATAGAGAACCACCCAAGATAAACCAAAATGGAGGATGCAAAGTATGCAAAGGTTAGATCATATATTTTGGGGAACCTAGTTGGCTATGGATTTATTTGGTATATAGGATATGAGTGGAATTGTGTTGGATAGGAGTGAAATATGCCTATGTTGGAATATGATGTGAGGAAGTAGAAATAGAAGATGTTGACTTGAGAAAATCTAGCACTAACCCCTTTGATCCCCTCTTAATAGTGCGGGATCCCTATAACTCAAGAAACATAAAAGAGCTATACTACATAGCTATTGAGAACCATTCTTGAGTGTATATTTTTCTTCGGTGGTCATCTCTCCACAACACTAACGCCAAAGGAACTAATACCTTTGACTCAAGCCTTTAACTTGAGCTTGATGTTTATGTTTCTTCTTGGCTCAAGTTGAAGGCAAGACATTGGTGAAGTCTTCAAGTAGCTCCCACATATGGGAGGCCTTGCTTTGTATTCATCTTCACTTGCCCATCATGTGATCATCCACAAGCTTCAAGCATGTAATCCCTCGGGATGGTTATCTTGAACTTGCCCTTATCAACCATGATCACCAACACTTGATGTTATCCTCTCATAGACACTTGAAATCTCTCTCTCTCTCTCGATGCAAGCCCATGAGAATCACCTAACCCTCGAAAACATAGACAACACATAGTATGGGTTAGTACACAGAGTGCAATTGATAATTTCTTATCATACCACAAGATCTTATGTGGTCCATCATTTGTGCTCGTGTGTTGACCATTTAGAGTTCAATCTCAGAGCTTCAACTTGGTCAACCGATATCTCTACTCCATGTTTAATCTTGACGTCATGAAGGATATATTGAATTCTTCACTTGAATAGCTTGCTCAATCATGTCTCAACACATGAGTCCATTATGATCATATCTTTGAGCCACTCCTAGAATTCATCATTGAATCATCCTTTTTAAGATCTTGATCCATTATGGCTCAAACCATAGCTCTAAGCATGGCAACCCTTAAGATACTCCAATGAACTCCATTTTGATCATCTCGATGTACTTGTTGCTTCAAAGGAGTTTTCTTCCATTATTATTCAATCATTTTCCAATGGGACTAATCTTCAAATGTATATCTCAATGCAAACATTAGTCCATAAGGATTGTCATTAATTAATTACCAAAACCACACATGGGGACTACATGTACTTTCAATCTCCCCATTTTGGTAATTGATGACAATCTTAACAAGAGGGTTTATATAATGAATTTTAAACAATCATGCAATTTATCCGAGGATAAATTGTATACTTGGATGGTTGTAATATCATCAAGACACTACATAAGCATTTGATGATAGTACACCCATAGTATATAGAGCAAACTCCCCACAATATATGCATGTGTGAATGAACTTTGAATGTCATTGCATATATTGGTTGACATAACCTAGGAGGAGATTTCTCTATATACAATACTCATTCATGCAATAAGAATATATAACAAGGGTAGATATGCATGAGTGACAACAAGAACTACAAAAGATATTTATCTTAAACCCTCTAAACTTCTCCCCATTGGCACCAAATGCCAAAATGGAAGACAAAACATCTAGCAGACCAATATAGTATGAGTTCGTCCTTCATGTGTGCATATCACAACATGTGAGTGAAAACAAATGCACATATTCAATGATGAACAATTAAAGGAGCTCGGAATCTATAGAATGCAATCAGATACGAAGATATGAACTTTTTCTATATATGCAATACTCATTCATGCAATAAGAATATATAACAAGGGTAGATATGCATGAGTGACAACAAGAACTACAAAAGATATTTATCTTAAACCCTCTAAACTTCTCCCCCATTGGCACCAAATGCCAAAATGGAAGACAAAACATCTAGCAGACCAATATAGTATGAGTTCGTCCTTGATGTGTGCATATCACAACATGTGAGTGAAAACAAATGCACATATTCAATGATGAACAATTGAAGGAGCTCAGAATCTATAGAATGCAATCAGATACGAAGATATGAACCTTTTCATGTATAAAAATTTCTATGTGGCCAATAATAATCATGATATGTATCCATAAAGAAACTCGTATACACAAAAAGAAAGGTTGCAATTGATAAGAACATGATATCCACAAGTGAATCCACAATTATACAACTTGAGCCTAGTCATAATAGCAAGGTACATGGCACAAAGCTCATGGCACAAATTGATCTCATTTGCATAACACAAAGTGAAGCAAGCAATCAAAAGATCCGACGAGCCAAAAGGATAAAAGAATATTACGATTTGGGTAAAGGAGTGTTCTAAGGAAAATAGAGAAGCTCCCCATGATTTGTGCACAGTTTAGACTTTTTTTATTTGGGTACAAGTGCACAAAATAGGATCATCACTCCCCCAAAATCAATAGGAACATAGAACAATTGCAAGCAAACATAGATAAGAAAAGAAGCCTAGCATTTGCAACAAACATACGGTTGAGCAACATGTACATGAGGCAACCTAAGAATAGGCACAACCAAAATGATGTGTGTGAGTCACGTCAAAGCACTTGAGAGGACTAGTATAAGGATGATAATTAAGCATCAACATAGCCTTGAGTAAATGAGATACAAGGTGCAAGACATGTCCTTCCCACACACACGAAGTTAAGAAGGTCACACACACATCAAGCAAATGGGTTCACAAGCTCACTAATAGCAAACTAAAAATCAAAGCTTGTGACAACCCATGATGAAGATAGGAAATAATAGGCTTGTCAAGACAAGCATGAGGACAACAATCTTCACCAAACATGAGTGCACTAAGATGCAAAGAGGTAAGACATGCACTCATTCAACAAATGCTTCCATGGAGCCACCAAAAAGATATAAAAAGTGTATGAAATGGTGGACCTGAAAGAAAAGGGATATCAACTAGAGATGTAACTTCACTCACGTGTATAAGATACTAGGTAGATGATATCCACAAAGAAGTATGTACACATAAAATAGTTACAAAAGGAAGGAATAAGATATCCAAACGGGAGTCATAAAATATACCGATGAGATCTTTGCTTGAAAACATAGCACATGGCTTAATATAATCTTGTTGTATATTAATGAACTCCAAACACACAACCATCAAAGACATCACAACTAGCAACAAGAGATCATTGTTGGGATGCTTTGAGAAAGGAAACAAGTATCACAGGAACGAGTCAAGAAATTCATGCCATGATGCAACCTACACAAGGTTGATTTCATTTCTATATATATGCATGAAGTAAATACTTGTTACCGAGATAGCATTGGTATGAAGTTGTAGATCAATAAAATGTCCAATCTTGGCTCTAATTTCCTCATAGTGCCACCACCTTCATGAATAAGCCAAGCACCCAATGCTTCTCAAATGTACCTAAAACATTTTAAGTACAATATGGTCCCCAAACTTATTGGGTCCAAGTAGTTAGCATAACTACAACACATAGGGTAAAACCACTTAAATATGTGCCTATTGATATGAATTTGAATTTCATGCACATCATACTATTAAGAATTTGATGGATTTACCATATATATATTGGATCAAATAAGGCAAACAAGGCATGTGAATTTACACATAGTAAATATGCATGCACAAGCCTACCAAAATCCAAGGAGATACAAATTGGACAAATGACCACATAACCGTTAATACTTCCAATAACATCACTAGTCATTCATGTTGTCCAAAATGAATCAAAGTGACAAATCAACATATGATAGCACACAAAGTTCAACATATGAACCAAGGAAAAAAATGAGCATATAAGATATGCATTGCACACATACTCATAGGAATATCTCACTCAAGTAGATATAGGAAACTATAAACAATGAGATAACAAACTCTCATATAGAGCAATAAGATGAGTTCGAACAAAATGGTATTTCGGGTTATCATTCGTGTAGAAACCAAATAAGTACATGATCATCTATACTAACACAAGCATAACATGAGAGTTTAGAAATAACCACAATGCTTGGATAGCATAATATTAACATTCCAACTAGATAGATAATCATGTAAAGCAATAATTGGAATAGCTTTAATCAAATGATTTTCCAAATATGATTTTAAAGATAACCATGGGCAAAACCGCACAAGAATGCCATACGTAAACAAGACATTGCATGCCACGGAGATATAAGATAATCTCAAATATAAATTCTAGGTGGCATCCCTCAATTGTTCATATTAACAAGGATTGTGATATGCACAAAGCATATCACTCGCCCATAATATGATGATCCATGTATTATCCACAAGAAGCAAATGAAACCCAACTAAGGATAATTAATAGATGAGAATTTGAGTTTCAAATGAGCTTTACATACCACATAGTACCTAGATAATATTGCACTAACAATACTAGGTGGTATCCCACATACATACACATTTAAGGTTTGTGATATCCGTAAAACATAGCACTCCCCCATAATGTGATGATCCAACCAAGGAAGATTCAACTAATGCAGCAATAAAGGCTTGAAACCACACACGCACAAATATATGAAGTGCATTGTGACCTACACATGCTAGATAACAGAAATCAAGCATACTAGGAAGCACAACTATAAAAGCACATGCTAGGTCCAAAACCTAAACATGCAAGTGACATAGTAACTTTCA
Source organism: Aegilops bicornis (assembly GCA_021605145.1). Taxonomy (NCBI): domain Eukaryota; kingdom Viridiplantae; phylum Streptophyta; class Magnoliopsida; order Poales; family Poaceae; genus Aegilops; species Aegilops bicornis. The sequence goes on from CM038675.1 coordinate 633,568,638, forward strand.
GTGTAATCAATGCAAGTACAAGTTACCGCAAAGAGGAGCATTGGATTGATAGATATGATGATAATCCACTTGACTTGGCATTAACCATAACATATGGTGAAAATAGTTTTTCTTCATGAAGTAGCCAAGTCTCCAATGCCCTCCACACACCTATTGATCGAGTTTGAGCTTGACGGTCCCCAACCAAGTTGGGTCCTAAGAAGTTAGTAACAATAGGCTTGGCAACCCAAATGGTCTTATCCACTTTCAAACTTCTTTGGGAACCCACAAACTTGGCAAACACATTGCCACCAAGATCCTTCCTTAGCGAATAATGATTATTGACTATAGGAGGCTTAGATATGTTCTTGTTGGGACAAGATGAAGCTATGTGTCCCTTCTTACGGCAAATATAGCAACATGTGCTCCCCTTTCTCTTCTTCTTTACCTTTTCAACTTGGAGAGCATTATCTTGGTTAGGCATGGGAAGAGGCCTTTCATTATCTTGATATTGAACTTGAGGCCACTTCCTTGATGCTTCACATTTGAAGCCTTCTTCTTCAATGGACAAGATCTCACATGGTGTCCAACATTCTTGCACTTGAAGCAAGTAATGTTGGCGAATTCTTGACTTGATCTTGTCCCTTCTTCTTGTTCTTGGACTTCTTCTTGTTGGAGATGAAATCGAGTCCTATTTTGTCATGAGGGTCCTTTTGCACACTCAAGATATTATCACAACATTTTTCCAAGTCTTTCTCCAAACTAGTGACTTGGGCCTTGAGCTCTTTATTTTCCTCTACAAGGTTAGTATTAACAAAAGAACTAGAGGAAGTAGAAGCTTCATTGTTAGAGCAACAAGGCATGGTGAGCAATTCATTACAAGATGTACCAATATCATGTAGAGAGGAGTTGCAAGGACTATCACATGACAATAAGGCATTTCGAGTAGAAGATGTGCTAATATTCACATGAGACTCACATGATTTTACCTTGGTGACCATAGCCTCATGAGCTAACTTTAACTCATCATGAGAGATTAGAAGATCCTCATGAGTGCACGAGAGCTTTTATGACTTTCTCCCAATTTCCCACAATTGCTAGTTAGCAAATCAAGTTGAGTCCTTAGCTCAACATTTTCTTTTAATATCGATGCTTCACACAAGATAGAGTTAGTAGCACAAGCATCATTATCAATATGAGAGTAGCATGTAGAAGCTAGAGACTCGATGAGTAGCTTGAAGTTCCTCATGAGACTTAGAGAGTTTGGTGAGCTCTCCTTTGACCTTCTTGTAGTCAAGGTCAAGATGCTCAAAATCCTCTTTAAGGTTACAATGAGTAACTTCAATCTCTTCTTTTAAAGACCTCAAGTCACTAAGACATTGATGAGCCATAGCAAGTTCATGTTCAAGTTGTTCACTTTTGCTTGCTCGTAAAGAAATAAGTCGTTACGTTTTTAAAGCAAGCAAGAACATCTTGGAGCCTTTTATAAGTGTTATTTTTAGCTCTACGAAGAGTTTTCCCAATCTCATAGAGATTTTGAGTCAAGACTTCATCATCTTCCTCATTACAACTATCATCGTTATCACTAAGAGAAGATGATACCTCGTGATTACCTCTTGCCATGAGGCACATGTGAACAAAAGGGGTTGATGATGATTCTTTTGGAGAAGAGGGTTCTTCATCAATCAAGCATGCCTCATCTTTCTTGATTTCCTCTACATGGTTAGTCATAGAAAAACTAGAGGAAACCAAAACATTTCTATCATGGCAACATGGGAGATCAAGCATATCATCACAAATGAGCTTAACACCATCATTACAGGATATTTCTTCACTCACCATGTCATTACCTTGTGGTATGCCACATGTTGGTGAAGTGAAAGATGTTGAGGTATGCAAGTAATCGGAGGTGGAAGCAATAGAGAGCTCTTCATGATTTAAAAATATGGAGAACTCCTCCATTAACTCCCCAAAAAGAATATTGTCTTCATGAAGATTGGACCCACCATATATATCTTCAATTTTGGTCCAAGCATCATGAGCCAACGAACAAGACGAGATTGACTTGAACACCTCAAAGTTATAGCTTGGTGAATGATACTTAAAGCTTCACTATCAAGATGCATATCACCAAGTGACGGAGATTGTCCATCCTTTAGATTTGAATTCCCTACAACCACAATCCGCAAAGCATTTGGACCCATGGCCCAAAAATGACAAATCATGTGTACTCTCCACATAATGTAATTTGTGCCATTAAAACAAAATGTGTCATCATGCACTAGTTCACTAGTCGACATCGTTACTCTCTAGGCGGTTAAGCCTAATAAGGAGAGACCTTGCTCTGATACCAATTGAAAGGACCACGGTGTTGCCTAGAGGGGGGGTGAATAGGCGTTTTAAAATCTTTTACGGATTTGGCTATATCCAAATGCGGAAATAAACTAAGCAGATACTTTTCAAGCACAAATCCTAAATATACTAGGCTCACTAAGTGCACAAACAACTTAGCATAAACAAGATGAGAACAACAAGGATATAAGTAAGCACAAGTAAGTCACACAAACTTACTCAGTGTATATCACAAGGTATGGAAATGAATAATACACACAACCACAAGTAAGCAATACAAGCTTACACAAATTGTATCACAATATATGGAATTGAATGATACAAGCAAACTCAAGTAAGTTACACAAACTTACTTGAGCAATATCACAATATATGGAAGTTTATAACACAAGTTAGCAGTTCACACTAATCACAATGTATATCAATAGTAGCAAGTATGAATTAGGAATATGAAGTGTAGGCCTAAATAATCTCTACAAGGAAATGGCCAACACAATATAATCAACCACCACAATATAATGAGGACAACAAGTTATAGTGAATGCCGGTCAAATGACCAAAGTAAACCACAAGTAAGGAGTTAGGGTTAGGGATAACCAAAGTCACGGAGACGAGGATGTATCCCGATGTTCACTTCCTTGGAGGGAAGCTAGTCACCGTTAGAGAGGTGGATGTTACCACGAAGGCACACCAACGCCACGAAGGCTCACCCTATTCTCCTTGAGATATCACCACGAAGGCGATTCTCAACCACTAGTGGTAGACCTTGAGGCGGCCTCCAAACCTTCACAAACTTTCCGGGGGACAAATCACAAGTTGATTCCTCACCGAGCACTCCTACCGCCTAGGAGTCTCCAACCTCCAAGAGTAACAAGAACAAAGGGGAAATGCTCAAGACTTTCTCAAATCACGAATGCCTTTGGTCAAGAGAGGAGAGGGAGTGGATCTATCACTTGATTGGAAAATCTCTCAAGAACTCTCACGAATCTCTCCGGGATCTAAGATTTGGTGTAGGAGAAGTGAGAGGGAGCCTTTTTGTGTTCTAGGGTTCATATGAATGTGTTGCTCAACCCTCTACCGGATTTGTAGAGGGGTATATATAGCAAGTCTAGAAAACTAGCCGTTTGTGAGTAAGTGGTTGTGTTGGGCCGGACATCCGGGCAAGGGCCGAACATCCGGCGGCTGAGAAATGCACACACACGCATGTGAAAAACAGAGGCCAGAGTACAGGGGCCGGACATCTGGCCAAAGCCGGACATCTGGCCCAAGTTGGGGCCCGGACATCTGGCCCAAGTTGCCGGACATCCGGAAGACACAACCAACATTTCAACACGGTTCTGGACATCTACGGCCGGATTTCCGGGCCAAGTCCCGGATATCCGGCCAACACAAAAACTGCAGGCGCCCCAAAAGTAAAACATCCATAACTTTCTCATCCGGACTCCGATTTTGATGATTTTGGGCTCGTTTTGAAGCTATGGAAAAGCTCCAGGTCCTCACATAGAGAACCACCCAAGATAAACCAAAATGGAGGATGCAAAGTATGCAAAGGTTAGATCATATATTTTGGGGAACCTAGTTGGCTATGGATTTATTTGGTATATAGGATATGAGTGGAATTGTGTTGGATAGGAGTGAAATATGCCTATGTTGGAATATGATGTGAGGAAGTAGAAATAGAAGATGTTGACTTGAGTAAATCTAGCACTAACCCCTTTGATCCCCTCTTAATAGTGCGGGATCCCTATAACTCAAGAAACATAAAAGAGCTATACTACATAGCTATCGAGAACCATTCTTGAGTGTATATTTTTCTTCGGTGGTCATCTCTCCACAACACTAACGCCAAAGGAACTAATACCTTTGACTCAAGCCTTTAACTTGAGCTTGATGTTTATGTTTCTTCTTGGCTCAAGTTGAAGGCAAGACATTGGTGAAGTCTTCAAGTAGCTCCCACATATGGGAGGCCTTGCTTTGTATTCATCTTCACTTGCCCATCATGTGATCATCCACAAGCTTCAAGCATGTAATCCCTCGGGATGGTTATCTTGAACTTGCCCTTATCAACCATGATCACCAACACTTGATGTTATCCTCTCATAGAGACTTGAAATCTCTCTCTCTCTCTCTCTCTCTCTCTCTCTCTCTCGTCTGAGCCCATGAGAATCACCTAACCCTCGAAAACATAGACAACACATAGTATGGGTTAGTACACAGTGCAATTGATAATTTCTTGTCATACCACAAGATCTTATGTGGTCCATCATTTGCGCTCGTGCGTTGACCATTTAGAGTTCAATCTCCGAGCTTCAACTTGGTCAACCGATATCTCTACTCCATGTTTAATCTTGACGTCATGAAGGATATATTGAATTCTTCACTTGAATAGCTTGCTCAATTATGTCTCAACACATGAGTCCATTATGATCATATCTTTGAGCCACTCCTAGAATTCATCATTGAATCATCCTTTTAAGATCTTGATCCATTATGGCTCAAACCATAGCTCTAAGCATGGCAACCCTTAAGATACTCCAATGAACTCCATTTTGATCATCTCGATGTACTTGTTGCTTCAAAGGAGTTTTCTTCCATTATTATTCAATCATTTTCCAATGGGACTAATCTTCAAATGTATATCTCAATGCAAACATTAGTCCATAAGGATTTTCATTAATTAATTACCAAAACCACACATGGGGACTACATGTACTTTCAGAACCTATGAACTATGAGGAAGCGATGATGAGCCCAGATTCCGCAAAATGGCTTGAGGTCATAAAATCTGAGATAGGATCCATATATAAGAACAAAGTACGGACTTTGGTTGACCTGCTCGATGATCAGCAAGTCAAGTTAAATAAATGGATCTTCAAGAGGAAGGCGGACACCGATAGTAGTGTTACTATCTACAAAGCTCGACTTGTTGCAAAAGGTTTTCGACAAGTTCAAGGTGTTGACTACAATGAGATTTTCTCAACTCTAGCGTTGCTTAAGTCTGTCCGAATCATGTTAGCAATTACCACATTTTATGAAATCTGGCAAATCGATGTCAAAGCAACATTCTTTAATGGATTTATTAAAGAAGAGTTGTATATGATGCAACCAGAAGGTTTTGTCAATCTTAAAGGAGCTAACAAAATGTGCAAGCTCCAAATGATCCATCTATGGACTGGTGCAAGCATCTCGAGTTGGAATACACGCTTTGATAAGTTGATCAAAGCATATAGTTTTATACAGACTTGCGGTGAAGCCTGTATTTACAATAAAGTGAGTGGGAGCACTACCGCCTTTTTGATAAATATATGTGATTAACATATTGTTGATCAGAAATGATGTATAATTTTTCTGGAAAGCATAAATGAGTATTTAAAAGGAGTTCTTTAAAAGAAAGACCTCAGTAAAGCTACTTACATATTGAGCATCAAGATCTATTGAGATAGATCAATATGCTTGATAAGTTTTTCAATAAGTACATACCTTGTCAAGATTTTGAAGTAGTTCAAAATGGAACAGTCAAAGAAAAGTTCTTGCATGTGTTACAAACGTGTGAAATTGAGTAAGACTCAAATCCTGACCACGGCAGAAAATAGAAAAGAGAATGGAAGTCATTCCCTATGCCTCAGTCATAGGTTCTATAAAGTATGCTATGCTATGTACCAGACCTATTGTATACCTTGCTCTGAATTTGGCAAGGAAGTACAATAGTGATGTAGGAGTAGATCACTGGACATTGGTAAAAAACATCCTTAGTGAGGACTAAGGAAATATTTCTCGATTATGGAGGTGATAAAAGAGCCCGTCGTAAAGATTTACATCGATGCAAGCTTTTACACTGATCCAGAGGACTCTAAGTCTGTATCTGGATACATATTGAAAGTGGGAGCAATTAGCTAGAGTATCTCCATGCAGAGCATTGTAGACATAGAATATTTGCAAAATACAAACATCTCACGAATGTAGCCGGACCCGTTGACTAAGCTTCTCTCACGAGCAAAACATGATCATACCTTAGTACTCTTTGGGTGTTAATCACATAGCGATGTGAACTAGATTATTGACTCTAGTAAACCCTTTGGGTGTTGGTCACATGACGATGTGAACTATGGGTGTTAATCACATACAGATGTGAATATTAGTGTTGAATCACATGATGATGTGAACTAGATTATTGACTCTAGTGCAAGTGGGAGATCAAGGAAATATGCCCTAGAGGCAATAATAAAGTTATTATTTATTTCCTTATTTCATGATAAATGTTTATTATTCATGCTAGAATTGTATTAACCGGAAACATGATACATGTGTGAATACATAGACAAACATATAGTCACTAGTATGCCTCTACTTGACTAGCTCATTAATCAAAGATGGTTATGTTTCCTAACCATAGACATGTGTTGTTATTTGATTAATGGGATCACATCATTAGGAGAATGATGTGATTGACATGACCCATTCCGTTAGCCTAGCACTTGATCGTTTAGTATATTGCTATTGCTTTCTTCATGACTTATACATGTTCACCGTAACTATGAGATTATGCAACTCCGTTCTGGGAGGAACACTTTGGGTGCTACCAAGCGTCACAACGTAATCGGGTGATTATAAAGGAGTACTACAGGTGTCTCCAAAGGTACATGTTGGTTTGGCGTATTTAGAGATTAGGTTTTGTCACTCCGATTGTCGGAGAGGTATCTCTGGGCCCTCTCGGTAATGCACATCACTATAAGCCTTGCAAGCAATGTAGCTAATGAGTTAGTTACGGAATGATGCATTACGTAACGAGTAAAGAGACTTGCGAGTAATGAGATTGAACTAGGTATTGGATACCGACGATCAAATCTCGGGCAAGTAACATACCGATGACAAAGGGAACAACGTATGTTGTTATGCGGTTTGACCGATAAAAATCTTCGTAGAATATGTAGGAGCCAATATGAGCATCCATGTTCCGCTATTGGTTATTGACCAAGAACAGTTCTAGGTCATGTCTACATAGTTCTCGAACCCGTAGGGTCCGCACGCTTAAGGTTTCGATGACAGTTATATTATGAGTTTATGAGTTTTTGAAAGTGCGTTATATCGACTAGAGGGGGGGTGAATAGGCGATTTTTATGAATTCTTCACCGAGGAATTTGCCGGTGAGGAAATTCCTTAGCGAAGAACTACTTGCAGCGGAATAAGTACTTAGAACTAAGCATAAGAGAATGCGGGCATGGTCATCATGATGAAATGAAGACAAACAAAGAGTACAGAAAGCGTAAACACAGGATAGCACAAGATGAAGATAAACAGACTGAAGAAATTGAACTGAGGAAATTGAGAAAGTCTTCAGTTAAAGTCTTCAAACACATATATGAACAAACACTCAACACAATAATGAAGAAATGAGAGGGTTGAGGAAATAGAACCAGTTGGGTTGGTGAAGACAATGATTTGGTAGACCAGTTCCAAGCTTGTCTCGATTATGCGCCTGGTTGGAGCGGCTGAGTATTTAAACTCGAGGACACAGTCCGGACACCCGATTCTTGAAAGCACGCAGCTCGGGACACCAAGTCCTCACCGTATTCTCCTTGAACTAAGGTCACACAGACCTTGTTCAATCACTCGTGGTAAGTCTTCAGGCGACTTCCAAACCTTCACAGACTTGGTCACTCGGTGATCCACAATTCCTCTTGGATGCTCTAGACCATGACGCCTAACCGTGCGGAAGAAGCACAGTCTTCAAAGGTAACAAGCGTCAGATCCACAGGATCAATCTCTTGATGATGCTCAATCACTTTGGGTTGATAGGGTTTGGTTTTTGGGTTTTTCCTCACTTGATGATTTTACGCTCAAAGTCCTCGGAGGATGGGTTGCTCTCAAATGACAAGTGTCAAGTTCTCTCGAGCAGCCAACCAGCTAGTGGTTGTAGGGGCGGCTATTTATAGCCTAGGGAGCAGCCCGACATGATAAGACATAAATGCCCTTCAATGATATTACCGTTAGGTGGATAAGATATTGTGGGACAGTGGCGCATAACACAAAGAACGGTCGGAAATTTGAATCTCAAATTCCTCGGGGCTATCATGTTCCTCCTTTGTGTAGGCAATCCATTTGGCGAATTCCTAACTCCTCGGTCGAGAACAAATTCCTCGGCGACGGAAGAACTTCGTCTTTGTCCTTTGAAGAAATTGACTGGGACTGTATGAGATTTCCAAAGGCTTCACTCGAAGGGATTGGTAGATGTAGGATTTTGAGTTGAGCATCACATGGAAATTTTTCCTTAGTATTTCCTCGACCCCCTTTTGAAGACGGTGTTTCCTATGACTCAAGAAAGATAAAATGAAACTACGAAAACAGAAGTCTTCATGCTTCATGTTCCTCAAATGAATACCAAGTCTTCAAGGTCACACCAATTTCTTCACTTTCAAAGTCTTCAGAAAGTCTTCAAAATATCAAAGTCTTCAGTCGAAGAACTTCATTTTTAGGGGTCGACTTTCTCTGTAAACATCAAACTCCTCATGGACTTATAGACCTGTGTACACTCACAAACGCATTAGTTCCTTAACCTATAAGTCTTCAATACACCAAAATCACTAAGGGGCACTAGATGCACTTACAATCTCCCCCTTTTTGGTGATTGATGTCAATATAGGTTAAGTTTTCAACGGGGATAAACATATGAAGTGTAAATACTGAAATTGAGGAATTTGATTGCAAGATATAGAAGAACTCCCCACGAAGATGTGCATAGTGAGGAATTTGCTTTTGAGGCAATGCACATTTGAAGAGTTGAATCATGGAGATCTCCCCCTATATCTTGTAATTCATACACGCATTTGACATATAGTATGAAGAATTTGAAATGCATGATGAAATATGGTGCTTGATGTAATTCAGCATGCGTGCGATAACATTAATGAGGAACAAGCATGCAGAATAGCATCGAGCTCAAGAGAATTTGAGCTAGTATCGAGCATAGTGCAAGAGCACGATTGCATCAAAAGTATCAAAAGCACCATCGGGTTTAAGATTACAACTCGATCCAATAAAAGTTTCAGAAGAACGAGAGTTGTAACTTAACAAAAAAATTTTGCCCATATAATAGACCCGCTTGAAGACTAACTCAAATTTCTCCCCCTTTGTCATCGAATGACCAAAAGGATCGAAACTGAGGACTAACGCCCCTGAAGAATTTCAAGTTGAAGAAGGAGCGCTAGCGTTGTTGGGGTCGGTTGTTGTAGTAGGGCCTACCGCGGTGTCGTCCAAGTCTTCATTTTCATCGATGTCGTAGCGATGAAGAATAGGAGTTGGCCACCAAGGAATGGACTTTGACCTTCTTGTATTTCTTCGGAGGAGGTGCAGACCAGTCAAATTCTTCCTTGAGTCCCATTGTCGTTAGTTCTTCCGCACTGTAGACATTTGAAAGAACAGCCCAGGTGCGTTTGAAGGTTTCATGGAGGTAGTATTGGTTTTTCTTCACTGCATTGTGTGTAGAGGTCATGTTGTGAAGAATTGAACCAGACTGACGCTTGACCCATTTATGATTGCGATCAATCTTCTGATGAAGACTGAGGAGTAACTCACGATCAATCATCACCCTGGGTGCAGTAGCTTGAGGACTTTGCTTGTTGAGGTATTTGCGGCAGAGTCATGTGTGGCAGAGTCATCATTGGTGGAGTAGGATGCTGCTTTGCGAAACTGTCCACCCAATGGACGGATGCCTTCATCGATCACAGCAGTAGCCTTGCCCTTGTCATCAGCTGAGGTAAATGTCCGTTTGAGGACTTCAATCGGGGGCAAGTAGCTGCAGTGGTTCAGAGTATCAGCTTTGTAATTGAGTGAAGACCTTGTACTGATGAATCTCATAATCCAAGGCGCATAAGGCTTCAGCTCAGATGGTGACATAGCAATGTTTGCCAGAGTCCTTGTGAAGAAATCATGGAAGTTGACGGGAACGCCATGAATGATATTGAAAAGCATATTCTTCATGATGCCAACGACTTCTTCATCATTCGAGTCGTGGCCTTTGATAGGACTCATTTTCTTCGTCAGAATCCGATAGACAGTCCGAGGCACATACAATAATTCCTTGACGAGGAATTTGGTTCTTGGGGCCTGCCTTGGCTTCAAAGGCTTCATCAGCACTTGCATATAGTGATTTGAAAGTTACGGTTCGTTGTAGATACAACGAGCACCGTCAAGTGGAGGATCGAGTGGTAGAGCACGAAGCAATTGATTCTTTGGTGCCTTGTAGTGAGTATTTTCGGACATCGATCTAATACCCATGAGTTCACGTCTTGGCGTCTCCGGTGATGTGCAGCGTTGCATAGAATTGAAGAATGAGTTCTTCATTCCGATCCACAGATATCGGCAGAAATTCAGAAGTCCTGCGTCGTGAAGAACACTGAGGACTGGCTCGAAGCTAGGCAGAGACTCCATGTCCACATGAGGAATATGAGCATGATCGAAGACTTTATCTTTGTTGAAGAGCACTGAGGAATAGAAATTTGCTTGGCTGGCAGTCCAGAAACGCCTCTTCCTTATGCGAGCATAATCATATGGATTATAATCAGTGAAGAATACGTGCTCGCTGAAGAAGTCTTCAGCCTTGAACTTTTGCTTTGTTGAGAAGGGATCCTTTGGCTTTGGCAGTGGAGTGTCTGTGAGTTGCATCACGACCTCAGGAATCGCAATCTCAGGTTCTTGGTGAGGAATTTCTTGTTCCTCAACAGTGCGGTCGAGGATCTTGACGGAGTTCATCAGCGCTAGTGGCTGGAATTTCTTCATGGACAGATGAAGTGGGATGAGTTTCCTCAGAGCCCATTTGATCAGTTGGAGCAGGGGACTGTGGTATCTGTTGGATTGGGGTGAAGAGTGGAGAATTTGGATCTTGACTTTCCCAAAAGTCATCGTTCATCACCGGGCGTTGTGCTTCCAATATCCACATCTTCTTCAAGTTCCTCAACACCGGCCTCTTCAGCTGTGAACCGAAGCATAGGCGAGGAAATGATTGGGGTTGAAGGGATTGCTTCCGCTTCAATTTCTTCATCAATCTGCTCTGACGAAGCAGTAGAATGATTTTCTTCATCGATCCGCTTGGGATCACATAATCTTCATCAAAAGGAACAAGGTCCTTTGATGGAATTGAGGAGATTGGAACAGCATCAATAGGATTTTCAAAGGAGCTGGTCATTGGCTTCATTTTCTTCGCAGCCGAAGAATTTGACGCAGCTGATGCTTTCCGTTTCTTCACAACAGCTCGTTCTGCAGCCTTGGTCTTCTTCACATCAGAGGCAGATGGAAGAATTGAAGTTGGTGTTGGCGCAGGAGGAGCTGAGGAATCTGGTTGATTTTCTTCAGGCGCAACTGATGCAGTTGCCCTGTCTTATTCAATTTCTTCAGGCGCACCACTAGTGGATGCCCTGGCAATTTCTTCAGCGGCTGGAATGGGGTCATCAGCCACAGGCTGGCATTTTCTTGACTTTGAACTTTATCGGCGGTCTTGGCATGTTCTTCATTGGCTATTGAGCTGAGGCTCCGGCTGAGGAATTCATGTTGCGTTGGGGCTGCAACATTGGTGAACTTCTTCGTCAGGTTGATGAATCTGACCTTGGCTCCTTGCCAATCAGCATAATAAGCATCGAAGTTTTTGCTGAGGTCTTCAATTTCAGTCTGGACCTTGAGAAGTTCCTCAGGTGTCATTCTGACAACGTTTTTCTTCAGGAACTTCCCCTTTCTGTATTGAGCCTTCTTGATCTCTCTAGCCTTTTCAAACTTCCATTTCTCTTCGTGATGAAATGGGTCAACATATGACTTTGTCCAGGTCGAGATGAAAATCAGGCATAGGGGTGTTTGGATCCTTGTGCGAGATCAATATAATCGAGGATTTTCCTCGGATCCAACAGCGAAGGGCACAGATGTGCCTTTGGCTCTATGGCCCTTTCTTGGCCTCTCGATGATTTCCGCAAGTTCATCATCATCAGCCTCATCATCTTCAATTGGCTCTTGGAAGGCGACTGTTTATTCTTGGGACTTGGCCGAGGACCTCGTCGGTGTGGCCTTAGTCTTCAGCAGAGTTGGGCGGATGAAGACTTTGGTGCGATTGAGGAACTTGCTTTGAGACACCAGAGGCAATGGAGAAGCCTGCAGTCCTTTGGCACGTGGCGGATGCATGCAGTCTTGAGGACTTTGTCGGGCTCACGAGGACTTGGGAGGAGCTACTGAGGACTTTGAAGGAGCTGAGGATTTTGGAGGAGCAGGAGCAACATGAGGAATTGGTCGTGAGGGCACTGCTGATGAAGCACTTGGCTTGTGTGCGGGCTTCTTTGCCATAGATTTTCTTGGCTTGACAGAGGCCTCAGGGGCAACAGCAGTAGCAGAGTCCTCACTGAATTTCCTCACTGCCTCATTGGCTTGTCTTGCCAACTTGGCTTGGCGCTTGGCCCATTCTTCAGGAAAGTCCTCACCACGCTTGATCTTTGGTGGGGTGACTTCTTGGCAGTGCCAATGGAGCTCTTGGGCATGGAGGATTGAGTGCGAATTTCTTCATGTACTTTGGAGTTACATATCTGTACTCCCTCCATTCCCTTGCCCATCTCCGTTCAATCCTTTGGATGCGCACCTTGCGCTGATTTTTGTTCTCTTTGCCGAACTCGGCTTCATCAGGTGTGCAATAATCAGCATATATTTCCTCAGGGATTTCAAACGCGGTCATGACCTCAGGCCTCTTTCCTCCTTTCTGTGGCTTCTTTCCTTCTGCCATATTATTGAGCTGAGGAATTTGAACAAACGAATTCTCTGAAAAGGTATGCAACTTTTCTTCGAGGAATGCTGCAAATGAGTTAAGTTGATGAGAACCTAGTGATTCAGCAGCGGACATGAGTACCTGTGAACAGAGTATAGTTGCGAGGAATTTGGAGAGGTCATATGCGTTCTCAGAAGATTTTTCAATAAGAACAAGTTTTGAGGATTTTGACGGATGAGCCTTGAAGAATTTCACTAAGCGTTCTTTGTCTTAGGTTCGAGTTATGCAGATCGAGGATCCACACAATTTAGGAATCTTGAAGAAAAAATGATTGCTTAGAGAAAGCGAATCAAGAGCATATAACTAGTGAGGTGTTTGTGTGTGAGGATTTGAAGAATAAAACACCTTTGAAGATTTTGTAGTGTAAAATTTGGATCAACGAGGGTAGTAAAAGTAACTTTTAATTACCCTAAATGAAGAACACGACAAATTGGGTGTTTTAGATGTGAAGCTTGTCTATTCAGATCTTCTACGCCCTAACTCGGCGGAGGAAGACAGCTACGGCGGCGGCGGAGTGAAGATTTCCGCGGTCGGTGCGAATACGTCGGCGACGAGGTCGAGGCAGCGAAGCTCTTCCTCACCGGCGATGATGGAGTAGTGGCGGCGCTAGGGTTTGAGGAGCTCGAGCGAGAGAGAGAGGTCGAGCGGAGTAAAAGAAGTGAGGATGGAGAGAGGGGTATTTATAGAGGTAGTGAAAAACTATTCGCTCAAGATTTAGGGAATGAGCGTGCCTGACCATTCTCCTTCTCACGACATGTGTCACCCACGTACTGTGTAGTGGAGATCGTGTACGATCGAGGGTGAGTAAAATAATGCATCGTGGGATGCGGAACGGTTAGAGCGGCAAAACCAAAAGTTTGGATAAGATCAGTTTTAAAGTTCCGTTCGCAATTTCTTCAGCTGACAAGGACTCAGTGAAGATTTTAAACGAGTTTCAAATAGAACGCACATGAAGAATTTGTGAATAGACTGGGTTGAGTATTGCATAGAGGGGGAAGGGTCCGATCACATTCACTTAGCAGAAAAAGCGACTTGAAAAAATAGCCATAAGTGAATGCTATAGAGGACATAAACCCATATATATATGTATTGCTAATGAAGAAAAACGACGTAAACAGTGAAGATTTTGCAAAGTTGAAGAATTTGAAAAACTGAGGAATTTCAAAAACTGAGGAAAAACTCAAATTGAAGATCTTCAGCTTTGGTGGTGGCGTGACCCACCGTATAAGAATGATGATTTGGACACCGCGTACAATTGTCGTAGGTTCTGAGAATCAAATTCTTCATTAATTTCTTCACACTTAGAGTGTTATTCTTCATGGATTGAAGAAAAACGTTTCTTCATGTGTTGCACATCTAAGTCATCAATTTTGCATAAGTGTCAGGATGTGTGTCCTTTTCAAAGAACGTTCGAAGATTCTAAGGTATTTAGCTCACACCGCAACTTGCTAAATCTCTTCTCATCCCTGGGCTTAGTGAAGATATCGGCTAGCTGTTCTTTAGTCTTCACATGCTCGATGGAGATGTCGCCCTTCAACACATGATCACGAAGAAAATGATGACGAATTTGAATGTGCTTTGTCTTCGAGTGCTGAACTGGGTTGTGAGCAATCTTGATGGCACTCTCATTGTCACGATGAGAGGCACATTCTTCACGTTGATGCCGTAGTCCTTGAGAGTTTGCTTCATCCACAACAATTGAGCACAACACGAGCCGCAACAATGTATTCAGCTTCGCATGATGAAGCGGTGATACGCAGATTCTGTTTCTTCGAGGACCAATGGACCAAAGATCGTCCGAGGAAATGACAAGTGCCGATGTTGACTTGCGGTCCACACGATCACCAAAGCATAGTCGAGTCGGAATATCCAATGAGATCAAAAGTAGAGCCCTTGGGATACCATAATCCTAGTGTTGGTGTGTGAGCTAGATATCGAAGAATATGCTTCACAACCTTATGGTGTGATTCCTTCGGTGTAGCTTGAAATCGGGCACACATGCAAACACTAAGCATTATATCTGGCCTAGATGCACATAAGTACAATAGAGAGCCAATCATGGAGCGATATACCTTGTGATCGAAGTCAATACCATTTTCATCGATTGCATAGATGGCCATTTGTGGGCATAGGAATTTTGACGCCTTTGCAATCTTGCATGCCGAATTTCTTCAGGACATCTTTGAGGTATTTCTCTGAGATATGAATATGCCATTGTGTTGTTGACGAATTTGAAGACCTAAGAAGAATTTCAACTCTCCCATCATAGACATTTGATATTCTTCACTCATCATATAGGCAAATTCATCACTATAACGTTGGTCAAGATGTACCCAAAGATAATATCATCAACATATATTTGGCACACAAACAGTTCAGCATCATATGATTTAGTAAAGAGAGTAGGGTCGAGTGAACCGGTGTGAAGCCATTCTTCATGAAGAATTCCTTCAATGTATCATACCACGCCTGCGTGGGGCTTGTTTGAGACCATAGAGAGCCTTGTTGAGTCTCAAGACTTTGTCGGGATTCTTTGGATCTTCAAAACACGGGGTTGAGCAACATATACTTCTTCCTCAAGCTTACCATTGAGGAATGCACTTTTCACATCCATTTGATATAAAGTGATATTGTGATGGTTAGCATAGGCGAGTAATATCTTGAATAGACTCAAGTCTAGCAACAGGTGCAAAAGTTTCATCGAAATCAATTCCTTCAACCTGTGTGTAGCCTTGAGCTACAAGTCGTGCCTTATTCCTCACCACAAGGCCATTTTCATCTTGCTTGTTGCGGTAGATCCACTTTGTGCCAATGATATTATGTTTGCGAGGATCTGGACGTTTGACGGTTCCCAGACATTTTGAGCTCGAATCGATGTAATTCTTCTTGCATGGCCTGAATCCACTCGGGCTCGTAAATGCTTCATCTACCTTAGTGGGCTCTGTGATAGAGACAAAACCATAGTGCCCACAAAAGTTAGATAAATGTGAAGCTTTTGAGCGTGTGAGAGGACCTGGCGCTTCAATGTCATCGATGATCTTGTCAACTTGTACTTCTTTTGCAACGCGAGGATGAGCTGGTTGTCGTCAAGGAATTTGATCATTTTCCTCAGCACCATTGTCTTCAGCATTATCTTCAGGTGCATCAGCTCGACGTTCTTCGCGTACTGGAATGAATTCTTCAGTAGATTCTTCAAGAGGGAATGACATCCTCGGTTGCCTTGAACTTGATAGATTCCTCGGTGCTTGGTTCATCTAACACAGTAAGGTAGGTGCTCTCTTTGCGAGCCATTAGTTTCATCGAACCACACATCTACGATGTCAACAATCTTGTGAAGAGCGATGTTGAAGACTACGTAGGTGTGCGAGTCCTTTCCGTAACCAAGCATAAAACCTTCTTGTGCTTTCGGTGCAAATTTAGAATTGTGATGAGGATCTCTAATCCAGCATTTAGCAATCAAGACTTTGAAATAACTTACATTGGGTTTCTTGTCAGTGAGGAGTTCATAGGTAGTCTTCTTGAAGAATTTGTGAAGATATACTCTGTTGATGATGTGGCACGCAGTATCAATTGCATCAATCCAAAAACGACTAGGCGTTTTGTATTCATCAAGCATAGTGCGAGCCATCTCAACAAGAGTTCTGTTCTTGCGCTCCACGATGCCATTCTGCTGAGGAGTATAGGGAGCAGATAAATCATGAGTAATACCAAGTTCATCAAGATAGGCATCAAGACCGGAATTCTTGAACTCAGTTCCATTGTCACTCCTGATGTGTCTGATCTTCACATCAAAGTTAGTTGAAGCCCTCGAGGAAAATCGTTTGAAGACTTCCTGCACTTGATTTTTGTAAGTAACAATGTGTACCCATGTGTAAAGAGAGTAATCATCAACAATAACAAAGCCATATAGAGATGCGTCATTAGTGACAGCTGAGTAATGAATAGGACCAAAGAGGTCCATATGAAGCAATTCGAAGGGACGAGTAGTGGTCATGATAGTCTTCATTTGGATGCTTGGCCTTGGTCATTTTTCCAGCTTCACAGGCTCCACACATGTGATCCTTGAGGAATTTGACATTCTCAATGCCAATGACATGCTTCTTATTTGCAAGCGTGTTCAAATTCCTCATGCCTGCATGACCAAGTCGTCGATGCCATAGCCAGCCTTCTGAAGCTTTTGCAAGTAGACACACGGCTGGTTGTGGTCCTGTAGAGAAATCAACAATATACAAGTCTCCTCTCCTAAAGCCTTGAAGACTTTGGAATTGTCAGCTTCCATAATCACAACACAACGATACTTGCCGAAGATAACAACCATATCAAGATCACAAAGCATTGAGACTGACATGAGGTTGTATCCTAAGGACTCAACAAGCATGACTTTGTCCATGTGTATGTCCTTGGAGATCGCAACCTTACCAAGACCCAATACCTGACTTTTGCCTTTGTCGGCCAAAGATGATATGCTTGAGATGAGAAGGTGATAAGGGAGCATCCATCAATAGATTCTTGTCACCAGTCATGTGATTTGTACATCCACTATCGAGAACCCACTCAGTTGCTTTGGGTTGATCATCCTGCAGATGAATTAGTACAACTTACGATCTCATATACTTTATCAGTGAAGAATATGATATCGAGTTCATCAGATGAATTTCATCAGTCAGTATTAACAGATAAGCAGTAGGAGGACGTGTGAAATGAAAGTTCATTTCATCATGATTAGCCTGCGTCCTTTCAGGCATTTTTGTCGGGGCCCCAAAGAAATTCTTCAGACGTTTAAAGCACGTCTGGAGACCTGACCCTGCAGAAGAGGTTAGTTCTTTTTCTTCACCACCCACATCTGAAGGGGTGGCAAAGAGTTCATCACTCTGCGAGCACCATATGAAAATGGTGGCATAGAGGCCAATCCATTTCGTTTCACATAAGAGGGGTTAGGGTAAGCATTTGAATAAGCAAAGAAATTCTTCGAGGACTTATGAACATATTGATTTGACGAATAATGCACATATTCATAGCCCTTAGCTCTACCCTGCGAAACAGAGTTATTAGCACGATGATAATCATATGAGGACTTTGATCCTTTTGAGGAATTTGATCCACGTGAGGAATTTGGTCCGTATGAGGACTTGGATCCATATGAAGAATTTGGTCCATATGAAAAATTTGATCTGGGGTTCCTATTCTTCACGTGTGGTGTCATGAGGACATTCACACGAAGACTTTCAAGGCACTTCTTGGGAACCCAGATTTTCTTCATAGGGGAACCGTTCCTGCGATTAGTGCCAACATATCTAGCAAATACTTCACCATTCTGATTTTTGAACAGTTTATAGTTGGAGTCAAATGACTCATCGGAAGAATGAGGAGATTCGCATGTAAAGCCAGATAAGTTAGATGGATCATTGGAGGTCCCTTTTGCAGCAACCCATGAGGTTTTGGGATACCGCTCGGGCTTCCAATATGTTCCATCAGCATTGAGTTTCCTCTCAAAGGCAATACCCTCTTTCCTAGGGTTCTGTTGAGGATCTCGCTTTTAAGTACATCACAAAGAGTCGATGCCCTTTGAGGCTTTTGTACATGCCTGTCATATACAATTCCTTCATACTGCATCGTCAAGGATACTAGCAATGTCCTCACGATGAGGAATTAGTGATAGCAGAGGCAGGTGAAGAAATTGTAACAGTTGAAGCATTTGAACATTCAGTGAAGAATTAGCGATTCACGTTCAATGCACTTTAAGCATGGAGGAACAAATTCTTCACGAGAGGCGCTGATTTGTTGAGCAAGTAATGAATCGCGCTCCCGAAGATCTTCATAATTCACTCTTAGCTTCTCAAGATCTTGCTTTCTTTGAAGAAATTCATAAGAAAGTTTCTCATGATCGAGATAAGAGAGTGTTATGATGACCTTGAAAATTTGTCAAACCTAGACCAAGTCTACGAAGATTTTCGATCGAGGGCTTTAGTGCGATCACATTTCTTCACCTAACATATCATCACTCTTATCTAGCATGTTTTGAACCTTTTCCAAGGCATGTTGTTGTTTGGTGGCAATGCAAACAAGTTTGGTATAACTAGGATCATTGTCATCATCAGATCCATCATCATCAGATTCACAGTCACTAAATTCAGATGAGGAACATTCGGTTACCTCGACACCCTTTGCCATGAGACATGATCTTTGAAGATGATGATTACGGTTCGAAAGTCATCGCTTTGAGAGATTCCTTCAAGTCCTCAAACCAGGGATCATGACGGGTTCGATGACCTTCATAGACGTCGGAGATTCGGTCCCAGATAAACCGCATTGCAAAGATGCATAATGCGCCTGAATTCATCTCTAGATAGGCAGGAACAGATGATATCCTTCGCCATGATATCAAGACGAGTGTACTTGCGAATATCATCTGCGTTTGCCGTTTTGCATAGATCAGTAAGACCAATTTCAGTGACGGTCCACAGCTTGTTGTCCATTGCCATGAGGCGCTTCCTCATCATGGCCTTCCACTTGGGATAATCATGACCGTCAAAGATAGGACATGTCACTTTCTTCATACCTGCGGTCGACATAACTAAAACTCCAGGCGGTTAAACCAAAATCACACGTAACAAGGGAGTACCTTGCTCGATACCAATTGAAAGTGCGTTATATCGACTAGAGGGGGTGAATAGGCGATTTTTATGAATTCTTCACCAAGGAATTTGCGGTGAGGAAATTCCTTAGCGAAAGAACTACTTGCAGCGGAATAAGTACTCAAGTAAGCATAAGAGAATGCGGGCATGGTCATCATGATGAAATGAAGACAAACAAAGAGTACAGAAAGCGTAAACATAGGATAGCACAAGATGAAGACAAACAGACTGAAGAAATTGAACTGAGGAAATTGAGAAAGTCTTCAGTCAAAGTCTTCAAACACAGATATGAACAAACACTCAACACAATAATAAAGAAATGAGAGGGTTGAGGAAATAGAACCAGTTGGGTTGGTGAAGACAATGATTTGGTAGACTAGTTCCAACTGTTGTCTCAGTTGTACGTCTGGTTGGAGCGGCTGAGTATTTAAACTCGAGGACACACAGTCCCGGACACCCAGTCGCTGAGCACGCAGCTCAGGACACCAAGTCCTCCTTTGTATTCTCCTTGAACTAAGGTCACACAGGACCTCGTCCAATCACTCATGGTAAGTCTTCAGGCGACTTCCAAACCTTCACAGACTTGGTCACTCGGCGATCCACAATTCCTCTTGGATGCTCTAGACCATGATGCCTAACCGTCTGGAAGAAGCACAGTCTTCAAAGGTAACAAGCGTCGGATCCACGCAGGATCAATCTCTTGATGATGCTCAATCACTTTGGGTTTGTATGGGGTTTGGTTTTGGGTTTTCCTCACCGATGATTTTCGCTCAAAGTCCTCGGAGGATGGGTTGCTCTCAAATGACAAGTGTCAAGTTCTCTCGAGCAGCCAACCAGCTAGTGGTTGTGAGGGCGGCTATTTATAGCATAGGGAGCAGCCCGACATGATAAGACATAAATGCCCTTCAATGATATGACCGTTAGGTGGATAAGATATTTTGGGACAGCTGGCGCGAAACACAGCAACGATCGGAAATTTGAATCTCAAATTCCTCAGGGCTATCATGTTCCTCCTTGTAGGTAATCCGCCTTT
The DNA here is from genome assembly GCA_021605145.1 of Aegilops bicornis. Lineage (NCBI taxonomy): Eukaryota > Viridiplantae > Streptophyta > Magnoliopsida > Poales > Poaceae > Aegilops > Aegilops bicornis. The sequence goes on from CM038675.1 coordinate 633,589,429, forward strand.
GGCGAATTCCTAACTCCTCGGTTAGAACAAATTCCTCGTGACTGAAGAACTTCGTCTCACATCCTTTGAAGAAATTGACTGGACTGTATGAGATTTCCAAAGGCTTCACTCGAAGGGATTGGTAGATGTAGGATTTTGAGTTGAGCATCACATGGAAATTTTTCTTTAGTATTTCCTCGACCCCCTTTAACAGTACGGTGTTTCCTATGACTCAAAAAAGAGAAAATGAAACTACGAAAACAAAAGTCTTCACGCTTCATGTTCCTCAAATGAATACCAAGTCTTCAAGGTCACACCAATTTCTTCACTTTCAAAGTCTTCAGAAAGTCTTCAAAATATCAAAGTCTTCAGTCGAAGAACTTCAGTTTTAGGGGTCGACTTTCTCTGTAAACATCAAACTCCTCATGGACTTATAGACATGTGTACACTCACAAATGCATTAGTTCCTTAACCTATAAGTCTTCAATACACCAAAATCACTAAGGGGCACTAGATGCACTTACAGTTTTGATGTACTGAAGGAGTTCGGAGTCCCGGATGAGATCGTGGACATGACGAGGAGTCTCAAAATGGTCGAGACGTAAAGATCGATATATTGGACGACTATATTCGGAGTTTGGAAAGGTTCCGAGTGATTCGAGTATTTTTCGAAGTACCGGAGAGTTACGGGAATTCGCCGGGGAGTATATGGGCCTTATTGGGCCATACGGGAATAGAGGAGAGAGGCCAAAAGGAAAGAGGCCTGCGCCCCCCCTCTGGTCCGAATTGGACAAGGGGCACAGCCCCCTTCCTTATTCCTCTCCCCTCTTTCCCTTCTCCTACTCCAACAAGGGAGGTGGAATCCTACTAGGACTAGGGAGTCCTAGTAGGACTCCACACTGGCGCGCCCTCCTAGGGCCGGCCTCCTCCCCCTTGCTCCTTTATATACGGGGGCAGGGGGACACCCCATGACACACAAGTTGATCTACGGATCGTTCCTTAGCCGTGTGCGGTGCCCCCCTCCACCATATTCCACCTCGGTCATATCGTCGCGGAGTTTAGGCGAAGCCCTGCGCCGGTAGAACATCATTATCGTCACCACGCCGTCGTCTTGTGGAACTCATCCCCGACGCTTTGCTGGATCGGAGCCCGAGGATCGTCATCGAGCTGAACGTGTGCTGAACTCGGAGGTGCCGTACGTTCGGTACTTGGATCGGTCGGATCGTGAAGACGTACGAATACATCAACCGCGTTGTCATAACGCTTCCGTACGGTCTACGAGGGTACGTGGACAATACTCTCCCCTCTCGTTGCTATGCCATCACCATGATCTTGCGTGCGCGTAGGATTTTTTTTGAAATTACTACGTTCCCCAACAATTCATGTATGCCTGTCCCCATGGGTTAGTGCCGCTTTGGGTTCATGACTAGCCATATCGGCTCGGGTTCTCTGTCATATGGATGCTAGCGACACTATCATATACGTGAGCCAAAAGGCGCAAACGGTCCCGGGCCATGGTAAGGCGACACCCGTGGGAATACCATGCGTGAGGTCGCAAAGTGATATGAGGTGTTACCGGCTAGATCGATGTGACCTGGAATCAGGGTCCTGACAGCTTTGGTATCAGAGCTTTGGCCGCTTGTAGGATTACCAAGCCAAACTGGTCAAGTTGTGTCTAGAAATGCTTTAGTTATGTAAGGGAATTGATTGTGGAAGGGAGCGTAAGGCTCTTTTTACTCCTTATACCTCATGGCCTTACGATCTGAGTCAGCCTCTTCTCTTCTACGGGGATTAAGAACTAGGCTTCTCATCATTCTATCAGGATGACGTGTTACTAATCCATAGACTTTTAAGATTGTTGGTTTTAAGCCCCAGTTCAGTTTCTACTACTTCCGTGTGTTCATAGTTGGTCTCAGAACCTTGATATTGTGATGTTGGTGGTCATGCCACCATTTGTGCAGGATGTCTCAAATCATTTTGACCATTTACAGCCGTTATGCTGTCCAAGTCATCCCAGGTTTCTAACTAGTCTGATGCATTTGCAAATTCCTTCCTCCCGTTACCGACGTTCCTTTGGGCCAGTTTAACCACACTAATCGGTGAGTTGAGGTACTCTATTACCTCGACATATATGATGGAGCTATTATTATGACCCTAGGTATTTTGGGAGTCACCTAGTAATATAGCCATGTTTTGTGTTCCGGTGTGATGATTCTGGCCATTATTCTCGAAAGCATCCTGTGATGCCATTTAGTAGTAGGTATTCTATACCTGGGTTCTTGAACCCGAGATTTACCCTACTTACCTCATGTTGATAGTGTTTGCTAGTTCCTTTAAGATATTAGTAACTTTGCGGTAGTCCTTGAGGTCCGTGGTATTTCCTTCTTCCAAATACCATGAACTGCTTATGGCAGAAGTTTTTTGAGCCAAAAGATCACAACCAGGGTGCTCTTGAGGAGTACTCCATTCTATATTGCGACTCTGCCAGTTCTACTTTTTTGCATAGGTTATCCAGAAGAAACCTGTTGAACTTGATTCGACATACTAACCTATGCATCCACAACTCAGGAAGTTATATGTTCCTTGAGTTGTCCCTCTTGGTTGTCTTCTGACCCCCGTCTATCAATTGACAGACAGGAGTAGTTGTGCAACCATGTCCATCGATGCCTATTATTCTTGTGGTCCGTCGAGCCATTCTATTCTGGAATGACTAGGAGAAACAAACTCCAGTGCCTCATCCATATCTAGAATTGGGTCAAAGCAGTTGTATTCCGCAGATCAAAATGCCAATCCAACTTTTGATTCTGTTCCACCTAGAGTGTTACCATCTTTATGTGAGAATTGTCATGAGAACTGCACCAAATCTCATGAATTCTTGACGTAGTGATACTTCTCACCATCGTCATTCATTTCTCGGTCCTCGTGTTGTTGTGAATGCCGACAAGTGAACTGTGGTGTGTGAAATCGATACTCCTAGCAACCTCGTTGCTTGGTAGTTAATGGACAATATTCTCATTCTTAGCGTGTTGGTTATTAAATCATCACCCTAAGATTGATCGTGCTACCTAGTCCTTATTTCTGGTGCACTCCTCGATCAATGAGTTAGGATTGTGTCAATCCCTCACTTTTCTGATCATGTCGTCTTGCCTTGAAAAGCAAGATTGTTCTCGAGCTTAGAGACATATCGGTGGTTCGTGATTTTCCGAATATATTCTCGGAAGTATTACCAGGTTGTCCCCTGACTGTTATGTTGAGCTTGTGATCAAGTTGGTTTTCCAATAAACCACTTTCCTCCAAGAATCTATGTTGGATACCCCTGAGCTAGTTGGTTAAGCCAAACAACAACTTGGAGAGTTGGGAGATAAAAGCTTGTCTAATTTAGTTCACTTCCAAAGGGATATCTTTGTGTGTGTGTGTGTGCGTGCTGAAGAAAGATGATATCTTCACCAATTGGCCCTCGTGATCAGTTGTTGGATCTATTTCCTTGTCAAAACTTTGACTTGAGTATGGGCTATTGTCAAGCAAATCAGAACCAACGATATTCGTAATGTTGTCTTACTCGTGGTTGATTCCTTGAGCATACACCGTTATACTCTTTGGGTCTGACCAATGCTATCACCTTGTTCACATGATGGTGGAAGTCCAGTGATATGGAAATTCCGATGAGTTGCTGTTGAGCCCATCGCCAAAGATCTTGTCTCCTCCATGATTCATGTTGAACATCAAGTTAGTGTTGGAAACTTTGTAAGCAATGCCTTCGTGTTCCGTTCATGAAGCTTATGCTTGGATGGAAGAAGTGACTTCCTCAATTCATGTTCATTTGGTGCAAGTTACCGTCGTGAGTTCGAGAAAGGTTGTTTTTGTTTCCTCTGGTACCATTCCAAGTCTGTCATGCATGTGCGAATTATTCTATGGTCTGATAGACTGACCATCTTCATTCCATATGAATTTCCTAGCACAACAAGCCACTGATTGATTTGTTCAAGGAGAAGAAGTTCCTTCCTAAGAGCTAATCCGGACTTATGTAAGGACTTCGATATCCGCAATGATGGTTCCCAATCGGAACTCGGTAGTGTTGCGTTGTAAGACTACTATGTGGTCATGCTTGTCTGGGATAGCGTGTTCACATGTGTGTTGCAGAACTGGCTCATGTTTTGGAGCTTGCTATCGTAGTTCATCTCCCGAGAATCTCGCAACATCATCCCATCGGTTGTGTTGCAAACTTTCCCTTTCAGGCACGTGGATGTCTGAAATATCCCTGTACCTACCAGATCTGAATCTCAGGCAGATATGATGGTTGGAACATTCCCATCATTTGCATTTTGTTCCCAGCTTGCACCGCCATTGTGCCAATTCCCATGGGCTTCCCTCTCAGTAATTGTTGTCCAGGATCATCCTCAAAAGTAGTCATGTCATGGGTCCCATCCATTTCCGGTGATAAGAAAAAATCATCCATTGCTTTGTCTTCAACAAGGTAGTCCACATCATCCATTCTAGTCGGAATATGCCATTCTTACGAGGTCCTTCAAGTAATCAATTGCAAATTGCCTTGGGCTGGTATGAAGATTTTCAATGATCTATGTATCAAAAGTAATTCTTTTTTCCACTTAAGGAATAATTCTATGAGCCACCTTCCCTAAGGTGCCCCGTTATGGAGTCATGGCAATTAACTCCTCGCTACTTTGAAACCCATGCACCATATTATCTAAGCGTGGAATTGTTGCCTATCAAATTGAAACTTTGATATCAGTTTCTTTCTATCCGTCTTGATGTGTGTTTTGTGCCTCAGCTCAAGAGATGTTTCCCACGTCTCACTCCATGAGTTGATCTTGAGTGCTCGATCTTCGAGGAGATCGTTTCCTGTAGAGTTATCTCTGTCGTCAACGCGTTGAATGAAGATCTCGAAAGCAAAGACGTCAAGATCAATATGATGCAATGAAGCTACTTCTTCAAGAAGGGCAGTTGGATCGAGAAGATTGTGATAGTTTGTGACCTCCTTTCTTCTTACCTCACATCTTGAATCTCGGGACGAGATTCTTGTTTAGTGGGGGTGAGTTGTCACATCCCTAGGTTTACCTTGGCCTTGGACTAGCTTGGTCGTTGCATCATGTTTAAATTCAAATGAAATTTGAATTGAGGAATTTTTAAAGCCTCAGAATCCTTTAAAAAAATGATCAAGATAAAATTGCTTCAAATAAGTCCAAGAAAATGTCCCTGTTATTCTCTGGAAATATTGGCAAGAGGTAAAATCCAAACCAATATTTTCGGTGTCTCAAACACATTTATTTTGGGCATTTGAATTAAATCAATAGCTATTTGGATTGGATTTATATCTACTATTAAATAATTATAGGTCCAATAATTCTGGAATATTTTGTGGAGCTTTAGTTTAATTCTTTTAGCTTCTAAAAAATATTTTCAGAAGCAACAAAATTGAATTGGTTTCAAAACCAAATTCAAAACAAACCTGCAAAATAGAAAATGTAATGTAATTAGAAAAACAGAGAGAGAGAGAGAGAGAGAGAGAGAGAGAGAGGAAACCCACCTGCACTTATCAAGAGCCCACTAGCCGCCCACTGGCCGCCCAGCCCACTGTGGGCTCCTCCTGTCGTCTTCCCTTGCGGGAGGGCGGCGTGTGGTGGCGTCGCGAGCACGCGTCCGGCCACCTCCTGCTTGCTTGCCGCTGCTGGAATCGGCCCCGAGCGCCACGTGCATCGCCCGACCCTCCCCTGGACCTCTCTCACTCTCCCTCGGCTTCCTCTCCCTTCTCTATTGTCTCCCCGCACGCGCCCGAGCGGAGCTAGTCGCCGCCGTTCGTTGCCACCGCGTCCAGCGCCTCCCCCTCGACCTCCTGCCGTGCCTGCGAGCCCTGTCTCGACGTCCCCGGCCCCCTCGACGAGCCACGAGGCCCCGGACGCGCTGCAATGCCGCCACCGATGCTTTTCCCCTCCTCAGCCGCCGGAGATCGACCTCGCCTCCCCGCTCAGCTCCAGCCTTCCCCGAGCTCGCCGTCTTCACCTTGCAACCGCTGTAAGCCTCTCCCACGAACCCCCTCTCTATTGTCCCGTTTTCACGCCGTAGCTCCTAGTTTACTGACGACCGAAGCCCGCCACCGCCATGGACGTTGAGCCACGCGCTCCCGAGCTTCGCTTGCTCGCCCTAGTGGCACAGACGTGCTCCTGGTGACCCCACGACACCTTCTATGCCCTTGGTTGAGCTCCTAGTGCTCCGCCACGCCGTGCCCGTGCAAACCCGTAGCTGCGCCGCCGCCAAAACTCATCGCCGGCGAAATTCCGGCCGCCCCGCGACCCCCCGTCTGGCCCATTGGATGCGCCCAAGCAAGGGCTTCTACCCGATGCTTTCTGCATGACAAACCGCGGCCCTTGAATGAATGCGGCGGGCGGCGGTAACAACGTCGTTAGCGCTAATGACGGGCTAACTAACCCCTCTCTCATCGACTCATCGGGCCCCACGCCCTTAACTAACACCAGTTTAATTTTTGTTTAGTTTTTTAATCACAAGGCCCCACGTCGGCATTGACCTACCGACGTGGCCATTGATCGCCCCACTTGTTCCGTGACACTAACCAGCCCCGAGTCACTGACCAATGGGCCCCGCTGGTCAGGTTTGACCTGGTCAGCCGCAGTTGACCAGATGACGTCACATTGACGCAGAGCTGATGCAATAAGTCATTTTCTGGATCTAGTTTAATTCAGGAAATTCCAGAAAATAGCTAAAACTTCTAAAAATCATTGTAATTCAACCGCAGCTCCAAATCAAATAAGTTATATATGAAAAATGATCAGAAAAATCTAATCTATCCATCTGTACCATTTTCATGCATGTTTGAACAACTTAAAATTGCTGTATAAGACAATTTGAATAAATGGCATTTGAAATGCCTTACATGGAGTTTGAATTTAAACCTAGTGTTCAAACCAGCTCCATTTAACTTGTTGCTAGAATAAATCACAACATATTGCCATGTCATGATCATGCATCATATTGTGCATTGCATTGATTGTGTTTATTTCTCTGTTGCCGGTATTTGTCCCCTCTCGATAGACGTGCTTCCGACGATGAGTTTGATGACAACGATGAAGAGCTATATTATCTTCAGAAGTGTCAGGCAAGCAAAACCCCCCTTGTTCATTCCGATACAATCCCACTCTCTTGCTCCTGCTCTCTTTTACTGCATTAGGACAACAACGATTCATCTGTTACTTGCTGCGGTAGCTGAACCCCTTTATCCTCTGCATGACCTGTCATTGCCACAGTAAATAGATGAAACCCACTAGCATGAGTAGGAGTTGTTTGAGCCCTGATGTGCCTACTCATTCATGCTTGTTTGTCATGCCCGCTACTGCTTAGAGTTGAGTCAGGTCTGATTCATCGGGGATGAATTGGAATGGTGATGAACATGTCCTACTGTTGAGAGCTAAGTGTGTGAACACGATTTGGTAAAGGTAGCGGTGAGAGGCCATGTAGGAGTACATGGTGGATTGTCTCATTGCAACTGGCCCTCGTGAACTGAGTTCTGTGTTTGTGATCCATGAAACAGTTACTACCACGCATTGGGCCCGAAACCAATGGACCCTCTCGACTTATTAACTGCCCTTGCCCTCTGTCCAGGAGTTGCAACTAGTTTTTGGTGTTTGTAGGATATGTGTTGGAGGCCGTGCATAGCGCTAACCCTAGGGGTGGGCTATGAGTCGGTAGATACACCATGGCCCGGTGTACCGAGCGCCCGTTTGGTGTCTCGGGAACTCTGCACACATCGTTTGGGGCCGTGAGCGACACCCCGGCCGGATCTCCTTGCGGATGGAACCAGAATAGGCGATAAACCTGGACTAGAGACTTGTGTGGTTAGTCAGGTCGTGGCCGACTCCCTCGCCAGGCTTCCACTTGAAGGTTGTCGAGATACACGACGTGTACATGGTGGTAAGTGGCGAGAGCGTGTGTGAAGAAGTACACCCCTGCAGGGTTAACATCATCTATTCAAATAGCCGTGTCCGCGGCAAAGGACTTATGGGTTGCCTATAACAGTTCATAGACAAGTGAAAGTTGATACTCCAAAATATGCAAGATAAGCATGAGTGCTATGGATGGCGTTCTCGTAGGGAGACGGGAGCGGATCCATAGTGGTGTATTGATATGGTGAATATGTGGACTAGGTAATGCGCCACCTCAAAAGAGTTACTTGCAGTCGTAGTTTAGGATAGCCACCGAGTCAAAGTTGGCTTGCTGCAGTTAAACTCCACCACCCCCTTTGTTGATACCGATGCATATTTAGTTAGTTCTGATGTAAGTCTTGCTGGGTACATTTGTACTCACATTTTCCTATTTTATGTTTTTGCAGAGAGACTTCAGTCTCGCTAGTAGTTCCACGTGGACTTCGGCGTTTAGCTTGTTACCTCAGCTACGATCTTGTGCCCTCGGCAGGGTCTAGTAGATAGTCAGGCTTCTCAGCCTTTTTCATTTATAGTTGTCTGTACTCAGACATGTTAAGCTTCCGCATGTGTTTGACTTGTATGCTCTGAATGTTAGGTCATGAGACCCATGTTTGTAATATCTCGCTCCTCGGAGCCTAATGAATAAATACTTGAGTCGTAGAGTTATGTTCTGATGCCATGTTGTATTTACACATATCGAGCATATTGTGTGTATGTTTGCAATGCTTGGTATGTGTGGGATCCGACAATCTAGTTGTTTATCCTTGGCAGCCTCTCTTATGGGGAAATGTAGTCTAGTGCTTCCTTGAGCCATAGTAGTCCGCTCTGCCCGGTTCACCGGAGTCCTGCTAGCCCAAAGACTATTGCTCGGGACACTTGACTGGCCGGGCATGTGTTTCACTTCGTTCGTGGTTCGTCCCTTCGGGAAATGTCACGCAGTGACATCCGAGTCCTGCCTAGCCTGCTACAGCCCGGGGTCCCTGAGTCCTGTTAGCCCAGTGCTACAGCCCGGATTCACACGCTGCTGACCGACATGCTCGATGTGATTCATGTATGCCTGTCCCCATGGGTTAGTGCCGCTTTGGGTTCACGACTAGCCATGTCGGCTTGGGTTCTCTGTCATATGGATGCTAGCGACACTATCATATACGTGAGCCAAAAGGCGCAAATGGTCCCGGGCCATGGTAAGGCGACACCCGTGGGAATACCGTGCGTGAGGCCACAAAGTGATATGAGGTGTTACCGGCTAGATCGATGTGACTTGGAATCGGGGTCCTGATAGATGTGGTGCCAGGTAGGAGGACGATGCGCTATGGTGTGGAGGTTAGCTGGGCGTTGCCGCTTTAAGTAGCGCATTCCAGTGAGGCCAAGCGTCCGAGTGCGTCATTAAGTCGCCGGAGTTGGTTCCTCGGTCACCGAGCCTCTTAACGACGACATACGAACGGACGACATGAATGCGGGCAGTTGGCGCCGGCTGGGAACGCACCGCGCGACGGCGCGAGGGACAAGGGCTTTGGTGTGCCAGGGTAGTCAGCTGCGGTCGTGACAACGTTGGAGATGCCCTTTGCTCAAATGCGATCCCCGCATGTCATTGAAAAAGCAAGATGACCCGGCATGGTCTCAGGTCCAGAGGATGCAGTTGGCCGCGCTACACCACTCCGCGGACGTGTCGCAGCGCCCCGTGCATCCTCGACGAGCCGGGTGTTGGGGTGTGTTTGGATTGTGGCCAAAGTGCACCTTACCAAAATTTTGGTCATGACCCAAAGATTGGTCTTTATTTGGATGGTTGCCATTTTTTGGCATGCCAATGAACTCTAGCCAACTCTAGTTCATTTTTCTTGCCAATGTCGGCAAAATCATGGGCAACCAATACCTCAACCAAAATTTTGGTCATGACCCAAAGATTGGTCTTTGTTTGGATGGTTGCCATTTCTTTGGCATGCCAATGAACTCTAGCCAACTCTAGTTCATTTTTCTTGCCAATGTTGGCCAAATCATGGGCAACCAATACCTCAACCAAAATTTTTGGTCATGACCCAAAGATTGGTCTTTGTTTGGATGGTTCCCATTTCTTTGGCATGCCAATGAACTCTAGCCAACTCTAGTTCATTTTTCTTGCCAATGTCGGCCAAATCATGGGCAACCAATACCTCAACCAAAATTTTGGCTACCCAATGCTTTGATAGGGCAACCTTGGGCACAAACCAAACATACCGTTGGTCGTGCCACAGCACTAACGCCACCCTCGGTACACTGAAACTGACCGTGTCTAGCAACGATATGAGCATCGCTGGCCACAAATGTCGCCGTGTCCAGAGGCGGTGCTGGAGCTGCGCCCATTGTTGGCCCCAACGACTCCACATGAACGGTTGTCGGTGGCGAGGAGGTCGTGGGCCAGCTCCTCCATTGGACTAGTCTGCGCTACGTCGTTCCGACAGTGTGCCCCACATGTCGGTTTCCTGTTTTCCCGGCCATATTCGAGCGTCGATTGTTCGTGTTGCGCATTAGGCCTTTCACTATGTAGGCCAAGCGAGGCAACTTATTGTTTATTTGAGCCGCTCAAGTGTAATCATGTGGCGCTTTGCTTATTTCTCATTCCTCTCCAACCCTCTTCTCCATCGATCATGTCGCCTCCAAATGAGTCCATCCTCCCGCATGCCTCATTTGAACATTTCACCGAGTATCATTCGCATGTACCCACCCTAGTCCTCTTTCAATAGATCTCCGGACCCCGAGATGAAATCAAGAGGGAACGAGTGGGGGCATGTGATACCTAAGGCGGATTCAAAATTTTGAACCGGTGATCATAGCATCCGCAAATCATATATAAATGGTATTCAATGTTCGTTTGGTTTTCGAACGTACAATATACATATAAGTTTATATTGAATATAAGTTTACATATAAGTTTTATGTGTAGTCAAAGTATCTCTACTATGATCAAAAAGGTATGAACATTCAACAATGCCCAATCAATATTGTTAGATTCGTACGTACTCCTAGATTTGTACTTGAGATGGTTTTCGATTTGACTATTGACAAGAGTAATAGTACATGAGATGTATAATGTGAAAATTATATCATTGGAAACTCCTTTCACATACGAAATTGACCCATATGATTTGTGTAAGTTGCATGTCATATATTATTACACTAACATTTGGTCAAAGTTAGCCTCGAAAAACGCATTAGACCCTATATGCTTTGTGTAAGTTGCATGTCATATATTATTACTCTAACATTTGTGTAAGTTGCATGTCATATATTATTACTCTAACATTTGGTCAAAGTAGTATAGTGGAAGTGGATCCTCTGATGTAGGTATCCCTGCCTTACCCTCCCTTTCGGTCACTTACTGGCAGACCCCATGCTTGCTAGGCCCCGTATGTCAGTTACTCAATGGGTCTGGCCACGTCAGGGGATCCTCATCCGTAGTATGCTCCCTCTGTTTTTATTTACTTTGCATAAAACGGAGGGAGTGGTGGTAAAATGACGCGGGCGGGGGAGGGGGAGGGACGTCGGTTTGCTCTCAACTGCGGTCCCACAAGCGAGCGAAAACGCAAGACGAAGTGCGTTCCATTCAGTGAGCGACATGGAGGGTCCAGCGTGCCGGGCTGCAACGCGAACGCGATAAGAGCGATGTACAATCAAAACCAATTGACTGGTCATCACCGGAACCACTATTCACACCGTAACCTTTCGCCGCTGGCTCACGCCAGCCACTGCCCTAAAACCACACCAAATCTCCCGCCCATTCCCCCACCTTTCGATCCCCTAGCCCGCATCAAGCGTCCCCTAGTTCGCCAGAAATCCATGGTGTGCCGCAAGATCACTTACTACAAGATGCTGACGCCGGAGCGCCGCGCAGAAATCATGGCGGCGGTCGGCGCCACAGACCTCCGTTCCCAAGCTCGCTTTGCGGCGGGACAATCCCCGAGTTCTCTGGAGCCAAGCTACGAGGAGGAGGAAGCCAATCCAATGTTCACGGCGGAGGTCGCGGCGCAAAAGGCCGCCGATGGGTACGAGACGATGGACGTCGACTTCGTGCCGGCGTCCGAGTCCCCCGTGGTGCAGGCGGACTGGCGGTTCAACATGGCGATACTAAAGGAGGAACGAGAGGCAGAGGCTCAACTCGACGCGGAGCGCGCGCATGCCGCTGCCATCGAGGCTCTCCCGCAGCGTAACCGGATGTCGTGGATGTGAACCGGGCGGCGGAGGCTCAACTTGAGGCGGAGCGCGCGAATGCCGCTGCCATCGAGGCCCTCCTGCAGGTGGAACCGGACGTCCTGGACATGAACCGGGCGGCAGAGGCTCGACTCGATGCAGAGCGCGCGGATGCCGCTCTCATCGACGCCCTCCTGCAGGCGGAACCGGACGTCCTGGACTTGAACTAGGCAGCGGAGGCTCGACTCGACACAGAGCGCGCGGATGCCGCTGCCATCGAGGCCCTCCTGCAGGCGAAACCGGACGTCCTCGACTTGAACCGGGCTGTGTTCTCGTCCGTGCAGAGCGCCTGCATGCTCCGCTTGAACGAGTAGCTGGAGGCCGAGGACAACCACGGTGCGGAGACACACGTCGGCAGCGACGGCTGGTTCGCGCCAGCAGCCAAAGACGACGGGGCCATCTTTTTTCGCGAGTAGTGATAGTTTTTCTTTATGATGTTGTTTTTATGGATCTTTTGCTGTGTAAGAACATACTATATTTGTTATGCAATTCGCCTGACTTGGGTCAGTCTACCATTTCAGGCGGTTGGATGAATATCCTACGTCTCCTAACCCATCTTTCCTTCTTCCTCACCTCTTCTTCTTCCCCAATGCACCACCGCACGGGCCGTACGGATACTCCCCAACATGCGGTTGGATAAACATACTCTATGAACGAAAATTATGTGTCAGCGATAGGATGGCTAAGTTTGGTTTGTTCACATGCGACAGCACGTGTCAGTGAGGGTGCGTTCCCTTGGTTGGGTTTGCGGCGTGCAGGAGCGACTGTGTGAGGGTGCGGTGTGTCCGCGGCGTGCAGGAGCGACCGTGTGAGGTTGCGGTGCGACCGCGACAGCCGTGCGCAAGTGTACCTCCTTCTCATTTTGAAAACTTTAGGCAAGCTTGGCAAAAATGTGTGGCGAAGTTTGGCAATGCGAGTCCTATACACAAACAGGATAAGTACGTACGTACTAGGAGTACTAGTGTTAAAAAAGAAAGGAGGGGTTTTCCTTCGCGGGATTTAATCGATACAAATCCTCGTTTCACATGTCAATTAATGCGTATTTTTTTTCTCGGAAGACCAAATAGCTAACCAGCTCACTCCTCATCGCTTGATTAATGCAGCGCCATGCAAACCAACCTTCTCACTTCCGCATGCATGCAGGGGATATTAATGTCCTTGGTTGCTAACCCCATCAATTTTGCCTCGATTAGTGTTAGTGGCCCTTTGCAAATTGTAATTTTGATATATTGGCCTTGTGTACAAAAAAAATGGAGGTAGTAACTATATTTGACTTCCTTCCCCATTGCGGTGACGTCGACAATATTTTTTTTTGTGGTTTGGTGAAGTGCGTTCGACGGAGAACACCATTGAGGGAGACCACGGTAAGTCGTTCACAAGTGCTGCCTGCAAGCCGAGACAACCGCCTTATTTGCATCCAGGAAGTCCTTTACTAGTACTACTACTAGGAGTACTAGTGCGGTGAGATGGTTTCTCGAAGAAGACGATGGAGAAGCGGAGTCAGCGAAGAGTGAAATGATGGTTGCTTCGTCCGTGCTTTGTGATTTGACGCCTCGCTGCTTTGTGATTTGTGATAGAAGGGACAGGGGAGTAGACTCTGTGCTCTATACTGTACTACATGCGTCCAAGCATGGGAGAAAGAGGAGAGACGTTGCATTTTTCTATTCCTTCAATCAATCAATCAGGGAGCTTCGATTCCATCTTTTTGGCTTTGGCAACACCATCCACAATGGTTCCCACGATGCCAAAAGCTATTTTCACATTTGGCCACACATTGTGGATGCCCTTAACCGTACCACTTGGTTTTGCTCCTGTGTGCTATCTATACAAATCTCAATTATATTGATCTAAAAAATTATAGAATCAAGATTACTAAAAAGGAGGTGATTTTGCCGCGCGGATGGCGGTTTGCTAACATGCGGTCCCACGTGTCAATGCTTTACCAAGCCGATTCGCGCCCCACATGAGGCGTAACAATGGCGAAGCAACACGTGGTTAAGTTGAAGAAGATGAGGGAGAAGCGGATTCAAAGAACGAGTGAAATGATGGTTGCTTCGTCCCTCCAACTTCTTTTTTAGCATTATTACTTCGCCCCTCCAACTTAATCATGCGGAAAGGTGCAGCTTTGTGATTTGGCGCCTCATTGCTCATTACTACACCGGCGCCATGACTGGGGTGCTTCACCCCGGCTGCTCTGCACTGTATTCCGGTATGGCACGTGGACCCGGTAGCTTGATGTCCCACATGTCGGTGAAAGGGACTAGAAGATTTATAAAGCGGCGCCCACTCTTACGACGGAGGAGTAGACGACCTGACGACCCGGTGAACTGTTACTTGTCTTGTATAGTACTATAGTTTTGCTGTTTCGCATACGATCCATCGATACAAACCTGATTAAACAGAAAGGGCGGATTTTCCGCTGTAGATGATAATCTTGGCCATACATTTCAAAGGCAATTTTAATGTATGCAAACTGAATAATTATAAGTAACAATATGATATCTAGTAAAACTAAAAACACATATGATTTATTGTGTTAGAGTGTAGTAGTAGTGCTGTATAGCATAGTTGTTAGATATAACATGCGAGAACGTGTAGAGATGTAGTTTTGGAGGGCCTAAAGAGAGAAAAGCGTAATACGGTCACCGAACTTCAGAATAAGCTGATTCGATACCATCAGATATCGCTTTTGGCGGTGATTATCCGGTCACTTGCTCATAGTTCAGCATCGGATTGCACTCGCTGACCGCCAAATAGTCTGCGTGGCGCCATGTTGACTAGTTAAATTGACCATGTTCCTTGTGGGTCCCACCTGCTTCGCATAGGGAAAAGGTCGATAAACACAAATTTACGCAGCGCAACAAGGTTCCAACCTGCGCGCTGGAATCACCTGGTTGTGTATGTGTCTGCTGTGGCTTGATGTGTGCGCATGCACGTGTAGGTTGAGCACTTGAGCGTGAGAGTGTGTGTTGGTCGTGGTGGTATCGGTGTGTGCATGCATGCATGCATGTGTGCGTGTGGGTGTTGCGTGCGTGCGTGGCTGCGTGTGTACGTGTGAGTGTTGCGTGCGTGCGTGGGTGCATGTGTTTGTGTGAGTGTTGCGTGGATGCAGTCCGTGTGCATGCGTGCGTGTGTGTATAATCACCACACCAGCTCATGTGTGTTAAAACAGACGGCTCAAAGATACCAATACAAGGCCACCTTGTCCGCCGAGCCCATGGGTCATGACTTGAACCACCACAAAATATTTTTTTGTCGCTTTGTTTTCATTCTTACTAGCAAGATGCCCGTGCGTTGCACGTAACATCAAGATGCATTTGTATGACTTGTTTATCTTGTGAGAGAAAAGGATGAACGAGGGAAGGCCTTATTTGCAAATGTGGAGAGGTGTGTGGGTACCTGTTTGCAAAATTTCCATAGTTTCTTTCCTATCCACGATATAAATCGGACGGCCTATATTGCAGGATGGCAGTACACCATCATCACCAACTCTATTTTTATAAGAGTGTGGATGTAGAGTAGATACAAGTCGGCTGTGTGGGCATGATGGTAGTGAGATAATGTGATGCAACACTAGAGGTGCCACGTGGAGCGTTTAACTGGTCAACTAGTCATGTCATGAGCAAATACAGAGTTGTACGGTGAGCCCATGACTATATAATAACCACTAAACGTAAACGGTGACCGTAATGTGTGGATTATGAACTCCAATGTATGTATCGTGCTTTCGCTTCAAATACAATGATCGTCATTGCATATATCGCGAGAGAAAGATGAAACACGCGTGAATTTTCTGGGGGCTTACATTTTTTTTGATAGAAAGACTGTAAGGGAACCCCCTACAGTATAATTGGTGCAACAAACCCAAATTGCAAGTACCATGCCTTGAACCTGGGTGGGTGGGAAGGCATCAGCCCCTTCCCACCACTAGGCTATGCTTTAGTCTTCCTGGGGGCTTACATTTAGAGGACCTGGAGATAGTTTTGTGTGCATACGTGAAAGGGGCGTACAGGGGGGAGTATGCAACGGAGAGAGAGATGCTCTTCGTTTCTCTTTATTATGACTAACTTTGTATATAATATAAAAAATATACAAATTCACAGTGCAGAATAAATATCAATGTGGGCACCATGCAATGCAAATTAGCGTTCGTACTCCTCCATATAACTTTGTAATGTTGTATATATGTAGAAACTCTAAAATAATTTTTTGGCCACACTTTATTCAAAAAGAATGTTGTATGCGAAATAAACGTGAAGAGAGGGCTTTTTAGATCAATGGGGTACGTGATGTAACATGTGTGAATGCGTAGTTGATGCATTTGGCGGGGCCTAGAGAGGTATGTGTGTGTATTACGATTCGAGAGAGGCATGGATAGAGGGGCCGACGGGGGGTGGGAGAGATAGCACGAGAAATGAGAGTGGTCTAGAGAGAGAGAGACGAATATGACATCACGACAAGAGATTCCATTCCCTTGTGTGTATATGCAAGGGGGAAGGATATAGAGGCACCAGGAGAAATTTTCTGTGTGTGTGGTGTTTGTGTTGGTATGTGTGGGTGTGAGAAGATAATGAGACGTGGGGGCAGAGGGTGTGTCACCGCGTGAGGTCCGGTGGGTCGAGGTGAGGCCCTTCGTTCGGTTTCGTCCTGCGCCACATTGGTCGGCCCATGACACATTTAGGAAGACCCATGGATGACTAGTCATACAAGACAAAGATAGCAGAATTGTGAAGGACTCTGTGTCCACTGACAAAGCCGGCTAGGATTTGTAACCCTAGGTTCTCGGACTAAGGTAACCCTTTATCTCTGATATTACTATTCATCCAACCTAACTTTAAGGGGCATCCTACAGAATGCTCTGCTAGAATCATACTCGTCGATTAGGAAGAGAGGTGTGAGACAATGCTTGAGAGACAGGCATAAACATAATGTGCGTACATGAGACACGTAGGCAGGTCCATGTATATAGAAAGGGTCGACGAGGATTGTGCGTGTGTATGTTTGCGAGAGGAAGAGTGCTTGTGATAAAGGTTAGTGAAAACAGTTGTAAATTGTTACGAGAGGGAGGGAGGGTTATATCTAGAGCATGTGTGCGAGAAAGAAACCTCGGGAGAGAGTGTGTGAGCATGTGTGAGAGATCATCGATGAAGAGTGAAACTACACGTAAAAGACTGCTCTACACATTGATTAAAGATATAAATTGTTATTAGGATGGGATCATGATATTTGCAATTCGCACAAGGAGCGGTCATTGATCCATCAGACATCTAGATTCTATCAAATTTGAGCATGTCTATGTTATTATTCGACACAATTGATCCACATAGTTAGTATTTTGAACTCCATACAATGCATCGCTTTAGCAATCGAATATAAACATGAGTATAGTTCATGTTGTGTGTGTAAAGCACATTATACATATGAAAGTTACACAATGGACATTATAAATAGCTACATATGAACTAGCATACATTTGAATTCAACTTAAGGTGGTTTAAAAAATCGAATTCAACATGAAGTCCATTCAATTATTTGAATTTGATATCATGGCATTTGTAAACCATACCTAAATTATGGGGGCACCAATCTTTGCTCTGATTTTGTACATAATAGCATATGTAGTGGTGTACAAAATAGATTCAAATTTAGCTCCTCCATTCCAAAATAACCGTAGTTATAGGATTTTCAAGTGTCAAAATTTCAAAAAGAAGCGGATAATTTGATGAGGTTTTCAAATATACAAGGTCAAATATAACATTGTCTATTTAGGTCAATCCTCATAGTTCAAGAGTACTCCAAACGTGAATGCTTGTGTTTCAAAATTTTGAACGAAGCGCCAAAAGAGCCTCTACTACTTGAAAACCGCGTGAGAACAATGTTTGGTAGTACAAGGAAATTACTTTTCTAATAACTCTAACCCGTGAAACCTACCGGCCCGACGTCCAAAGGTCTAAACCGGGGTAGGTTTGTAGCTTCATCTAGACGCCACGCAACCGCCTCCGAAAAACATTTATACACAATGGCCGCCTAAGCACACATGCGCGCGACCGAAATCGCTCCCGCCCACTATTTGGGACACCTGGGATTACCATCCTACCTCGACCAAGATGGGTCTGAAATTTAAGAGGGGGGCAAAGTTTGTACTTTCCCCAAATTTCAAACAAGCGCGTCCCATCTTCTGTTCAAAAAGCCAAAAACAAGTGCGTCCCAGACCGAAACATGGTTCCCCCCCACCCGTCTGATTCCCCATTCGTACTCCGTGGGTGCCAAAACTACCTCTCCACCAGCCGCGAAACCCCGGCGTCCTCCGTCTGCCACCCCATCCCACCCATCAACCATCGCCCTCCTCCATCACGCCGGAGCTGATACCCCGACGTCGTCGTCCACCGCAACCTCAACCGCAACGCCCTCCACGTCTAGTAGTTGAAGCCGAGGCCGAGCCGTCTGCATTCGAGCGCCAGTTCAACCACGCCGTCCTGCGCCTCACCGCTGCCGCTCCAATCCGCCACCCTCCGTCAGACCGAGCTGTTCCTGCCACGCCGTCCTCGCCGCCTCGGATCTGCTTCCCCTTCGCCGACATACGGCCACGACAACACAGTCAACAATTTGGCCATGGGTTCGTCCAAGCCTGCACCCTCCAGAACATCGGTTTCCCCGGTAAAAAGAAGAAGATAGGCGCGACATGTGGAGACCACACTGGCAACCGAAGAAGGTACTCCTCTTCTCTTATTCGTGCAAATCTTACGTCTCTACTTGCACGGTATTCATCCCACAGAAGACACTAGTTGACCACTTCTTCTTGATACTAGATGTTCCTAGTAACTCGTGATGCATAAGGTTTCTCCTCATATACTATTTCACCTTAGCTAGAGGTCCATCCCCCCTGAATTTCAATTTATGGCCAGTTGATTCCCAATTAACGGAAGCATTCCGCGGCGTAACAGCCGCTAGTATGACTATTACACCGGGGAAGCAGTGCCTTGGTGTTTATATTAGGGGCGTGTGCGGCCTAGAGCTACTGGCGCCCAATCTGGAGGTCGACCGGGATTAAAGGGATGACCTAGGGGTGCTGCCAAGCACGGTGGTGGTGTGAGGTCGGTGGGAGGGCGGGGCGGCGGAGGCAGGGGTCTGGGCCGGTGGTCGCTGGCGGTTCGAGAAAGATCATCAACAGTGACTGGCGAGAGGTAGACGAAGGCCATCTGCCCGTTCCTTATAGATTGGACGGTTCATTAAAAGATCGACTGACCTATTTATTTTCAGTCGACTGTTATCCTAGATATGACCACATGTGGTGGTGTGCTGGAGGAGTACCTGCATTTCCTGTGCTCATATATTACAAAATCATACGGAGTAGAATCTAATTTTGTTTGCCATGCAATGTTGTAGAGCTATCATATGTCTCCTGTCATTTATTTTCCAGCCACCGCTATCTCGCTACTTTTTACAAAGTGCACTAGTTACGCACACACTTCACCCACACTCTCACTATTGTGTTTTTATGCAAGGGTATTTCAGAGTCTGCCTCGAGAGAAGCAAAAAAGAAAAGAGACAAGTCGTGCCAGCTTTCTACGCGGCTAGGCACGACACGTTACATCGCTATAAAGGGTGCAGTGTCGTGAGATGGAGACGGTAAACGTAGCTCGAGTTGATGACCTCGCCGCAATGAACCACCATCCTGTGCTTGCTTTAACTTCGCGGTGTCATATGTGGTTGCATGTTCCATATGGTGTCTAGCTTGTATTCGAAAGGCCGAAGTCGGTCTTTATTAAGATAAGGAAAGATATTTTTTACATGAACCACCATCCCATGAGCACCAGAAGACAAATAGCTAGTCAGGGCATTGGCCGAGCCAGTGACAAGCCCAGGAAAGACATGCATCACATGGAAGCCAACTAAAAAGCCATGATGATGGCGAAGCAGCCCGCCTCCCACTAGGCTCTCAGGTCCTAGATGATCATGTTCACCACTCCAGCCGGATGTCTAGCTTGTATTGCTTCCAATTTGGTTAAATTGCATCTGCTTAGCTTACACATTATACCTTTGAACATGACATACCTTCGCTTTTTGGTACATACTAGTACATCCGTGTATTAACCATGTTCTTACATCAAACTAATGTTCTTGTGTATCCCTCATCAATCACTTATGACGAGCAGCAGGCAAGGGGACTACTCATTTAAAGAATGCAGCGTCGGCCTCCGACATGATTCTCAAGAAATGTAAATGCTAGATGAAGATAGTGAACGTAGCTCTGTAGTTGATTACAACATTTCCCCTACACTAGCCGCAGGTGCTTGCTCTAACTTGGCAGCATGATATGTGGTTGCATGTTGCATATGGTGTCTAGATTGTAATTCTTCCAATCTGGTTAAACTGCATGTGCTAGTCTGCTTAGCTTATACTACATTATACCTGTTAATGTGACATGCCTTCCTGTATTTAGTACATAGTACATCTGTCTATTAAGCATGTCCTTACATAAAACTATTTTTTTGTATCCCGCATCAATCAATATGACAAGACACCTTTAATATATGCAGTGCGATATTAGTTGCATGTTTATATGATTTATAGCATGCGCTGCTTCTAATTTGTTGAAATTCCATTTATGATGGGACGCTTTTAAGTTGGCAGAGTCATATTGGTTGCATCTTTCATGTGGTGTCTAGCTTGCATTGCTTCTTATTTGCTGAATGGTTTCTACTTAGTTTACACAAACAGTTGTGAACATGCCATGCCGTCCTGTTTTTCGTACATATTCCATCCTGGTATCATGTGTTTGCATTACATCAAAGTAGTGATTGTCAGTATCATGCATGAATGAGTTCTAAAGAGAGAATTTTATTGCTTTTTCTTGTCGGTTTTACTTGACAATTCAAAATCAATAAAGCGGAAGGAAGTTAGCAAGGCAACGGATAAACGTGCTCCTTCCGAACGGAGGGCCTCTACAGTTTCTACTCCTCCACACCCCCAAGATGATTTCCAAGACAACACATGCATAGACAGTCAACAAAGATGTGTTTATGATGAGCACGTCTCCCCTAGTCCAGCATCACTGGTGCTCCTTCTAACTTGGCACTGTTATATGTGGTCGCATGTTATGTGTGATGTCTAGCTTGTATTGCTTCTAATTTTGTTGAATTCCATCTGCTTACTTTACACATTATACTTGAATAAGACACGTGTTCCTATTTCTAGAACATACAATATCTGTCTATCACACCATGTTCTTACATCAAATTACTACTGTTGTGTAACCTGCAACAATCCCTTATCATAAGACACGTTTGACTTCAGAGTGTGATATAGGTTACATCTCACATTCTTTTCTAGCTTGTACTACTATTTTGTTGAAATGGCACTTATGACGAGACAGTTTTAACTTGGTAGATTGATATTCGTTGCATCTTTCATATGGTGTCTAGCTTTCATTGCTTCTAATTTGTTGAAATGCCTTCTCCTTAGTTTACACATCATAAGCTGTGAATATGCAATGGCACTAATGACGAGAGACCTCTAACATGGTAGTGTGATGTTGTTTGCATCTTGCATATGATTTATTTCTTGTACTGCTTCACATTTGTTTAAACGCCATTTATGATGAGACACTATTAACTTGGCAGAGCGATATTTGTAGCATCTTTCATATGGTGTCTACCTTCCATTGCATTGCTTCTAATTTGGTGAAATGTCTTCTTCTTAGTTTACACATCATAGTTACGGTTATCTCTTCTATCCTGTTTTCTTACATATTACATCCTCCTATCATGTGGTTGTCTAACATCAAAGTTCAGTTAAATGCATCACACATCAATTTGTTACGAAGAACTAAATTGTTATTCGTTTTCTTGTCGGCTTGACTTAACATGGCATGTAGAAAGAGGAAGAAACATAGAATGACAGGGAATGAGAAGCGGATGAATCCTGCAGATTCACTGGTAATGCGATGGTGCAATAGAAGGTCAAAGTCCAGCGGAAAATTCTACAAACACGGCATCCCATGCTACACGAGCTGCAAAAAAAGCCAAACAAAAACAAATAGCTGCCATCAAACAAGCGGAGACAACCCTTGTTCTTGCAACACCTACCACAGTACTACCAGCTACATGACTTACTCGTGCGTCAACTGAGCTAGCAGCACGTTCCCAAGCTCCCTTGCCACCTGCAACTACTTCCCAAGCACTCTTGACACAAGACGAGCTGGCAATATCAGATGAACCTTGTGAGCTTCAACAGCAAGAAGGTAGTTGCTGGAGTCAAGATACAGTTCCATGCTTCTTTATATGTAGTCTCACAGTTTGATGTACACTAAGACTTCCTATGTTCGTTGTTGGACTAGCACCTAGGGGCAAGAGGAAACAAACATCAGGGATAATGCTCGATAGGTTAACTAAATCTAGAGGAGGAAGAATGGAGATCCGTTTTGAGGTAGGTTTGAAAAGGCCACGTGATGCTCTGAGTCACCCAAGTTAGTATCGAGGTAGCGGTTGCCGTTAGGTGTCATGTATGTATCCTCCCAACATGGATTCAGTACAGGAATGATAAAGACGAAACCCAGTTCAACACCTTCCTCGACCATTTATCTGTAAGTATGGTTATGTATGGAAACTAGTAATATCGTCTTGCTCTGTCCCATACTTTCTAGGTTGTTGATAATGAGACTCCCATAATTTTCAACATATAAGGTTCAAGTTGGATAGCCAAGATGATGCAACCAGACAAGCTTGCACCCATGTTTTCAAGTCTGCTCTGCGTCAGTATCGGTATGACTTGAGGAAAACTCACTTTGAAGGCAAAGCTAACAGTGAACTTTCCCAAACATCTCCAGTGGAAATATATCGGATGAAGACTAGAGGGGCCTTGTTAAACACTGGTCTGATCCGAAGTATCAGGTACATTATATATATGTGATCAGATCACATGTTGAAGTCCTATTTACGCATGTGCCACACAAATCTATCTTCTTGTAGGTGAACTGTTCAAAGAACAAGGCCAGCCGTCTGAAAGTGAAATTCCAACAGCATGACGTGATCTCGTAGCTATATTGCACACTGCGAGGCTCTTGTAATTAGCTGCTGTTTCACTCTTTTCGCTATACCATATTATCAGATATATATTGACTTGTTCGAAATGCAGAGGAAAGCCCACAAGGACCAAAAAGTACCTGAACCAAAAGCTGTGGAAATCTTCAAGGACTGTCACACCAGCAAGAAGAAGGGCATGACTATACCAGTCAAAGCCGTTGTTGTAAGTCCTTAATCCTCATGCCTTTTAACTACTACTTACTCTGACTTGTGCCTTGAACTGCATGGTTTGCAGCTAATGTCTATTACTCGTTTCAATTTTATACACAATTGTCTTAGCGTATCATTGCACCTTACAAGGTTTAAAAGAGAGGAGTGATGTTCCTTTGATCTTAAACCGTAATCTAGTTCCGTGCTGGACTTGCCCACACAATGTTACAATTCCATGTTTGTCTGTTCTCAGTTGTTTTGTGATATGAATGATGTCATACTATGCTTACCGTATTATAAACTTCGTCTCTTTATCCTTAGCCCTCAATACAATGTGAAGAAATAGACGATACATTAGCGATGGTACATGGTCATATGTTTGGAACCTGGTTTTATTATGTACTTTGCAATAAAATACAACTATTATTTTACATGGGTTCACCAGAATAAGTTTTGTATATAGACCAAAGCTATTTTGTTTGGTTTTGCTGCCTCCTTAATATCTTACGCTACGGTACTACTAATGTAAAACCTCAACTTTTCAGCGAGCTATGGAAAAAAAGGTGGAACCGCCACCTTCTGAAGGTGGCGAGGCAACTATAACCGCAATGTCAGCTCTTGCTGCAGTGGGTTAGTACCTGTCCACTAACAGTGCCAAAAGCATGTTCTTGCGTAATACTGGGTTGTTTGTTAAGGCAATATCGTCCAAACTGCCTCATGATCAAGATATGCAAGCTCAAAGCAATGTTGTATCTGCGCTCCAGACACAAGTCCATTCCCTAACAGAGGCCCTTTGTGAAACAAGGAGAAACATTGCTCAATGTCGTCAAGATATGTATGGTTTTGAAACCAGACTATCAGACATTTGCTATGTTGTTCAGGAGCCTAGGGGAAATGAGGGCGAGGGTTATGGTGCTCCATCGGATAATACAGCATGAAAACGTAATAGTCAGGTCAAATGAACTGAGCTTCTGAACTTCTGGTGGTGCATTTATCTGCTAGACTGTTAAGTTTTATGCCAACCTTCCTTTTTTTATATAGTTGTAATTTGTTTTGGTGCGATACAAAATTTATTCTTAACTTGCAGCCACCGGTTGAAGAAAACAACAAGCATTTTGTATAGTGTAGGGTGTTCCCTATATTTGCACTGATGGCGATCTTTGATGCCGAGTGGATGTAATCTGTGCAATTGCCTTAATAGCCTAGCGTTAGTTTCGGCCTTATTTATTTCCTAGTCTTCTTTTTCCCTGGTTTGCTAGTGGCCGCAACTACCATGGGCCATATACGGGCCGTAGGATCCATGGGTCTCCCTACGGGCCGTCGATAAATGGGCTCATGGTCGATGGGCCTCGGGCCGTCGGATAAATGGGTCTACATGGGCCGTAATCGGGCGTAATTAGTATCGGCCCAGCACGGTAACGGGCCGTTAATAGGCTGTAGGACTGCAAAGGCTTAATTCTGTCATAGGCATAACGGGTCGTTAATGGGCCAGAATATAGGGCCGAAATGGAAAGCGGCGCAATGGGTTAACAGGCCAGAAACGCCGACTCTTGCCATGGGCCGAATTTGGCCCATTAGGGTAACAGGCCAGTAACGGGCCGACTCTTGCCATGGGCCGAATTTGGCCCATTTGGGGAACATGCTAGTAACGGGCCGACTCTTGCCATGGGCCGAATTTGGCCCATTAGGGGAACATGCCAGTAATGGGCCGGAAGTAATCGAGGGCCGAAAAGGAGCCCAAGAACGTATGGGTTGTCAATAGGCCGAAAGCTAACATGGGCTGGAAACGGCCCATGTAAATCACGGGCCGTTAACGGGTACAAAGAAAATTACTGTTCATTATGGGCTAGAGTCACCGTGGGCCTGTAAAAGGGCCAAAAGATATGAAGGCGTCATATGGGCCGAAAAGACGTCGTGGGCCATACATGGGCCGAAAGTGAAATGGGCTGGTGTTATATTCGACGGCCCACATGACGTTGTTGGGCCGATTTCCTTTAGGGCCTAACGGGCCGTAAAATGGGCTATTTGCGAAGAGACCGTTAACAGGCTTTTCATGGGCCAGCCCGTTAACTTTTGACCAAGTCAAACGGGCCGGCTTTGTAAGCTAAATGGGCCAGTGGTGGGCCGTGGCATGTGTCAACATATCATAGGCGCCTATCTAACCCACTGACGAGCTGACACGTGTTTCGTCCGACCAATAAGAATTTTACACGTGGAAATTTCCCATTGGTCGGGGCTGTTAACGGGTTATCGGATCCAAAACCCGCCCCGATAGCTTAACGACGTTCCGTTACGGTGGATGCCACGTGTCGGTCACCCTTGACGAAAGCACTTCTGTGACGCGCGATTTATCGTCATGGAAGTGGACACTTCCGTGATGATAATTTTGGTAATGTCATGGAACACTTCTACGACAACACAGGTATGACTATCTTGATTCTATCATAAAATTGTCATGGATGTATATGCATGACAAAAAACGCGACCTCCTGTGACAAACACGTATCATCACGGAAGTGTATTTTTTTGTAGTTTTGTGAGGCGGTTCTTATTGGCACGTCCTGTCGAAGCAGAGACCGTGTCCCTTCTTTCACGGGATTCTCATCAATACGGGTATGGGTAACCCAATCGTGCCTGTTGATATGACTCCTCAATTTTAGGCAAGTCCCAAACGGCCACGCGGAGGACGCTTGATATCCATCCTCTTTATAAAGGGGCCTAGGTCTGTCCCCTTCTTCTCGCGCTCAATCGAATCCTTTCCCCACCTCGAGTTCCAACACCCAAGGCTCAGGCCAGGCGCTTCGGACCTACAATCATGTCCGGATCCAACCTTCAAGGTCGGTGGATGCCCTCCTCTGTCACAGAGGAGGACATCAAGAAGCTAAGAGAAGCTAGGTATTTGACCGGCGAAATCTCGCATAGGCTGCCTGCTCGAGGCCAGGTCATTCCCGCTCTCGAACCTGGCGAGAGTGTCGTATTCGTCTCCCACTTCCTCCGAGGGCTAGGTTTTAGTCTAGATCCCTTTGTTAGAGGGCTCATGTTCTACTACGGGCTCGATTTCCATGATCTGGCTCCGGATTCCATCCTTCACATCTCGTTGTTCATCATCGTGTGTGAAGCCTTCCTCCGCATTACCCCACACTTCGACTTATGGCTCAAGACCTTCAATGTGGAGCCGAAGATGATTGAGGGGTGATACGTCTCCAACGTATCTATAATTTTTGATTGCTCCATGCTATATTATCTACTGTTTTGTACATTAATGGGCTTTATTATTCACTTCTATATTATTTTTGGGACTAACCTATTAACCGGAGGCCCAGCCCAGAATTGCAGTTTTTGCCTATTTCAGAGTTTCACAGAAAAGAAATATCAAACGGAGTCCAAACGGAATGAAACCTTCGGGAACATCACCGAACATGATCCAGGAGACTTGGACCCTATGTCAAGGAAGCTTCCAGGAGGCCACGAGGTAAGGGGAGCGCGCCCTCCCCCCAGGCGCGCCCTCCACCCTCGTGGGCCCCCTGTTGCTCCACCGACATACTCCTTCCTCCTATATATACCTACGTACCCCAAACGATCAGATACGGAGCCAAAAACCTAATTCTACCGCCGCAACCTTCTGTACCCACGAGATCCCATCTTGGGGCCTGTTCCGGAGCTTCGCCGGAGGGGGCACCCATCATGGAGGGCTTCTACATCAACACCATAGCCTCTCCGATGAAGTGTGAGTAGTTTACTTCAGACCTTCGGGTCCATAGTTAGTAGCTAGATGGCTTCTTATCTCTTTTTGGATCTCAATACAAAGTCTCCCCCTCTCTCGTGGAGATATATTCGATGTAATCTTCTTTTTGTGGTGTGTTTGTTGAGACCGATGAATTGTGGGTTTATGATCAAGATTATCTATGAACAATATTTGAATCTTTTCTGAATTCTTTTATGTATGATTGGTTATCTTTGCAAGTCTCTTTGAATTATCAGTTTGGTTTGGCCTACTAGATTGATCTTTCTTGCAATGGGAGAAGTGCTTAGTTTTGGGTTCAATCTTGCGGTGTCCTTTCCCAGTGACAGTAGGGGCAGCAAGGCACGTATTGTATCGTTGCCATCGAGGATAACAAGATGGGGTTTTTATCATATATTGAATGAATTTATCCCTCTACATCATGTCATCTTGCTTAAGGCGTTACTCTGTTTTCATGAACTTAATACTCTAGATGCATGCTGGATAGAGGTCGATGAGTGGAGTAATAGTAGTAGATGCAGGCAGGAGTCGGTCTACTTGTTTCAGATGTGATGCCTATATACATGATCATACCTAGATACTCTCATAACTATGCTCAATTCTGTCAATTGCTCAACAGTAATTCGTTCTCCCACCGTAAAATACTTATGCTCATGAGAGAAGCCACTAGTGAAATCTATGGCCCCCGGGTCTATCTTCATCATATTAATTTTCCAACACTTAGTTATTTTCTTTTCTTTTTACTTTACTTTTATTTTACTTTGCATCTTTATCACAAAAGTACCAAAAATATTATCTTATCATCTCTGTCAGATCTCACTCTCGTAAGTGACCGTGAAGGGATTGACAACCCCTTATCGTGTTGGTTGCGAGGAGTTATTTGCTTTGTGTAGGTACGAGGGACTCACGCGTAGCCTCCTACTGGATTGATACCTTGGTTCTAAAAAACTGAAGGAAATACTTACGCTACTGTGCTGCATCACCCTTTCCTCTTAAAGAAATCCAACGCAGTGCTCAAGAGGTAGCAGAGAAGATTTCTGGCGCCGTTGTCGGGGAGTCTACGCAAAAGTCAACATACCAAGTACCCATCACAATCCCTTATCTCCCGCACTACATTATTTGCCATTTGCCTGTCATTTTCCTCTCCCCCACTTCACCCTTGCCGTTTTATTTGCCTTCTCTTTTCCGTTCGTCTTTTCGTTTGCCTTGATGTCTTACTTGGCTCGTTTGGTTGAAATAGTTGAGTATTTATTCCTAAACAAAGAAGCTAATATCTATGGATCCTCATCTTATTGCCAACCCTTTTAAGAGATCCAATTATGATGAACCAATTCCTAGTGATTTGGATGCACTAGATTATCTTTATAAGATTTTGCCTGAAATCCGTAAATCTGAAATTGTGATGAAGTGCTTTATGAAGTGATTCACGATAGATCTTTGAATAAAAAGCATGATCGCAATTATTTTATTATAAATTCTATTGATGTAAATTATGCTAATAATATGCAAAACCCTAAGCTTGGGGATGCTAGTTTTGTTATGTCCAATAGTCATGATTGGGGAGATTCTTCTTATGATCTTGAAAATTTATTTAAGCCCTATGATGAATATAAGATTGATAATAGTGTTTGCAATAATATTGAAAGTGGGTTTGGAAGAGTGTCAACTTTAGATCCCACATATTTGGATAACATTCAATCTTATGAAATTTTTGATAAAAGTGGGCTTGGAGAAATCATGAATTTAGTTAATGATAGTCCCACTATTTTGGAAGAGTGTCAACTTCGCATACATGTGGATCGTGTTGAGAATATGTTATGTGATAGCTATATTGTTGAATTTTATTATGATCCTACATGTAATTATTATGAGATAGGAAAATATGGTTATAGAAATTTTCATGTTACTAAATTACCTCTCGTTATGTTGAGATTGCTATTGTTCCTTTCCGCCTCCTTACATATGCTAGTTTTTGCTTGCTACAATAATTTGTTTGCCTATAATATGCCTATGCATAGGAAGTATGTTAGACTTAAGTGTGTTTGTCACATGTTTTATGATGCTCTCTTTGTGCCTCAATTCTTGTCTTTCTTGTGAGCATCATTGAAATCTCAATGCCTAGCTAAAAAGGCTTTAAAGAAAAGCGCTTGTTGGGAGACAACCCAATATTTTTCCTTTCTGCTTAGTAATAAATATTTGTTCTAGCCTCTGGTTAGATGTGTTTTTTATGTTTTAATTAGTGTTTGTGCCAAGTTAAACCTATAGGATCTTCTTGGATGATAGTTATTTGATCTTGCTGTAATTTCCAGAAGCTTTCTGTTCACGAAAACAACTGTTAAAAATCACCAGAACGTGATAAAATAGTGATTCCAATTGCTTCTGATCAATAAAAAAATTTCCTAGGTCTTCCTATTTTGGATGAATTTTTGGAGTTCCAGAAGTTTGCGTTAGTTACAGATTACTACAGACTGTTCTGTTTTTGATAGATTCTGTTTTTCGTGTGTTGTTTGCTTGTTTTGATGAATCTATGGCTAATAAAATAGTGTATAAACCATAGTGAAGTTTCAATAAAGTAGGTTTAACACCAATATAGATAAATAATGAGTTCATTACAGTACCTTGAAGTGGTATTTTGTTTTCTTTCGCTAATGGAGCTCACGAGATTTCTGTTGAGTTTTGTGTTGTGAAGTTTTCAAGTTTTGGGTGAAAGATTTTTGATGGATTATGGAACAAGGAGTGGCAAGAGCCTAAGCTTGGGGATGCCCATGAAAACCCCAATATAATCTAAGGACACCAAAAAGCCAAAGCTTGGGGATGCCCCGGAAGGCATCCCCTCTTTCGTCTACTTCCATCGGTAACTTTACTTGGAGCTATATTTTTATTCACCACATGATATGTGTTTTGCTTGGAGCGTCTTGTATGATTTGAGTCTTTGTTTTTAGTTTACCACAATCATCCTTGCTGTACACACCTTTTGAGAGAGACATACATGATTTGGAATTTGTTAGAATACTCTATGTGCTTCGCTTATATCTTTTGAGTTATATAGTTTTGCTCTTGTGCTCCACTTATATCTTTTAGAGCACGGTGGTGGATTTGTTTTATAGAAAATATTGATCTCTCATGCTTCACTTAGATTATTTTGAGAGTCTTAAATAGCATGGTAATTTGCTTAAATAATCCTAATATGCTTGGTATTCAAGAATAGTAGAAAATTATTATGAGTGTGTTGAATACTATGAGAAGTTTGATGCTTGATAATTGTTTTGAGATATGAAGATGGTGATATTAGAGTCATGCTAGTTGAGTAGTTGTGAATTTGAGAAATACTTGTGTTAAAGTTTGTGATTCCCGTAGCACGCACGTATGGTGAACTATTATGTGATGAAGTCGGAGCATGATTTATTTATTGATTGTCTTCCTTATGAGTGGCGGTCGGGGACGAGCGATGGTATTTTCCTACCAATCTATCCCCTAGGAGCATGCGCGTAATACTTTGCTTTGATAACTTGTAGATTTTTGCAATAAGTATATGAGTTGTTTATGACTAATGTTGAGTCCATGGATTATACACACTTTTCTTCCTCCCACCATTGCTAGCCTCTCTAATACCGCACACCTTTCGCAGGTATCATACACCCACCATATACCTTCCTCAAAACAGCCACCATACCTACCTATCATGGCATTTCCATAGCCATTCCGAGATATATTGCCATGCAACTTTCCACCGTTCCGTTTATTATGACACGCTCCATCATTGTCATATTGCTTAGCATGATCATGTAGTTGACATCGTATTTGTGGCAAAGCCACCATTCATAATTCTTTCATACATGTCACTCTTGATTCATATCATATTCCGGTACACCGCCGGAGGCATTCATATAGAGTCATATTTTGTTCTAAGTATCGAGTTGTAATTGATGATCTTCATTTTTAGAGCATTGTTCCAAGTGAGGAAACGGATGATGGAGACTATGATTCCCCCACAAGTCGGCATGAGACTCCGGACGAAAAAAAAAGAAAAGAGGCCATAAAAAAAGAAGGGAAAAGGCCCAAATGAAAAAAATGAGTGAAAAAGAGAGAAGGGACAATGTTACTATCCTTTTACCATACTTGTGCTTCAAAGTAGCACCATGATCTTGATGATAGAGAGTCTCTCATTTTGTCACTTTCATATACTAGTGGGAATTTTTCATTACAGAACTTGGCTTGTATATTCCAATGATGGGCTTCCTCAAAATTCCCTAGGTCTTCGTGAGCAAGCGAGTTGGATGCACACCCACTTAGTTTCTTTTGTTGAGCTTTCATATACTTATAACTCTAGTGCATCCATTGCATAACAATACCTACTCACTCACATTGATATCTATTGACGGGCATCTCCATAGCCCGTTGATACGCCTAGTTGATGTGAGACTATCTTCTCCCTTTTTTGTCTTATCCACAACCATAATTCTATTCCACATATAGTGCTATATCCATGGCTCACGCTCAGGTATTGCGTGAAGATTGAAAAAGTTTGAAAATGTCAAAAGTATGAAACAATTGATTGGCTTGTCATCGGGGTTGTGCATGATTTAAATACTTTGTGTGGTGAAGATAGAGCATAGCCAGACTATATGATTTTGTAGGGATAACTTTCTTTGGCCATGTTATTTTGAGAAGACATGATTGCTTTGTTAGTATGCTTGAAGTATTATTATTTTTATGTCAATATTAAACTTTTGTCTTGAATCTTTCGGATCTGAAATATTCATACCACAATTAAGAAGAATTACATTAAAATTATGCCAAGTAGCACTCCACATCAAAAATTATCTTTTTTATCATTTACCTACTCGAAGACGAGTAGGAATTAAGCTTGGGGATGCTTGATACGTCTCCAACGTATTTATAATTTTTTGTTACTCCATGCTATATTATCTACTGTTTTGGACATTAATGGGCTTTATTATTCACTTTTATATTATTTTTGGGACTAACCTATTAACCGGAGGCCCAGCCAGAATTGCTGTTTTTTTGCCTATTTCAGAGTTTCGCAGAAAAGGAATATCAAACGGAGTCCAAACGGAATGAAACCTTCGGGAATGTGATTTTCTCACCGAGCATGATCCAGGAGACTTGGACCTATGTCAAGGAGGCTTCCAGGAGGCCATGAGGTAGGGGGCGCGCCCTCCACCCTTGTGGGCCCCCTATTGCTCCACCGATGTACTCCTTCCTCCTATATATACCTACGTACCCCCAAACGATTAGATACGGAGCCAAAAACCTAATTCCACCGCCACAACCTTTTGTACCCACGAGATCCCATCTTGAGGCCTGTTCCGGAGCTCCGCCGGAGGGGGCACCCATCATGGAGGGCTTCTACATCAACACCATAGCCTCTCCGTTGAACTGTGAGTAGTTTACTTCAGACCTTCGGGTCCATAGTTAGTAGCTAGATGGCTTCTTCTCTCTTTTTGGATCTCAATACAAAGTTCTCCCCCTCTCTCGTGGAGATCTATTCGATGTAATCTTCTTTTTGCGGTGTGTTTGTTGAGACCGATGAATTGTGGGTTTATGATCAAGATTATCTATGAACAATATTTGAATCTTTTCTGAATTCTTTTATGTATGATTGGTTATCTTTGTAAGTCTCTTTGAATTATCAGTTTGGTTTGGCCTACTAGATTGATCTTTCTTGCAATGGGAGAAGTGCTTAGCTTTGGGTTCAATCTTGCGGTGTCCTTTCCCAGTGACAGTAGGGCAGCAAGGCACAAATTGTATTGTTGCCGTCGAGGATAACAAGATGGGATTTTTATCATATTGCATGAATTTATCCCTCTACATCATGTCATCTTGCTTAAGGCGTTACTCTATTTTCATGAACTTAATACTCTAGATGCATGCTGGATAGCGGTTGATGAGTGGAGTAATAGTAGTAGATGCAGGCAGGAGTCGGTCTACTTGTTTCGGACGTGATGCCTATATACATGATCATACCTATATACTCTCCTAACTATGCTCAATTTTGTCAATTGCTCAACAGTAATTTGTTCACCCACCATAAAATACTTATGCTCTTGATTGAAGCCACTAGTGAAATCTATGGGCCCCGGGTCTATCTTCATCATATTAATCTTCCAACACTTAGTTATTTTCTTTGCTTTTTTACTTTACTTTACTTTTACTTTGCATCTTTATCACAAAAATACCAAAAATATTATCTTATCATCTCTATCAGATCTCACTCTCGTAAGTGACCGTGAAGGGATTGACAACCCCTTATCGCGTTGATTGCGATGAGTTATTTGCTTTGTGTAGGTACGAGGGACTCGCGCGTAGCCTCCTACTGGATTGATACCTTGGTTCTCAAAAGCTGAGGGAAATACTTACGCTATTGTGATGTATCACCCTTTCCTCTTCAAGGAAATCCAACGCAGTGCTCAAGAGGTAGCAAGCGGCGACACGCAGAGTGTCGAGGTGCCGTAATAAGCAAAGGCGCCGATGTTCCATGGACAAAGTATTCCTTCCGGAGGTGTCCAGTTTATGGCAACGGGAGTGGTTTTATATCATAGCTCCCCGGGGTACTAAGTGGGTAGCCGCCCCTGCCTTCCGCTCGGGCCCCCCGCCACAACTGGCGTCATGGGTCAACAAGGGGCTGGACTGGGGGCCAGTAAATGATGTGCCGACATTGCAGAGTCGCATCCGAGATCTCCTCGAGAGAGATGTCAGCCTTGTTAAGGTAATGCAAGTCATGCTAGTCTGTCGAGCTCTGCCTTGCAAACGTCAACCTCTCCATATGTGGGAGTTCAACCCGGAAGGACCGCGAACTATTCAGCACTTCTTCGGCGTGACGCTCGAAGAGATGTATAGATCGTTCTTCGGATCACAAATAGAGTGTCCGGACACCTCCGAGGATGCGGGCCTGAATCGCAATCGCCGGACACTCAAGTAAGTAATTCCGCGGCCGAACACGTTGTCTTTTAATTTATCACAACATCATTCTGAAAAGTCGCCTTTTGACCAGGATTGGATAAAAAAGGCGAAGATGATCAGGTGTCCGCCCCCCCTTCCTGAAGGCTCACCGGATCCTGTACTAGCCAGGATGCTTGAGCTTGCGCCTTATCGAGCGCCATCAGGGGAAGATAAAAGGAGGAACAAACAAGCCAACAGCGAGCCTCACTCACTATTCATACAAACCGGGGGAATTAGTGCCTCCACGAAGGAGGATAACCGGGGGGAAGAATCTAAAATTCCCTCTCCCTAGGGAAGGAAGAGGACCGCCTCTGAAGACTTGGAAGTAATGGTCTCCAAGCGAGGGACGAAACCTTTGTCAGAGGATCCTACCCCGGAGGGCATCCTTATCGACAAAGACTAAGAAGGGGACCAGCCCTCCACCGAGCTGTGAGTAAACAAAAGTACTTTCGATAAATATATCCTGCTTAATTTCTGAGAATGATAACCGAGACATATGTCTTGCAGTCCGGATCGTAGCCCTTCTCGACAGAGTTCGTCTTCGGGGGATCTTCTTCTGGAGATGACGGAGAGCGAAACGCCTCCCCATGCCTCCCCGCCTCATCAAGCGGACGACCCTGAGGTGTCGGCATGGAGGGTTTCTCCTGATCCGCCAAGGCCAGAAGGTAACCCTTCGGCCACCCGAAGCCCGGAGTATCCGGTTCCTAAGGAGAGCAACAGAAAGAGTTTGGGACCGTCCGGTGCGCGACCAGACGCACTGATGAATCTTCTGGAGCGAGCGGCTATATCAGAAGTGCATCATACGCTAATGGGTACGGTGGTTGAGAGGATTTCATCCGCCGAAAGCGGGTTGCATGAAGCTTTTATGAGCCTGCTGAGAGGCTTTGAGGTAAGCAAAGTAATATATATTTTGATGGTACCACACACGCTAGATGTGCCCTATGCAGATAGTAGCCCCTGAGACTCTGGTTGCTGTCGAACAAGATGACAACTAGAGGATCATAGTCCCAGGTAATAACCATGCTGCCTTTACGTGCAGGCGGCCGAGGGTCCGGTGGCTTGCCCGACTGGTGAATTTGCCGAACTAAAGCGGCAACTTGATGCGGCAGATGCCGACATCGTGCTTGTAAACAAGCGGCTTGACGAGGCGCAGGGTATGTATTCTCCTATGATCAACACATATTAAGAGGAGCATGATGCTAGTATCTATAATATGCTGTGACTGCAGATGGAGCTGTCGCCGTGGAGACCCTTCGGGCGGAACTTGCCCGGGCCAAGGAACAAGCCAGGAAGAGTGATGCGGCCGCCCTGAAGGCGGTCGAAGAGCTAAGGGCCGAACAGGCTGCGCATTGCCAGAGCAAAGAGAAAATAGCCAAGATGGCTGTTGAGCTCAAAGATGCCGCCGACCAGTATGAGCTTCTTGAAAAGGAAAGCCAAGCGAAGGCGGCGGACCTGAAGGAGGCCATGGAAGCAGCCAAGGAAACCCGCTCGCAAGTCAGAGCGGCGAAGGAGGAACTCCGTCAAGCCGGAGATATCGCAGCTGGGAAGCCCTTTTTGTTGCGGACGAGGTTTGGAGACCCGAAGTATGCCCCTCTGGATAAATTATGGAGTTCTGCAGACGCGTACTTGGATTTAGCAGCGAGTGCCGCTGATGCGACCAAGTTTTTCAAAGATCAGATAGATCATGTAGTGCAAAGGTTGTTCTGGTCACAGTTCAGCACTCCAACGCGTTCGCTGCTGTTAAATGAACAAATGGCCGAGTGGGCCGAGCTCCATAGGTTGTTCGGACTTGCTATGAGGTTAGTCGTGGATCACCTTTGGCCGGAGGGACCGAGGCCGAATAGTTATTTTGGTCTGGTGCAACGATTTCTTGGCGATGTGCCGCAAATTGACGCTATAAAGAGGTCGGCGTGCATAGAGGGTGCGCAGATGGCTCTTGCCCGTGTTAAGACATACTGGGCGGAGATGGAGGCCACCACTATTGCAACCCGAGGCCCGGCCGAGCACTATTTTGAAGAAGTCCAAGAGGGCGCTCGTGTAATAGAGGCTCAGTGCTCGAAGATTATCATGTTCAAGTGACATGTATCCCGATTGTAAAAACAGTGCTATTAAATTATAAAGGCCGTGTTTATACTTTTGCCTGAAAGTATTATGATGCCTCCTGTGCGGCCGTTTATGTATACATGTATATAACCTGAAAGTTTGTTGTCGTCGGCTTCAGCCCCCACGCATATAATGCAGGGGTGTTCGCAACGCGTATTCACACTTGATCCAACGTATTGGTCCGTTAAGGAGGTGATAGCGCAGCGAACGAGGCAATCAGACTATATTTCTTTAACACTTTCACTTAGCCATAGGAGTTTGACGGTGGGACTACTATATAGCCCCTGGTACCTCCGTGCTCATCCGAATACGGGGCGCATACATACATGACCTGGAAACGGCCCTTCATTAATGCGGAGGAATCTCGAAGATTCTGCTAAGTCATCGAGTGGTTGACCAGTCTCGCGCTTTATCATGACAGTCAGTTTTCGGCTTTCTCTACTAAGGTGCTTGTCCGGATGAACTAGGGCATAATCGCAGTAGTTCTCCCGGTGCCACCTTAGCCGATAGAGCAGAATGTAAGGTAGCAAAATGCGGGAGCCGGGCAAACCCAACATTTGACCAAAGACATGATTCGGAGCTGATGCATATAAGGCCAAACTTCATGACGCCGAACACACCCTACGGTATTCGGTCTTTACAACATATACCGGGCTGAATAACACCCTTGATAATGATCCCTGAGTGTCCAGGTACGTGCATCATTCTGACGTGGCGAAATGCCAATAACGTCAGCACCGCTCTCGGTTATGCTGAGTATCCGGAGGATGTGAAGCAACAAGAGACAGTAAAAAAGGTTTACGTAGGGCCTTAATCTAAAAAGAAACCTTTGAGCGGAGCCCTGCTGCACGTCTGCGCCTGTGTCTCCGTTGTGCCGTATCCTGGAAGGGTGTAGCACGATTACCATCTGTGAAAGAGAAGAACTTAGGTGAAAGTTGTCGTGCGCAAAATTGGTTATTCTCAATAAACCATTAAAATTCAAGATAAGTAAGGTCGAGCCAAATTGTAGTCCTTTTACATGCGGGAAGCCCCTGGTACCGCCTATAGGGGTATATCCATGAAACCAATCTCAGGTTTATCTACGCTGTTACAGCTAGTGATGTGCCGGAATCGTCTAGCCGTGTCCGCGGTCTTGACGACCGATCATTTATTCTGGTTGGAGAGGCCATTTAGTGTTCGGCTGCTAAAGCCGCCACACGTTCTTTCGCGCGTAAGGAACGCTCAATATTTCCGCTAATTATGATGATGCCACATGGACCGAGCATCTTAAGCTTAAGAGAAGCATAATGTTGTACTGCATTAAAACGAGCAAAAGCTACTCTTCCGAGTAGTGCTTGATAGCCACTTTGGATTGGAGCGATGTCGAAGGTTAACTTTTCGCTTTGGAAGTTGTTGGGAGAACAGAATACAACCTCTAGTACTAGAGAGCCCGTACAGCGGGCCTCTGGGCCTAGTATTACTCCCTTAAAGGTAGTATTACTGTGGCTGATTCTTGTCGGGTCTATCCCCATTTTGCGGACTGTGTCCTGATATATCAGATTAAGATTACTGCCGCCGTCCATCAAGACTCGTGTGAGATGGTATCTGTTGATTATTGGGTCTAACACCAAGGTAGTCAATCCTCTGTGCCGGATACTTGTCAGGTGATCCCTGCGATCAAAAGTTCTCGGGCAGGCCGACCAGGGGTTGAACTTAGGGGTGACGGGCTCTACGGCGCGTGTGTCTCGGAGTGCATGTTTGCTTCTCCTCTTCGTCACGTGAATCATATTCACTGTTTTGACCTTTGGTGGGCATTTTTTTATCCCCCAGTGCTTTGCTGGCGAGGCTCGTCCTCGTCTTCACTTGGTGTCTCCCTCACCTTGTGTTCGGCGTTTATCTTACCGGCCTGCTTGAAGACCCAACATTTTCTGTGGGTGTGATTTGCAGGTTTATCGGGGGTGCCATGAATCTGACATAATTTGTCTAGAATCTTGTTTAGGCTGGACGGTCCATCTCTGCTGCCTTTGAAAGGCTTTTTCCGCTGACCGGGTCGAGAGCCCCTGAATCCGGTGTTTACCGTCGAGTTGTCTGGGCTGTCTTTGTTGTTTCAACGCTTGCTTTTATTGCGTCGTGGTTTTCCATTGCCATCCCTGACTTCGGTTGTGCCTGGGTCGCTGGTGCTACTACGGGCTAGCCAGCTATCTTCGCCCGTGCAAAAGCGGGTCATGAGGCTTGTTAGGGCTGCCATTGTTCTCGGTTTTTCTTGGTCGAGGTGTCTGGCGAGCCATTCGTCTCGGACGGTGTGTTTGAAAGCTGCTAAGGCTTCGGTGTCCGGGCAGTCGACGAGTTGGTTCTTCTTAGTGAGAAATCTGTTCCAAAGCTTTCGGGCTGACTCTCCGGGCTGTTGAATTATATGACTTAAATAAATGCGCATCCGGAGGTCGGACATAGGTCCCTTTAAAATTAGCCCTAAAAGCATCCTCAAGCTCTTCCCAACTTCCAATTGAATTTTCGGGGAGGCTCTTCAGCTAGTGCCGAGCTGGTCCTTTTAGCTTGAGGGGAAGTACTTGATGGTGTGGAGATCGTCTCCGCGAGCCATATGGATATGGAGGATAAAGTCCTCAATCCAGACCCCAGGGTCTGTCGTTCCATCGTATGCCTCT
This sequence comes from Aegilops bicornis, assembly GCA_021605145.1. Classification (NCBI taxonomy): domain Eukaryota; kingdom Viridiplantae; phylum Streptophyta; class Magnoliopsida; order Poales; family Poaceae; genus Aegilops; species Aegilops bicornis. The sequence continues at coordinate 633,628,268 of CM038675.1, forward strand.
ATGTTCACGGGTTTGAATCCTTCTGGAAATTCGTGATCCAGCACCTCATCGGTGAAACATAGGGGGTGTGCGGCACCCCTGTATTTGGATGTGTCATGGCGTTCTGACGGTTGTAGCGTTCGGTTTTGGTTGTGCGCTGGAGCGCGCATCCTAGATCCGTAGATGGATCTGGTCGCGCCGGCCTTCTGATGCAAGTCCTCACGTGAATCGTGTGCTGACTTATGTGCGGCCTTGTTAGCCGCTCTATCGCGGCCACGAGGTGGTCGATCCGACCGGTCGGCCGTTTTGTTTTTCGGCTATGTGGGCTCTAAGGCCTCATCATCGAATTCAGGCAACAGCTTGCGCGTTGGATAGCTCTTTGTGTGGTAACTACCACCATACTTTTCTTCAGTGTCGAGCACTTTATTCCATCTATTGTTCAGCGTATTATGCGCGGCCTTAAGCCTTTGCTTCTACTTCTTCAGACTCCTCGCGGTGGCAATAAGCCTTCTGCGGAGGTTCTCTTGTTCCAAGTGCCCTTTCGGGATGATGTGTGCATCGTCGTCCGGACTGTTTTCCTCTCCGGAGAGAGGTTGACTAGCTTTATCCTCGGCGTCGCCCTGATCGGACAGCGCCTCCGTACTATGTTTGCCGTTCGCTGGTTCATCCTGCTCTGTCGCTGGGTCCGTGTGGTCGTCGTTTCCTCTGGAGTCGACCGGGGTTTTATTTTTTCTTGCGCTGTTATCGCTGTTTTTTCCAAGGCGGGATTTGGAACGGTGCCTATGCCGTCGCTTTGGTTGCTTCTCGAGGGAGCTATCCTTCGCTGCATCCTTCCGTTCCTCGCCATTGTTTTCTTTGGGTGTATCCACCATGTATATATCATACGATGAGGTGGCAGTCCAGCGCCCTGTGGGTGATGGTTCTTGTTCGTCTCCTGCATCGTTGTCCATACCATCGATGTCTTCAGAGCCAAAGTCGAGCATGTCGGTTAAATCATCGACAGTGGCTACTAAGTGGGTGGTGGGTGGGTCGCGAATTTGTTCGTCGTCCGCATCCCATTCTAGTCGGACATAGTTCGGCCAAGGGTCTCCTGAAAGGGAGAGAGACTTCAACAAGTTTAGTACGTCGCCAAAAGGCGAGTGCTGAAAAATGTCCGCAGAGTAAACTCCATGATCGGTGCCCAATCGGATTTGATGGGCACGGACGCAGGCGGCTCGGAGTCTGTGGCCGGGGACGAATTCTACGGTTCGGCAACACGGGTCTTGTAGGAGGTGAAGTCAGTATTCGGCTCTATCGCCACTGAGTGTGTGGCCTCCGTGGCGGGGTCCATCCACCCGTCCTCAGATGGCGCAATTTGTTCCGGATTGAGGGCGGAGTGGTTGCAGTGTGATCTCACGAACCTTTGCTCGAGCAGCGAGCTAAATCATGCTCGTCGTGATTGTGCGGTGCACCTGACATGGGCTCGAATCCGTTGAAGATCAAGTCTCCGCGAATGTCGACAGTGTAGTTCAAGTTTCCAAACCTGACCTGATGGCCAGTGGCGTAGCTCTCGATCTGCTCCAGATGGCCAAGCAAGTTGGCCCGCAGTACGAAGCCGTCGAATATGAAGATCTGTCCGGGGACGAAAACCTCACCCTGGATCGCATTGTTGCCGATGATCGAAGGAGCCATCTAGCCATATGGTGACGGTACAGTGGAACTCTCAATGAAAGCACCAATGTCGGTGTCAAAATCGGCAGATCTCGGTTAGGGGGTCCCGAACTGTGTGTCTAAGGCGGATGGTAACAGGAGGCAGGGGACACAATGTTTACCAAGGTTCAGGCCCTCTCGATGGAGGTAATACCCTACTTCCAGCTTGATTGATCTTGATGATATGATTATTACAAGAGTTGATCTAGCACGAGATCATAGAGGCTAAACCCTAGAAGCTAGCCTATGGTATGATTGTTGTTCTACGGACTAAACCCCTCCGGTTTATATAGAAACTGGAGGGGGCTAGGGTTACACAGAGTCGGTTACAAGGGAGGAGATCTACATATCTGTATTGCCAAGCTTGCCTTCCACGCTAGGTAGAGTTCCATCGGGACACGAGATGAAGTCTTCAATCTTGTATCTTCATAGTCCAACAGTCCGGCCAAAGGATATAGTCCGGCTGTCCGAGGAACCCCTAATCCAGGACTCCCTTAGCAAGCATTCAAACTACTTAGAACCCTAAGAATTCAACATGCAAGCTCATCTACAGCAACACCAAGAGTAGCTAATTATTCAAAGTATAAACCACTAAAACAAAAACTAATTGGACAAACAGTGGAGTCACATACCAAGCAACAATCCCCCGAAACAGTTTTGGAAACGGAGCTTCGAGCAAAGAGATCGAAATCCGTGGGTTTGAGCTCAAGAACATGGGAGAGAGAGCAAAGGTGATTTTTTCTGGAGTTAAGTGATGATGTGGGCTAAAGGGATAAGTGAGGGGGCCAACGTGGGGACCACAACCCACCAGGGCACGCCTGGGGGTCCTGGCGTGCCCAGGTGGGTTGTGCCCACCTGGTGCACCTCCCTCTGGTATTATTTGCACCAAAAATTCAGAAATATTCAGAAAAATCGTATAAAATTTTCAGAGCATTCTGAGAACTTTTATTTTTGGGTCATTTTTTATTGCACGGGAAATTCAGGAAACAGACTAAACATGACATTTTATTTTATTCAACTAATAAAAATAGAAAACTAAAAGTAAGGACAGAAGGTAGTGCTTACTAAATTCATCAACTTCATACCGCTCAAAAATGATTCATTAATAAGGTTGGTCAGGTCTTATTAACGACCACTTTCGATTAGCATGAAACCAAAGAACTTTCGTAAATCACTAAGTTACCTCAACGGGGATATGCATTTCCCCAACAATAAGCATTTCATATTTCTTTTTGACAGTAGGTAGAGGTATTTGAAAACTTCCAATAGTGATTGTCGGAGATTTTTCAATAACATTAATACCATTCACTTGGAATTGTTTCTTCAGAAAGTGCACCGTATGCTCATTACCATTAATATGAAACGTAACTTTGCTTTTATTGTAATCAATAACAGCACCTGTAGTATTCAAGAAGGGTCTACCAAGGATAATCAACATGTTGTCGTCCTCGGGCATCTCAAGTATAACAAAGTCAGTCAAAATAGTAACATTAGCAACAACAACGGGCACATCCTCACAGATACCAATAGGTATGGCAGTTGACTTGTCAGCCATTTGCAAAGATATTTCAGTAGGTGTGAGCTTATTCAAGTCAAGTATTTTACATAAAGAGAAAGGCATAACACTAACACCAGCTCCTAAATCACACAAAGCAATTTTCACATAATTCTTTTTGATGGAGCAAGGTATAGTTGGTATTCCCGGATCTCCAAGCTTTTTAGGTACTCCATCTTTGAAAGTATAATTAGCAAGCATAGTGGAGATTTCAGCTTCCGGTATTTTTCTCTTATTAGTGATGATTTCTTCCATATACTTTGCATAAGGAGGCATTTTCAATATATCATTCAAGCGAGTACGCAAAAAGACTGGCCTCGGCATTTCAGCAAAGCGTTCAAATTCCTCATCATCATTCTTTTTAGTTGACTTGGGTGGAAAGGGCATAGGTTTTTGAACCCACCGTTCTCTTTCTTTATCGTGTTCTCTAGCAATGAAGTCTCTTTTCTCATATCTTTTATTCTTAGGTTGTGGGTTATCAAGATCAATAGGTGGTTCAATCTCAACATAATTATCTGGTTCTTTTTCATTGGGTTGAGCATCTTCATGAACATCAGCATTATCTTTTTCATTACCACTGGGTGGATGTTCATTACTAGATTGAGTTTCAACATCAGAGATAGAAGTTTCATTTTCATTATCAGGAGGTTTCTCTATTTCAGGTTCACTAGAAGCATGCAAAGTCCTATCATTTTTCTTTTTCTTTTTCTTTCTAAGGACTAGCTACACTAGTGTTCTTTCTTTGTGAGTCTTGTTCAATTCTTTTTGGGTGTCCCTCAGGATAAAGTGGTTCCCGAGTCATTTTACCTCCACTGGTTGCAACTCTAACAGCAAAGTCATGCATATTATGTCGGCGTTCTAGGAACAGGGTACCAGAACTTGCACCTGCTGACCTCTGGCGTGGCTCAAGGGGTGGCCCAAAGACGGCCCATCTTCATCGGACGAGCTCAAGACCCTTGCGAGGGGCCAAGCCTCATGAGGCGGATGACAGGAAGCTTCCTCGAGCACGGCCTCGTTAGGCTGGCTCATGAGGAGGCAGAGAGATCAAGGCGGGGTACCTCACGAGGTGCCCATGACGCAAGCTTTCATGACGACCTAAGGGCGCCAGGCGGGCGCCCAGCCGCAGCAGTTGTCCTTGTTTCCTCTTAGGTGCAAAGGGGGCAAGCGCAGCGAGAGCATCAAGCAAAGGCATCCGTTTGATTGCAACAAGACCAAGACCGTCATAGCGGCAGGAAGGAAGTCATCATGGAGCCCAAGCCGGCGTCACCACGAGTCTTTGACAAAGCGAGGACCAACTTTAGTCAGGATAAGTGTACTAGATGTTCCCCTTCAAAATGGCCAATTGTTGGCGCCCTTCCCGCTTAATATTTGGGAAGAGGCCCAGGGCCTCTGCCTATAAATAGGACTAGCCACCCAAAGGGTACGGGCATCCGGATCTGGAATCGGAGGGAGACACCTCGCCTCATCTTAGCTTGATCCACTCTGATCGAGAGCCTAGCCACAGGAACACCTCACCCTCGCGAGGCTGTTCTTCCTTGTATTGTTCATCATCAGCCCAAGAGGCAATCCACCACACCACACACTGGAGTAGGGTGTTACACCACAATGGTGGCCCGAACCAGTATAAACCCGGTGTCTCTTGTGTTGTTCCTTTCATAGTTTAGATCCTAGCAAGGCGACAAGGTGCAGGTAGGTAGAGGGCGAGATCTCCGCGCGCACCCCAGAGTTCGAACCTAGAGGGTCTGCCGGAACCCGAAATCCGACATATTATGATTCATTTGATCAAGCAATTCTCTTTGTGATTTAGCAACTTGTTCTAACTGGGTTTGTACCATAGAAGCATGTTTTCCAACACCTCTAACATCATTCGAGATTCTAAATAACAAGTCACTCAAGCGAGCAATCATATCAGAATTATATTTCAATCGTTTCATAACATTTGCATTGAAGTAATAATGTAGTTTTCAAACTCATAAAGGCATTGGCTAGGGCGCATATTGTGAGGATTACCATTTTCATTGAACTTCATTAAAGAATTTACCTCTACCACCTTAGGCTGTGGTGGTGTATTAAGCCCATGTATTTCTTCAATAGGAGGTAAAATTTTAACATCCTCAGCTTTAATACCTTTTTCCTTCATAGATTTATTTACCTCTTGCATATCTTCAGGACTGAGATATAATATACCCCTCTTCTTTGTAGTGGGTTTAGCCGGTGGTTCAGGAAGAGTCCAATCATCATAGTTTTTCAATATATTATTCAATAATTCTTCAGCTTGAGCAATAGTTCGTTCCCTGAAAACACAACCAGCACAACTATCTAGGAAGTCCCTAGAAGCATCGGTTAGTCCATTATAGAAGATATCAAGTATTTCATTTTTCTTAAGAGGATGATCAGGCAAAGCATTGAGTAACTGGCAAAGCCTCCCCCAAGCTTGTGGGAGACTCTCTTCTTTAGTTTGCACAAAGTTAAATATTTCCTGTAATAAATCATATACTGGGGACTACGTACACAACCAGGAGTAAGAGTATTGTACCAAGCTTTAGCATCACCCTTTAATGAGAAAGGAAATAATTTGAGAATAAAGTAATAACGAGTTTTCTCATCATGAGTAAAAAGGGTGGCTATGTCATTCAACTTAGTAAGATGTGCCACAACAGTTTTAGTTTCGTAACATGGAAAGGATCAGATTCAACCAAAGTAATTAACTCTGGGTCGAGAGAGAATTCATAATCCTTATCAGCAATACAGATAGGTGAAGTAGAAAATTTAGGATCATACTTCATTCTAGCATTCAGAGATTTTTCTTTATACTTGCATAGTAACTTCTCTAGATCATCTCTATCCTTACAAGCAACAATATCTCTAGATGTTTCCTCATTCATAACATAACCTTCCGGTACCTTAGGAAATTCATATCTAGGAAGGCTAGTTCTAGCAGGTGTTTCAGGAGTTTCAGCTTCAAGCTCATCATCAGATTCAACATCATGTTGTATTACTCTAGCAATTTGTTCATCAAGAAATTCACCAAGTGGCACATCATCATTATCAAGCATGGTACTAGCACCATCATAAGCATCATTCATAGTAGAAGTAGCATCATCAATAACTTGCGACATATTAGAATTGATAGCATGTGGTGGTGTTGCAAGTTTACTCATAATAGAAGGTGAATCTAAAGCAGAGCTGGATGGCAGTTCCTTACCTCCCCTCGTCTTAGATGGATAAATCTTAGTCTTTGAATCCTTCAGATTCTTCATAGTGATAATATGATAATAATCCCAAGTGACTCAACAAATATTGCTATGCTCCCCGACAATAGCGCCAAAAAAAGGTCTTGATAGCCCACAAGTATAGGGGATCACAACAGTTTTCGAGGGTAGAGTATTCAACCCAAATTTATAGATTCGACACAAGGGGGAGCCAAAGAATATTTGTAAGTATTAGCAACTGAGTTGTCAATTTAGTCACACCTGGAGATTAATTATCTACAGCAAAAGTGATCAGTAGCACAATAATATGATGGTTTTGATAGTAGTGACAGCAGCAATAATAACAGTAACAGTGATAGCAGTATTTTGTTTAGCAAGTGCAACAGTGATGATAGCAGTAGTAACTTAGCGGAAACGATATAAGTTAAATTCGTAGGCATTGGATCAATGACTTGTTGGATGATATTCATCATGTGACAGTTATAACCTAGGTGATACAACACTAGCTCCGGTTCATCAATATAATGTAGGCATGTATTCCGTAAATAGTCATACATGCTTTATTAAAAGAACTTGCATGACATCTTTTGTCCTACCCTCCCGTGGCAGCGGGGTCCATATTGGAAACTAAGGGATATTAAGGTCTCCTTTTAATAGAGAACCAGAACAAAGCATTAACACATAGTGAATACATGAACTCCTCAAACTACAGTCATCACCGGGAGTGGGCCCGACTATTGTCACTCCAGGGTTGCCGGATCATAACACGTAGTAGGTGACTATAGCTTGCAAGATCGGATCTAAAACATGGATATAACGATGAATTCATAAACGTTTCAGATATGAGTTCATGGCACCCGGGCGCAAAGTGACAAGCATTAAGCATAGCAAAGTCATAGCAACATCAATCTAAGAACATAGTGGATACTAGGGATCAAGCCCTAACAAAACTAACTCGATTACATGATGAATCACATCCAACTCCTCACCGACCAGCGAGCCTACGAAGGAATTACTCACTCTCGGTGGGGAGCATCATGGAATTGGCGATGGAGATGGGTTGGTGATGACGAAGAACGAAGATCCACCTCTCTGGAGCCCCAAACGGACTCCAGATCTAGCCTCCCGATGAAGAACAGGAGGTGATGGCGGCTCCATCTCATGGAATGTGATAATTCTTTATCCCTGTTTTTTTTCTGGAAATATGTGATTTTATAGCGTCGAAATCAGGGTCTGTGGGGCCACCAGGTGGGGACAACCCACCTGGGCACGCCAGAAGAGGGGGGCGTGCCCTGGTGGGTTGTGCCCACCCAGGGGCCCCTCTCTGGTGGGTGTTGGCTCCAAAAATCCTCTTTTATTCCATAAAATTTCCTTGCAAAGTTTCGTTTTATTCCGAGAACTTTTATTTCTGCACAAAAACAACACCATGGTAGTTCTGCTGAAAACAGTGTCAATCCAGGGTTAGTTTCATTAAAATCATGCAAATTAGAGTCCAAAACAAGAGGAAAAGCATGAGGAAAAGTAGATACGTTGGATACGTATAAACCACATCTTCATATGATGCAAAGTCAAAAAGATATGCTATTTTCAAAATGGCAAGACAATGTTGAGTGTGCGAAAAACTGGGCAAACTAGGGACAAAATTTTGGCAAGTGTTAGATATTTTTCAACTGCACCAGTTGGAATCAAACCCGAGTAGTACAACTTTTGGGTGAGAGGGCTGCAGCCACCGGGCTAGTGCGGTATGTTCGAAAGAATGAAGGCGTATTCCCCGACTCCGGTTCTTTCCCGTCCGTGTGCGCTCGCCGTGGCGCCGCCGTATGCCGTTGTCAACATGCTCAACAAACAAGAGGAATCCAAATAGGACCGTACGCCGAGAGACTAACAGTGGGGACCCACCAGGTCCAAGTCGTATGCAAGCAAGTGCCTCGTTGGAAAAAAAGCTTCCTCCTAATTGTATACTGACGTTGGGGCCCATGGGTTTGTCAACCTAGTCAATAAACGAAATAAATTTCCAACGATGACTGTCATCGGGGAGCTTTTTTTTCAGAGGTATCGGGGATCTTTTTTGTTGTTGTTGCGGGAAAGGGGTATCGGGGATCTAGCTATATAATTTTTTCCAGAGGGCGAACAAGTATCAGCTAGGCCTAGGTTTTTTAACATGCATAGCCCACGACATACCGAGACAGTGGTTTCAACTTATTTTTTGAGGTTCATCGTGTACGTACCAGCCTATGGGCCTCCCAGCGTAGGTTTTACTTTTTCTTAAAGATCGGCATCCCAATGTATTTTTTTTAATAAAACGCAGATCTCTGTTCTATTTATCTATATATAAGAATAGTAATGTTGTGTCTAATTTATGTTTTCCCTTCTAACCACATTATATATATTTATATTATTACCATTATCGTATATTTAATAGAGACTTATATATACATTATAAAAACATCCCACGTCTTATTAACTTAGAAAAGTAAATGTTTAATAGAAGTTGGCAAGGAAAATCCTGGTTGTTTTTGACTCACACGCAAGGAGAATCCTGGTGATTGCATACAAAAGCTTGTGAAGATTTTAAGGACCAATGTAATAATAATGCACTCATTTTTTCTTTTGAGCAATAACTCGCTAATTGTTAATTTTATATATAAAAATGTGTCGCTCCGGTTCATTTTTTGATATTAATTGCTCCTTCTAACCTAACATTATATATAGAACAAGCCCAGCTAATTCGTATATTTCAAGAAAGTGCAAATGGGCTGGGATTTTGTTTGAAAATATTAAATGGGCCGCATTGACGCGAAATTATTTGTGCACCCAGCCCAGCAAATGGACTGTAAATACTAGAAAACATGGGTTAAATATATGCCACATTTTTGCAGCCTGACATGTGGGCCAATAGGTCAAAGCCTACACAAGGCGTTGCCAATTTGGTCAACAAATGATTCTGACATCCACAACCATTGGATTTATATCCAATGGAAGGCATGCACTTTCAATATCTCGTCTTCCTCCTCCAGCGTCACCGGGACCACCCGCTCCGGCCTCCGGCGGCTAGCGGCTCTGCTGAGCACGCATCGCTGCGAAGCGCTACCCCACCGTCGGCCAGGCTATCCATCCACCCCTCCACACCTCCTGTTATTCTCCACTGACTACAGCCACACACCGCACCAGAACCAGTAATAACCCTTGTACTCCTCTCAATCTGCGTCTCCAATGGCGCGTCTTCCCATCTCCGGGTCGTTCCCGTCCGGAGCCTCGCCGTCGTCCACCGCCTCGCTGCGCTCGGTGCGGCATAGTCAACAAACGGGAGTCATCGAAAGTGGACTGTACGTGGAGAGCCTGATGGCTGGGACCCACGAGGTCCATGGTCGCACGCAAGGAAAGTTCGTCTTTATTAAACTTAAAAAAATGTTTCCTTCCCCTGACAGCTGGGACCCACCGGCTGTATCTTCACATGGAAGGAAGTGCCTCCTTGTTATGTGAAAAAACTATTCCTCCTGATGACAGCTGGGACCCGGCAGATTTTGTGGCTGACTTGGGGCCTACTAAGCTGACGTGTACGCAGGGCTTTGCCAACTTAATCAACAAATGATTTTAGCAGCTGGACCGTTGGATTTTAATCCAACAGCCGTGCTGCTTCTTCAACCTCTGTTCTTGCTCCTGTCTCCCGTGGGCGGCGGTGCTCCCGCTCACCTGAACCAGTCAAGTTTCCCACTCCTCTCCATCTACGACGCCACTGCTGCGTCTTCCCCATCTTCAGGTCGTTCCAGTCTGGGGCCTCGCCATTGTCCACCGGCTTTGGTGTGCTCGGCATGGTGTGGTCAACGTGGTCAACAAATGAGAGTCATCGGAATATGACTGTACATGAGAGGCTGACAGTGGGGACGCACCACGCCCATGGACGCATGCATACAACTGCATCCTTTTAACCCTGAAAATAATGTTTTCTCCCCCTGACAGCTGGGACCACCAGCTACATCTTCGCACGCAAGGAAGTGCGTCCTTATTACGGAAAAAAATGATTCCCTCGTGATAGCTGAGACCCGGCAGCTATATCTTCGCATGCAAGGAAGTGCGTCCTTATCCTCCCTGACAGCTGGGACCCACCCGGTCGAAGCGTTCGTAGCGTTGTATGTCTTGTCGTGAACGTGTACGTACATACTGGTCGATCGATCGCTCTTCAACAATGAACTGTGGCCGAGTAAGTAGCCGCACATGTCATAGTAGAGCCCCACACGTAGCAGTTCAGACTGTCCCGTCTAAATCGTGTACACGTACATACAGCCACACGCCAAAAAATACAGCCACATATGTACATACGAGCAGGGTCTCTAAACGCGTACTAACGCATACGGACGGCCAGGACTCGTGTACATGGAGAGGCAACAGACGGCATCGACCTTGTCCTGTTCATCTTCAACTAACCGGCTGTGTTAGAACGGAGGACACCGTGTCGTGTTCACCGGGAGCCAAGTGACTGGGTCGGAACGTGTCCTGTTCACCGGGAGGCAACAAACAGGGTTCTTGTTCAATGGGAGCCAACTGGCTTGGATGGAACAACCGGAACGGGGTCTGGCGTACCGCAAAACGGATGAAAACGACCTTGTGTTCGACCGCGTATGGTCGAAATGGGGTCCTGTTCATCGGGAAGGGTCTGGCGTACCGCAAAATGGAGGAAACGGACTTGTGTTCGAGCTCCTACGGTCGAAACAGGGTGTTGTTGTTCGTGAGGGGTGTGGCATACCGCAAAACGGAGGAAACATACTTGTGTTTGAGCGCCTATGGTTGAAACGCAGTTCACTGAGAGGGGTGTGGCGTACAGCAAAACGGGACTCCACGGGCTACTGTTCATCCACCGTCTACTGCCTCGCTCCAGCCTCCACGGGCTACTGTTCATCCACCGTCGACTTCCTCCAGCCTCCACCTGCTACTGTTCATCCACCGTCGACTTCCTCCAGCCTCCACCAGCTACTATTCACCACGGGGTCCTGTTCATCCAGCCTCCACCGGCTACTGTTCAACCAGCCCTCTCCACGGGGTCTTGTTCAACCAGCCCTCCACAGGATACTGTTGATCCTTCCCTCCACCGGCTACTGTTCATCCATCCCTCCACCAGCTACTATTCAACTAGCCCTCCACCGGCTGCTATTCATCCAACCCTCCATGGGGTCCTGTTCATCCACCCCCAACCGGCTCGATCGGGGTCCTGTTCATCCAGCGGCAACAACCTCTACTACCACGGGGTCCTGTTCATCCCAACCCCACAAGGAACTGTTCATCCAACCCCCAACAATGCTCGTTGTTCATCAAGAGGCAGCAGGTTCGATTGGCTTCAGTTAGTAGCAGTAGCGAAGGAATTGCTCGGGTCAGTTAACATCCAGGGATCAATCGCTAGGGTTCAGTAACGTAGCCAGTGCAATCGCTCGGGTTCAGTAAGCAAACGCCTCGCTCGAGTTCAGTTAGAGCCCAATGCCTCGCACACACGGGCATACGTGTACAAGACAAATGCGCAAACCTCCGTGCATCTCAGCCCCGACCACCCACCGTAACCGGGAACTCCCCGAAATTTTCCTCGCCCTCACTTCTACCATGATTTTTTCCTTCATGGACGGCCCAAAGAATGTGATGCAGGTGCGTCTTCAGCCCGCCCAGGACGAAAAGCCCATTTTCTATCATGATTTTTTGTCATAGAAGTAGGAGCCCACCACATCTATGATGATACCGGGTTTTGTCACAATTATCATCATAGAAATGTCATAAGCATGACAGAAAAAAATTCGTTCGGCCCAAAATGTCACGGATGTGTCTTTTTTTTGTATTGTAGACCGATAATCATTATTGCAATTTTATATGAGGGAGAGGCATGAGCTAACATACTTTCCGTACTTGAATCATATGCACTTATGATTGGAACTCTAGCAAGCATCCGCAACTACCAAAGATCATTAAGGTAAAACCCAACCATAGCATTAAGTATCAAGTCCTCTTTACTCCCATACGGAACAACCCCCTTACTCGGGCGTAAGCTTCTGTCACTATATCCACCCACCAAAAGCGAATCATGAACGTATTGCAACACCCCACAGCGGGGATCCCTCATGCTTGCGCGACACGGAGGGCACCATAGGACAGCACCAAAATAAAATATACAACTCAAACCAATCACGATCATCAATCAACCCATAGAACAAAACAGATCTACTCAAACATCATAGGGTAACCACATATCATTGGATAATAATATATTGTGTTGAGCACCATGTTTAAGTAGAGATTACAACGGGGAAAAGAGGTGTTACACTGCTGCATAGAGGGGGAGAAAGTTGGTCTTGACAGTAGCAAGGTTGTTGTTGTAGATCGTCGTCACGATCCTATCCCCGGCGGCACTCCGACGCCACCGGGAGAGAGGGGGAGAGAGCCCCCTCCTTATTCTTCTTCCTTGGCCTCCCCCCTAGATGGGAGGAGGGTTTCCCCTCTGGTCCATGGCGGAGCGGCGAGAGCCCCTCCGAGATTAGATCTCTGTCTCTATTTCCTTTTGATTCGCGTTCCCGTTTTCTGGTCCTTCACCGTTTCTTAAATCCCCAGAGATCCGTAACTCTGATTGGGCTGAAATTTTTAGGGGATTTTTAACCATAAATTATCTTTCTTGCTGCGAAAGAAGGGCATCAACCGCCTTACGAGGTACCCACCACCCATCAGGGCATGCCAGGCCCCCTGGCACGCCCTGGTGCCTAGTGGGCCCCTCGAGCACTGTCTTGCGTTGATTCTTCTTCCAAAAATTCACATATATTCCAATAAAATCTCCATCAAGTTTTATCACGTTTGGACTTCGTTTGTTATTGATATTCTATGAAACAAAAAACATGCAATAAACAGGAACTAGCACTGGGCACTGGATCAATATGTTAGTCCAATAAATCATATAATATACTGCCAAAAGTATGTAAAAGTTGTAGAATATTAGCATGGAACAATCAAAAATTATAGATACGATGGAGATGTATCAGCATCCCCAATCTTAATCAATGCTCATCCTCGAGTAGGTAAATGATAAAAAATATAATTTTTGATGTGGAATGCTACGTAGCATAATCTTGATCATATAGTCAAATCTGTTGGGAACCGTTATATGGAAAAAGAAACAAATTCTACGCACACGCAAGACCTATCCATGGAGATGCATAGCAACAAGAGGGGACAGTGTGTCTATGTACCCTTGTAGACCGTAAGCGGAAGCGTTTATTAACGCGGTTGATGTAGTCGAACTTCTGTGTGATCCAATCGATCAAGCACCGAACGTACGGCACCTCCGCGTTCAGCACACGTTCAGCTCGGTGACGTCCTCGCCTTCTTGATCTAGCAAGATGGGAGAAGTTGTGGATGAGTTCCGGCAGCACGACGGCGTGGTGATGGTATCTCTGCAGGGCTTCGCTTAAGCACTACGAAAATATGGCCGAGGGATGAAACTGTGGAGAGGGGCACCGCACACGGCTAAGAGATTGTCGTAGGTGTTGTGTGGCGCCGCCTCCCTCATACTATATATATAGTGGGGGTAGGGGAGGTAGCCAGGAGGTGCCCCAAGGGTGGCCGGCCGGCCCCCTTGTGTCGGAGTAATGGGCCACGGGTAGGCGAACCCGAGCCCCTGGACCTTTCAAAACATCGGGGCAGACTGCGCCCCTCAAGACCCCAAGACGAAGTGCCGCCTTCCGAGAGTCGGCGGCAGAGCCGCCGACTGCCCCACCCCGCCGAGTCCCAGAGACGGCCGCGAGATAAGCTGACACCCAGCCAGCGACATACGGAGAAGCCGACAACGGGGAGTCGGCCCGCGCCACCAACCACCTCCTACTAATGCGACTACGGACGGGACGGGATGGGGCCGCCTCGCAGCCCATCCCTGCCCCGTTCATTAAAGCGATGCATGGCCACGAGCGCCCGTCGACGAAGATCTACGTCCGTGGCAATGTTGCCATGCCGGCCTCGACATCAGCCCGTGGGCGATCCACTACTCCATGATGGCTCATTCAGTATGACCCGAAGACGGCGGGGCCCGCTTTGTCGGGGAGTGCGAAGACGGCGAAAGCGCCTAAGACGGACTCCGCCGAGTCGGCCTCCGAGAGTTGGCGGCCCCTCCCACGGGCTCCGTCGGCGCCATTAACCGAACAAGACAGGAGTGGCAACGATGATCGCCCGTCAGCGGCGGCATGGTTATGACCCCATGACCCAAATAAGGCGTCATTAGAAGCACGGCTACAGTAATCCGCAGCCGGCAAGACCCGCCCACGGCGGACAAGGGTTGTCGGCCACATGCTGGACCGACGGCGGGGCCCACTAGTCGGCGGGCCCCAGAAGTCGGCGGAGAAGACGACGACTTGAGAGACTGACGGCTGGGACCTGCGCCCAGCCGGATTACCATTGTACCCCCGGGGGGTAGGCCTATATAAACCCCCCGGGGCACCCATGCAAGAGATTGGACCCTAATAGTTTGACACACATAGAGGGAAGAGAAGAGCTAGCCGTGCCCCTCTCCTTCCTCACCCCGAACAGCTCAAGGAGCAACCTTGTACCCACTTTGCCATAGTGATCATGAGGAGACCCCGCAGAGCAGCAGTAGGGGTGTTATCTCCACGGAGAGCCCTGAAGCTGGGTAAGATTCGCCGGCGTGCATGCCTTCGCCTCATCCCATTTCCGGGCACCGGCGACGTTCTACTCGCCCCCACCATGATAAGTCATCCTTTGGCATATGTCGCACCCAACCCCCGACATTTGGCGCCCACCATGGGGCTAGGTGCACCGTCGTCCGGAGACCTGCTCTAGACGGGAACCCTTTTCCTCCCTGGCGAGCGCAGCCAGCCCAAAGACGCCAGACGGAGTTCTGCGCCGACGCTACCGCATGGCGCCGAGATCCCAAGCGGACAGCTGCCTCGCCCGAACTTGTCGGCGAGGTTCGCCTCTCCGACGAGCCTGCATCCGACGCAGCACGCAGGCGGCCCCGAGCCTCTCCTTGAACAACTCCACGCCGCCGGCGAGCTCGCCACCGACACAGGTCCGTAGGCTCCACCGACCCGATGCTGGTCGACTCCGACACTGCGTCGCTCGACGCGTTCCCCACCAACGTGGTGGTCTACGATGATCCGCTCCCTCACGCGGAGAGCGGCGGAAGCACCGTCACGGAAGTGCTCGTCATCGGTCATAGCAAGCCTTCCGGCGAAGGAGCTCATGACCCTCTCGACGCGGTTCTGCAAGACCTAACCGCGCCTATTCCGGAAGATGCTGACGCCGGGGTGCTGGAGGCACGCCGCCTTCAGCTCCTCGTAGGCGCGAAGAAGCTGGCAAGCATGAGACGCTTGTCAGAAGCCTACCAGCGTGAGATGGATCGCGCCATGGGCGGCTCGCCGGCTCCGACTGGGCCTAGCCGCCTAGGCGCGGTCCAGCAGCGCGGCGTAGCCATCGCCAACCTGTTCGGGGCCAATCGCCCTGTGTACGCCACGCCCGCGGAGAACATCCGCGCCGCCCAGGCGGCGGCGGACGAGCTGGATAACTTCGAGGGCGAGGAGCGCCACCTGATGACGGAGCGAGTCCAGCAGCTCCTCGACGCGGCTGCCGCGCAAGACGAAGCCGGCTGCCGCACAGAGGCGCCGTGATGACAACACGGCGACTTGCCTTCCCGCCGAGATCAAGGCGCGACGTCCGGACGCCCGTGGCGGTGTCCGTGGAAGAAAAAACAAGGATCCGGCTGTCAGCCATAGTCGGACCCACATCTCCATCGAGCGCGACCAAGACGGCCGCCCAAGAGCAGTGGAGCGGCGGGACGACTATCTGCCTCCTCCTCCCTGCAGAGAAAGGTGAGTCTCCCCGCCACCCGTCGAGCATCCGACTCTCGGCGACCGCCTTGGCCGCCGAGAGGGAGTCGGAGAAAACGACGCCCGCCACCGGATCGATCGACTCCACCGATCCCTGGCGCTGGAAGAGGAAGACGAGTTGGGCCCGCCGTGTTTCGGACCTCGCATCCGAGACGAGCCCTTCCCCAGAGGGTTCACACTCCCCCGAGATACAACCAAATACACCAGCTCCGTGAAGCCGGAGGACTAGCTAGTGGACTACTCCACGGCCGTCAGCATAGCGAACGGCAACAAGCGTGTTGCCGTAAAGTATGTTCCCCTCATGCTCCAGGGCACGGCCCGAACATGGTTGAACAGCTTGAAGCCCCGCAGCATCAACAGCTGGGTCGACTTCACCGAGGCCTTCGTCCGCAACTTCACGAGCACATACGAGCGACCTCCCAAGCCTCGCCAGCTTTCCTTGTGCGTGCAAGGCCCCAACGAGTCCACTCGCGACTACCTCACACGCTGGGCCGAACTCCGGAACTCCTGCGAGGGAGTGCACGAGGTGCAGGCTATTGAGTACTTCACCGCCGGGTGCAGAGAAGGCACCCTCCTCAAGCACAAGCTCCTTTGCGACGAGCCGGAGACCCTCGACAAGCTGCTGATCATAGCAGACAAGTACGCCACAGCCGACTCCTCCATGAAGACGGAGATCGAAGTTAGTACGACTAGCAAGGTGGCTCCTCAGGCTCCCAGAACTCCGGCTGGCGACGCCAGTCGGCAACAGCAGCAGAATGATCCTGGCGCAAGGCCCCGCAGCCGCTTCCAACAGCGGCGGTGGCGGCGATTGAAGACCAACAGCGGAGGGCAGCCTCCGGCCAAGCGGCGAGAAGGCGGCAAGTCCAACTGGTTGCCGGCCTTCTACGAAAGCAGACTCTAGATGGTCCATGCAAGTTCCATAGCGGCGCCGAAGTCCGAACCACACCACCGGAAGTGCCACCGGCTCACCAGGATCGCCAAGGGAGACGGCCTCATCCTCCCCGCTTCTTTGGGCCGCCGCCTCCACCGCCACCCGGCAGCTACCGTCGAAGCTAGTCGGGCGATTACAAGACAGTACGAGAGAAGAGCATGGAGCTTATGTAGTGTTCACCAGTGTGGCCGACGATCGCCGCAGCAGGCGGCTGCAACAGCAAGAAGTGAATGCAGTAGCATCAGATACTCCAGAATTCATGCACTGGTCCGAGAAACCTATCAGTTGGAGCCGAGCTGATCACCCAGAGGTGATGCCGAATCCGGGCTCCTACGCCCTGGTCTTGGGAGCCACCCTTGCCGCGGATAGGCGGGCCGCTCGCTTCTCGCGAGTGCTGATAGACGGAGGCAGTAGCATCAACATCCTATACAAGGACACAATGGAGAAGCTAGGAATCAAGCAAAGACAGCTTCAGAGCAGCCGGACCGTGTTCCACGACATTGTACCTGGCCTTTCCTGCTCACCGATCGGCAAGATCCTGATAGACGTCCTCTTTGGGGACAAAGATCATTTTCGCCGAGAGCCAGTCTAGTTCAAAGTGGTGGACCTCGAAAGCCCGTACCATGCTCTGCTTGGCCGACCCGCTTTGGCCAAGTTCATGGTGGTCCCCCACTACGCCTACCTCAAGATGAAGATGCCGAGTACCAAGGGGATTCTGACCGTAGCCGGCGACTACAGAAAGTCGTCCGCCTGTGCAGCTGAAAGCAGTCGACTGGCCGAGTCCCTGGTGATCGCGGCTTCTTGATCGGGTTGTGGCAATGGCCGGCAAGAAGCCAGAGATGTCGCCCAACCCCAAGGAGTCGGAAGCTGAGGGCTCGTTCAAGCCGGCCAAAGAGACAAAGAAGATACCCTTGGACCCGGAGCACCCGGAGAGGTACGCTGTTGTAGGTGCAAACCTTGACAGTAAATAGGAAGGCGAGCTCGTCGATTTCCTCCGTGAGAATCGGGACATTTTCGCATGGTCCCCTAAAGACATGCCAGGTGTACCGACGGAATTCGCCGAGCACAAGTTGCATGTCCGATCTAATGTGAAGCCCGTCAGGCAGCCGTTGCGCCGCCTGTCAGAAGAGAAGACAAGAGTTGTTGGAGAAGAGATAGCCCGGCTCCTCGCAGCCGGTTTCATCATGGAAGTGTTCTTTCCAGAGTGGCTAGCGAACCCGGTCTTGGTACTAAAGAAGAACAAGCGATGGCGGATGTGTATTGACTACACAAGCCTCAACAAAGCTTGCCCCAAGGACCTGCTCGCTGCGAGAATCGATCAGGTGATAGACTCCACAGCCGGATGCGAGCTGTTGAGCTTCTTAGATGCATACTCGGGATATCACGGATCAGGCTGAACCCGCCGACAGATTGAAGACCGCCTTCATCACGCCCGTTTGGAGCCTTACGCTGCGACCATGACGTTCGGCTTAAGGAATGCCGGGCGCCACCTTTCAGCGTTGCATGCAGAAGTGCCTCCTCAAGCAGCTTGGCAGAAACGCCCACGTCTACGTGGACGATGTGGTGGTGAAGACGGAAAAGCGAGGAACACTGTTGGAAGACCTCAAGGAGACCTTTGAAAATCTGCGCCGATTCCAGATCAAGCTCAACCCAGAGAAGTGCGTCTTCGGAGTACCAGCCGGCCAACTCCTTGGTTTCCTGGTCTCCGAACGCGGCATAGAGTGCAACCCCGTGAAGATCAAGGCAATTGAGAGGGTGGAAGTACCCCACCGACTGCTAGATGTGCAAAAGTTCACCGGCTGTTTGGCATCCATTAGCCGATTCATCAGCCGGCTGGGCGAGAAAGCTCTTCCTTTGTACCAGCTCATGAAGAAGACCACCTTCTTCGAATGGAACCACAAGGCGGACGAAGCTTTTCTCCAGTTAAAGAAAATGCTGACTAGTCCCCGGTCTTTGGCGGCTCCGACTCCCAAGGAGCCCATGCTCCTATATATCGCCGCCACCAGCAGGGTAGTCAGCACAGTCATTGTAGTTGAACGCAAGGAGGAAGGCAAGGCGCTACCTGTCCAGAGACCGGTATATTACCTGAGCGAAGTACTGTCGACCTCCAAGCAGAACTACCCCCACTACCAGAAGATGTGTTATGGCGTGCACTTTGCCGCCAAGAAGTTGAAGCCTTACTTTCAAGAACATCCAATCACCGTGGTTTGCACAGCCCCACTAGCCGAGATCATCGGAAGCCGAGATGCTTCTGGCCGAGTGGCCAAATGGGCCATAGAGCTGGCCCCCTACACCATCTATTACCAGCCCCACACCGCCATCAAGTCGCAAGCACTGGCCGACTTCCTCGCCGACCGGACCGAGACCCGATACCTGCCGCCAAATACCGACTCCACCATTGGCGGATGCACTTTGATGGCTCCAAGATGCGCACCGCTTGGGAGCCGGCGTGGTCCTCACTTCCCCAAAGCGACAAGCTCAAATGCGGCTGCAGATCCATTTCGCCGCCTCCAACAACGTCGCCCGAATATGAGGCGCTCATTTACTGAACTCCGGCTTGCCAAAGAGCTTGGCATTCGCCGGATCCTGTATTATGGCGACTCCGACTTGGTGGTCCAAAGATCATCCGGCGGGGCGCCAAAGATGCAAACATGGCGAAGCTCATCGCTTTCTGGTACAACAGCTGAGTGGATATTTTGAGGGTGCGAAGTTCCTCCACGTGCCAAGAAACGACAACGACCAAGCGAGATACCACAGCAAGAATCGGCTCCACCCACCAGGCGATACCATCCGGCGTCGCCCTTCAGCGCCTCCTCAAGCCATCTGTCAAGCCGTCACCAGAATCAGACTCCATTTTTGTGTCGGCTCCCCCTGAAGAAGTCGAATCCGACTCCAAAGCCTCAGCAGACGACACAAGAATTCTTGCAGACGGCCCCAAGAATGCTGCAGTCAAAGCCGGCCCGGGGACTTCAGAACTCGGCCCGGGGATCGGGCCACCATCAAGAACTCAGAACTCGGCCCGGGGACTGCGCCAGTCGGCCCAGGGACTTCTTCAACCCAGCAAGCTGCTGCGGACTCCAACCCGCCGCCTCCCAGCCCAGCCGCCCTCGTCCAAGTAGCAGTACTGGCAGTCGAAGAAATAGCAGCACCCTCATGGGCCCAGCCCATCCTGAAGTTCTTAGTAAGCGGAGAGCTACCAAACGATGAGACCTTGGCTTGGCAAGTACAACGCCGAGCGGCAGCCTATACTATAGTCAACAGAGAGCTGGTCAGGCGTAGCGTCACTGGTGTCTACCAGCGCTGCGTCGAGCCAGAGCAAGGCCCTCGAAGACATTCATCAAGGCGAGTGCGGCCATCATGCAGCCTCAAGAGCACTCGTCGCCAAAGCCTCCCGACACGGTTTCTTCTGGCCAACTGCTCTAGAAGAGGCCAAGGAATTAGTTCAGAAATGCAAGGGGTGCCAGGTGTTCCGCTCCAAGCCGTTTCAGCCGGCTTCTGCACTCAAGACCATCCCCATCGCTTTGGCCCTTTGCTGTTTGGGGCCTGGACATGGTGGGACCATTCAAAACGGCACGAGGCGGCCTAACTCACTTACTTGTCGCGGTGGACAAGTTCACCAAGTGGATAGAAGCAAAACCCATCAAGAAGTTGAATGGTCCTACTGCAGTGACTTTCATCGCCGACATCACGACTCGGTATGGTGTACCACACAGCATCATCACCGACAATGGCACAAATTTTGCCAAAGGCGCCCTGGCCCGTTTCTGCGCGACGCAAGGCATCCGACTGGACTTAGCGTCTGTTGCCCATCCATAGTCAAACGGCCAGGTAGAGCGAGCGAACGGCCTCATCCTGTCTGGCATCAAGCCTCGACTGATCGAACCACTGGAGCGTTCGGCCGGCTGCTGGCTTGAGGAGTTGCCAGCCGTCCTCTGGAGTCTACGCACGACCCCAAACAAATCAACTGGCTTCACACCCTTCTTCCTTGTCTATGGTGCCGAAGCCATCATCCCAACGGATATAGAGTTCGACTCCCCGCGAGTCACCATGTACACCGAAGAGGAAGCCGAAGAAGCACGTCAAGACGGTGTCGGTCTGCTGGAAGAGGGCCGGCTGTTGGCACTCAGTCGGTCCAGCATCTACCAGCAGAGCCTACACCGCTACTACAACAAGAAGGTCAAGCCAAGATCATTCCAAGAGGGTGACCTCGTGCTCTGGCTGATCCAGCGAACAGCCGGCCAACACAAGCTGTCGGCGCCTTGGGAAGGCCCATTCATTGTCAGCAAAGTGCTGGGAAATGACTCCTACTACCTGATCGACGCTCAGAAGCCCCGAGAACGCAAGAGGGACGACTCCGGCAAAGAGACGGAACGGCCATGGAATGCGAATCTCCTCCGAAGATTTTACAGTTGATGCAGTATGTACCATGCTACCCTTTGTGTTTAAAGTACCAAGACTTCAGGCCCCCCGAGACGAGCTCGGGGACTGCCCTCTTTTGTTATCTGTATGATAAGATTATGTCTACGAGTATATCACTCTTTGTTATGCTGCTCGGCACCGGGCTCGACTAGTCGGCCCGGGGACTCGCCGCCTTGGGCTATGAAATGCTTCCTGCAGTCAGACAAGTAACGTGCGGTGCCTAAGCCGTCTCCTGTTAGAAGCCGCAGCTCGCAGAGTGACTGTTTGGTGGGCAGGAGTAAGGAAGAACGGGCGCCCACATGAAAAAATGGCTAAGGACCCAAAGCATAAGCATAGTTTAAGCCGGCTTCCAGCCCCTTTTTGTAAAAACCGACTTTTAGGTAGTCGGCTTGCTGCTTTCTACCCAACTTGTTTAAAAGACTCTAAAAAATGACCAAGTACTTGCCTTCTCAAAGGTAGCCAAGCACTTGACCCAAATGGCAGTCCGCAGAGCGGTTGTCCGACGGGCAAGGCGGCGACTAAGGGAAGGCGGCAAAGGAAAAAGCCATAAAGAGCAATGAGCAAGGAAAGATAGAATTAAAATAATATTTACACAGCATAGGCCCTTGGTCGGATCTTCGAGCAGAGGTTCAAAATACACCCCGCGGGTGGAATTGTGCGAATTAACAAGTTCTTTTCAAAGACTATCAAAACAGATAAAATAAAGGCGAGACAGCGGCCTAGGAAGCAGTAGACGGGGTCGGAAGGCGGAGGAGGCAGCGGCGTCGAGGCGCCCGAGGCGGCTGGGCGGTCTCGGCTTGATCGTCTCCGACGACAGCCGACCCAGACGGGCGTGGCTCGTTGCTGGAGGCACGGTCGAGCTGAGGCTGGTCGCCCGCTCCGTCTTCTGGCGCCTCCATCTCGTCTCCGTCCTCCGCCTCGTCTTCCTCCTCGGCGCTGGAGCCGATCACCTCCGTCGAGTCCTCGTCATAGTCCGGGTTCATCCCGAACCACTCAGCGGCGCCTCCCACCGTCCTCAGGCCCGCTTTCGAGGGGCGAAGACGCTGGTGTCCGTGTAGTCAGCAATAGCCGCCGCACGCTCGACGAGGGCGTCCTCCGCGGCCAGCAGCTCCGCCTGGGCCTCTGACCGGAACGCGGCCAGCCGGTCTAGATCCAGCCCTGGATACCATGCATTGACAAATTCCAAGGCCCGGCGCGCTCCAGCCCGAGCCGTGGAACCCTTCCAGGCCTCAAGACGGCCAGCCGTGACCTCCAGCCAGTCGGCGGTCCGGCTGGGAGTGTGCAGAACCGGCATGTCCGGCCATAGAGCAGCGATCGCCTGGGCGCCGACACGCTGAAGCCGGCGCAGCATCCGATGGGCCGGTTGCAGATGAGCCTCAATGCTCAGGAGCTGCTCGTCAAGGGTCCGGGGGGCATTGGAAGCGATCTCAGCACCACCTGCCCTTCGCGCCTCGCGATCAGCCTCGATGGCTTGATTGGCCGCCTGCGTGTGGCCGGGGAAGAAGTCTGCCAAGACGAAGAAGAAGCAAGTCAAAAAACCAGGAGTCGGCCCGACCTATAGTCGGCGGCCCAAAGGAAGAAGTAAAAATAAACTCACCGTCGACGATGTCCTCAATTTCATGGAAGCCGGAGGTCAGCAGTGCTTCCTTGTCGGTCCAGGAGGAGCGCTCGCTCTCGAACTCAGCCAGGAGAGCAGCCTCTCTCTTCTCCGCCTTGTACTGCGCCGCCTTAAGCAGCTCCTCTGCTCTACTGCCCGGTGCGTAGCCAGCGGTCGCTCTGCTGGCCGAGCTTCTGCCTCCTCCCCCTTGGCACGCAAGGCGGTGTTGGCCGTACCCAGCTGCCGTCGAAGAGCAGCGTTGGCCTCTGAATAATAAAAATAAGAAGGATGCAAAGTTGTCAGCTAAGAAGGTCACCAGGAAGATCCGGCCCGACTGCGCAGCAGTCGGCCCGAATCTCGGGGACTACAGCCCGCGGGTGCACTGGCGCGCCCCCGCAAAGAAGAAGAAAACTCACCCCGGCTCCTCGACAAGTCGGCAGTCCGCTTGCCTAGCTCCTCAACGTTGCGGTTGATGGCAGTGGCGCGGAGGTTGTGATACTCCTGCGACAAGAATTTCAGACAAAGGTAAAAATTTGGAAGTCAGCAGATGGAGTTTCGAGCCGCTTCGGTGACCGCCCGAAACTCGGGGACTACACCCAGTGGGTGCGCTGGCGCGCCCCCACAGAGAAGAGCAAGAAAAAATTCAAAGAAGGAAACATACCCGCACGGCAGCTCGCGACGCCAGGTGTGCCTTGGTACAGTTTTGGATGGCGTCGCCCTCAGCCTGCAGCTTCGCCTGGACGTTCAGGAGAGCCGTGTTCAGCGGGCCCGTGTCGCCTCCCCGCAACCACCCAATGGGCGCGGCGCTTGTCGCCTCGGCGTCTGGAATGGCCGAGCTGGCGGCGCCGGTCTCCAAGGGGCGCGGCGCCGAAGTCGCCTTCTCAAGACGGCGTCGCGCTGGCGAGGCGACTTGAAGAAGCAGCCTCGCCACGGCCTCGTCGTCGGTCGGCGGCACAGGCGGGTCCGCCGGCTGTTTGCCTCGCGCGCTCTCGGACTGCGGTGGAGGCGGCGGGGGTGGCTCGGCCGTGCCCGACAGGGAGGCCTCGCCGCCTTCCTTCTCCGCGACGGGGAACTCACCGCCGACTCCCTCCGTCTGCCCCGTGAACTCCGGCGGCGGCGGCGCAGAGCTCAGCGGGGTGACGAGCAGCGCCGACTGGAGGCGCGCGGCCTCCTCGGCTCGCCTCTTGGCTGCAACGGCGGCTTCGGCCTCCTCCAGCTTCTTCTGGGCGGAAGCTGCCGCCTTCTCGGCCTCCGCCTTCTCCAGACGGGCGGCCTCCTCCTCGTCGCGCTTCTCCTGCGCGTTCTGCTCCGTCGCTTCCCGGAGGTCGGCCGCAGGGTCAATCCGCCGAGTATTGGCGGACGTCTCTGCCGACCCCATGACGGAGGCGGCGGCGACCCTCTCCAAGGTGAGAGGAGCCCTGATGAGAAGAAGACATATAAAAAGACTTGGACAAAGACGAACCAAAAGAAAACAAGACAAGTAAGAAGCACTTACGCAGAGACCAGCGGCGGCTTCTTCACTTCCTTGCGGAAGCGGTTAGCCTTCGCGACCGCCTCTTCGTGCTGGGTCACGGCGGCCGTCCCCCTGAACTTCTTCGCCCGGCCGCCTGGCAAGCTCGGCCCGGCCCGGCGCTTCTTCGCACCGCCTCGACCACCCAAGCCGGCGGAGGAACCCGCGCCTGGATGGCCGACCTTCGATTGGCGGCGGGGGACGACTTCCCTTTCGCCGTCATCTTCAGGCCAGTCGGCGAAGGTCGCCGAAGGCCTGAAGTCGTCGGCCCCTCCTCCTCCCTTGGTGTCGGTCTCCATCGCTGCCACCCCCAAGTCGGGGTCGTCGACGTCGCTCTCCGCCCGGTCGGGGACGAATTCACGAGCCGGCCCCGTGGTGCCGGCCGAGGGCTACATGAGGGGGTTCTGACTCGGAAAAGACCAAAGAAAATCAGAGTCGGATTCGGCTGAAGAAGGAAACAGAAAAGCAAGAGAGATGACTTACCACAGGCGGGGGGTTGGCGCGCGAGTACGGCTCCTTGCCGAACTGCCATTCCTCCGTGAGGCCGCAGTTCGCCAGGAAATTCACCGTGTCCACCACCTCCGCGTGGGGCATATCTTTGGAGCACAGCCAACTAGGGTCCCGGCGGCCGCTCATCTGACAGATCAGATGAGGCCGGCCTTGGAGAGGGAGAACTCGGCGCGTCACGAAGGCGGCCAGCAAGTCGGCCCCCGTCTGGCCCTCCGACCGCGTCAAGACTTTTCGGAGCTGCCATGACGGCGGCGGCGGCGGCAGAGTCGGCGCCTGGCCCGATGGGCCCAGCTGGGGAGTCGCCCCGCCAACTCGTCGGCCTCGTAAGGCGGCAGGTTGACCCAGTCGCCTTTTGGGGCGACGTTCTTCACGTAGAAATACGTGCGCTGCCACATCTTCACCAACTTGATCAGTGGGATGGCAGGGAAGGGGTTGTCGGCCAACGGCCTCCTCATTGCGATGAAAGTGCCGCAAAGAGCCGGCATGCGAGCGACGTGTGTTCCGAGCTTGGCTTGGAAGAATTCCCCCCACAGCTCGATGGTGGGGAGAACGCCAAGAAAGCCTTCGCACAAAGAGGCGAAGGCGGCCAGCAGCACCACCGTGTTTGGAGTGAGGTGATGCGGCTGGAGCCCATGGAACTCCAGGAAGGCGCGGAAGAAGCCGCTCGCCGGCAGCCCTAGCCTGCGCATGAGGTGCGAGCGGAATATGACCCGCTCGCCCTCCTCCGGCGCCGATGTTATTTCACTCACGCCGTGTGGCGCTGGTCCAAGATTAGGTTGGTGCCGGGATGCGGCACGTCTGGCGGAGGAACTTCGATGATGTCTTCGCCCACTATGGAGCCATCCCACACGCCGGAGCGCTGCGCGTATGGCGCGGGGCGGCGGAGGAGGAGCTCATCTCGCGGGCGCCGGGCGTGGTTCGGCCTTGTGGGCGGAGGCAGGAAGACGAAGCAAGGAGGAGAGGAAGCGAGAGGAAGCGAGGAGAGTGGGTGCGCGTGCGTCGCCGCCCCCCTCCTCCCGCCTACTTATAGGCGCCTAGGCTGAGAAGCCGGGCGTGGGATTAACTGCGCCCAGTAGCCCACGCCCCCACGATTTAACCCACGACGTTACTGCACGCAGTAATGACGTGGGGAGCCCAACCGCCCGCATGGCCGCAACGGATCCGCCCGTGCGCTGATGCGCGGTAGTGGCGGGCCCCGCCTGACGGGCCTGTCTAGTCATGCGGCGTATGGCGAGCGAGCCCTGCCAGCGTGGCGTATGCGACGGGCCCGCTGACGGGCGGTGACCGAAGCTTATCAGGCACGCTGCCCGGATCCCGCCACGACCTTCAAAACCTTTAAGGAGCAAGACGGCCTCCTGCGAAGCCCGACTCCAGCTAGTCGGCTTAAGAGAGAGACGGCGAGCCAAGCCCAGATTCTTCCATTAGAGGGATGAAACTGTTGAGGCTCCTCGACATGTTACCCACGGCGCCTCACCAGCCGGGGACCATCATGGAGTAATGGGCCACGGGTAGGCGAACCCGAGCCCTTGGACCTTTCAAAACATCGGGTGACTGCGCCTCAAGACCCCAAGACAAAGAGCCGCTCGAGAGTCGGCGGCAGAGCCGCCGATCGCCCCTCCCAAATGAGTCCCGAGACGGTCTCGAGATAAGCCGACTCCCAGCCAGCGACTTCCGGAGAAGCCGGCTAAGGGGAGTCGGCCCGCGACTCCAACCACCTCCTACTAATGCGACTACGGACAGGACGGGATGGGGCCGCCTCGCAGCCCATCCTTGCCCCGTTCACAAAGGACAGGCATGGCCACAGAGCGCCGTACTGGCGAAGATCTCCGTCCGGCGCGGCACTATTGCCACGCCGGCCCTGACATCAGCCCCGTGGGCAGATCCCTGCACCCACGATGGCCTGTCTGTACGACCCGAAGACGGCGGGACCCACCTATCGGCGGTAGTGCAGAAGACGGCGAAAGCGCCCCAAGACGGACCCGCTGGGAGTCGGCCTCCGAGAGTCCGCCGGCCCCTCCCACGGGCTCCGTGCGCCATTAACCAGACAAGACAGGGAGTGGCAACAGTGATCGCCCGTCATTGCGGCAAAGATTGCTGTTATGACCCCATGACCCAAATACAAGATCATTAGAAGCATGGCTACAGTAATCCATGGCCGGCAAGACCCGCCCATGGCGGACAAGGGCTGTCGGCCCCATCTTGGACCGACGGCAATGGGGCCCACTAGTCGGCGGGCCCCATAAGTCCAAGTGAGGAGACGGCGACTTGAGAGACTGACGGCTGGGACCTGCGCCCAGCCGGATTACCATTGTACCCCCATGGGGTAGGCCTATATAAACCCCCCGGGGCACCCATGCAAGAGATTGGACCCTAATAGTTTGACACACATAGAGGGAAGAGAAGAGCTAGCCGTGCCCCTCTCCTTCCTCTCCCCGAACAGCTCAAGGAGCAACCTTGTACCCACTTTGCCATAGTGATCATGCGGAGACCCCGCAGAGCAGCAGTAGGGGTGTTATCTCCACGGAGAGCCCTGAAGCTGGGTAAGATTCGCCGGTGTGCATGCCTTCGCCTCATCCCGTTTCCAGGCACCGGCGACGTTCTACTCGCCCCCACCATGATAAGCCATCCTTTGGCATATGTCGCACCCAACCGCCGACACCTGGGGCTCCTGTCCTCTTGCGTCCCCTTTCCTTGTATGCCTATGGTGGGGGGAGGGGAGGAAGGAGGAGGTGGCGCCCCCTTTCCCGCCTCCTGGGTGGAGGGAAGGAAAGAGGGGCTAGCCCTCCCTCCTTTCCATCCCTAGGGCCGACGGCCAAGGGAAGGGGCACGCCAGCCCCTTGTGGGCTGGTGTGTTCCCCCCTCTTGGCCCATAAGGCCCATTAACCTCACAGGGATTCCCGGAACCCCTTCCGGTGATCCGGTGACTACCTGATACACTATGAAACCTTTCTAGTGTCCGAATAGCATCATCCTATCGCTCGACCATTCTTGCGCTCTTGGCGGAGGCAGGGATGAAGTGGGCTTAGGCTCCTCGTTCCATCTCCTTGCCGCCACGGCTACAACCAAATCCGGACCTTGGAGATTATCCTTAGGTATAGGAAAAAGGGGAGCACGGTAGCCTGGAGATAAAATGAGGTTTCACATGCCCCAGTTCCGTTCCGAAATGCATGATAGAGGATGAAAGACTTATATGGATCTGCAGCCCCCGACAACCTTGTCTTGCCGCGGTTGGATCCTTGTACTTGCAGCCCCCGGCAGCTTTGGCTTGCCGGGGTCGGAACGCCGGTCCGTTCCCTTTCTTCCAAGTAGCTCAGCAGAAGTGCTCATGTGCCCTGTGAACCAAAGGAGGACAGAAAAGAACATAGAGACGCGCACTCGACCTCTAGGCTAGGGGTTAGTCACCGCTAAGCACTATCAACCCTAACCAAGGAAGAGACTCGACCTAGCATGCATGCTATAACTTAGGGCGCCAGCGCTTCATTTATTTGTTCTCAGGGTCTGCGCCTGGCTTTGTACAAAGGGTTACATGCCTTGCCGGCAAGGCTTGTACAAAAGGTGGCTTGTCGGGGCAGATCAGCGTGAACTGCTTCCCGGTAGAGTTGATCGGCGCAGATCAGCGTGTCCTTCTTGTCGGAGGGGACGGAGATGATGGTCAATGACCCGGGCATCTTTAGCATGTTGTAGGCGTTGTGCGCCGCCGCTATGAACTTGGCTAGTGCCGGGCGGCCGAGGATCCCGTTGTAGGGCACAGGGATCTCGGCCACGTCAAAGACGATCCTCTCCGTCCTGTGGTTCAACTCCCCTCCAAATGTCAAGGGCAGCGTGGCCTTCCCTTTCGGCTGGCTCCTCCCCGGATTGACCCCTTGAAATGTGCTCGTTTCCTCGAGGTCTCCATCAGGGATTTGCAACCTTTTGATCACAACGGGCGAGATCAAGTTTAGGCCGGCCCCGCCGTCGACCAACATCTTGTTCACCTTAAGGTTGTGTATCGTTGGCGAGACCAACAACAGCAAACACCCGACCGCGGTTTTGCGGTCAGGGTGGTCCTCGGCATCGAAGATGAGGGGCGTGCTGGACCACTTCCGGTGACCGAGCATCGAGCAGCGGCTCATTCTTGCTGTAATCTCACGCACCCACTGCTTGAGCTGGCGGTAAGAAGTATGCAGCAAGGCACCACCGTCTACGCACATGTCCTCTGTAGCCTTCTGGAACTCTTGCTCACCGGACTCGTCGTCCTCTTCATGATCATCGTCTTCCTTCTTCTTGTCATGGCCCCGGGCGGGCCTCTCTTGCTGGCTGTCCTTGTCGCGGCAGCCTCCTTGGCTGCCACGCTTCTTGCCGGATCCGTCGGCACCGTCCTGGCCCTTCTCCTTGTCCCGCCTCTCATACTCGGCCTTTTGCTTTTCAGCAAGCAGCTCGACTTGCTGGTAGTTCTGGAGGTCGTGGCCCTTGGTGCCATGGATCTTGCAGTACTGCTTGCCGGAGCCCCCTGGCTTGTCGACAACAAGCTAAGGCCCGGCAAAGCGACGCACTGTGCAATCTCCTTGCGGGTAAATACGCCTTGACCTTCTTGGCAGCGCCGGTGTCGTCAGACCCTTCAACGTCAAGCACAACCTTGCCCTTGCGTTTCCTGTTGCAACACCGACCCTTCTTCGTCGAGGCAGCAGTGTCTTCATCAGTAGAGTCGGTTTCCGCGCCGGTGTCCTCGCCGGGGTACTTCCTTCCCTCTTCAGCCCGGGTGCACCTATCGGCCAGAACATAGAGTTTGGCCACATCCTTAACCTTGGTCATCGCCAGCTCCTCGCGCATCTTGCGGTTGCGCATGTTCTGATGGAATGCGCTGATTACAGCGGCGAGATGAACGTCGGGGATGTTATATCGCACCGATCGAATCTCTGGATGTACTTGCTAGGTTTCCCTTCCTTCTTGGGAATGATATGCAGATCACTGGTCTGGCCATGAGCTTGGTGGCCTCCAGTGAAGGCGCCAACAAACTCATGGCACAGATCCGACCAAGAATAAATGGAATCCGCCGGCAAGTGCATCAACAAGACATAACATTGGGCTTCAGTGCCAACGGGAAGTAATTGGCAAGCACCTTGTCGTCATGAGGTCCGGCAGCCTGCATCGCGATGGTGTAGATGCTGAGGAACTCGGACGGATGAGTCTTGCCAGTGTACTTCTCGCCGACGTCGGGCTTGAACGTGTGGTGGGACGGCCATTGGAACTGCCGCAGCTTGCGGGTAAAGGCTGGGCAGCCCACCTCGTAAGGTAGGCCGCCGGAGCCCCCCGGCGCTGGGTGGTCCATAGCGGGTCCCGCCCGCTTGTCCAACTGGTGGCATGTATCATGCCGTCACTCGATAGTGGTTCGAGCATCTTCGTGAGCTCATTATCGAAGAACTTGGCGCTGGTCGCGGTGGGTCTGCGGGTCGGACGACGCTATAGAGATGTTATCACAAGCATCGTCACGACGAGCCGACGCCCGCGGTGGCTGGCGAGGAGGGGGAGAGTGCACTGTGACCGCAGCACCCCCGATCCTCCCAGTGCTGGCATGCGGTGGCTCGGTGGAGCACCGGCCCAAGGGTCCCGCCGGTCGCGGATCATCTTTGTTGGCGACAGCGACGAGGCTCCGGATGGTGGCCCTCCACTCGTCGAGCTTCTCCGCAGTAGGAGGGAAGTCGAGGAGCAGCTATGCGCATGCCAAAGCTTCTGCTGGCCTGGGTGGCGGCGATAGCTGCGTGGACCGTGGCACGCTTCGACTTCTAACCACGTTAGAAGGAGCTCTATCACGACCCAGCGGCTGCGCGCCATTTTCGCCAGCACTTCGGCGGGCATGCTGAACTCCTTCGTCCCGCGGACGATGCATAAGGCTCTTCCCATGGCGGTGTCCAGGGTCACCGGTGTGGTGACGCTGCTCGTCGTGCACACCGAGGGAAGAGCGTGCAGTGGTCGCCTGCATGGGCGTCCTGGAGGTTGCTGCACCGCCCGTCGGTGGCACAACGACACTCCTCGAGGGCCCCGCGCGGCCTGCGGGGGGGCCAGCCCCGTCTTTGGATTTGGTAGCGTGCGACCCGTCGCCTAGCACATGAACGGCGCCACTTGCTAGGCTCTGACTGCCAGGGCGATGCTAGTGCTCACGGACTGCAGCTCGGGTTCTGTCCGCTCCCGGGCCGCTGCTCGCCCGCCCTGCCACGGGTCGTTCGGCCCCCGACGAGCCGATCACCGTGGCCGTCTTCTACTTGGGAGCCATGGCAATGAAGAACTGCTAGGCTAACTACTAGACCTGATTCTCACAATTGTAGCCCCCTACCTGGCGCGCCAAAGATGTCGGTGTGGAACAACACCTATGGGATCACAAGAATCCCTACTACGGTTGCCGGGGCGCAGGGTTGCAAGAAGAGCAGGATTAGTAATCAGCACAAGGATCGTTTACCCAGGTTCGGGCTGCGAGGATGCGTAAAACCCTACTCCTGCTTTGGTGGATGCATTTCAGAGAGTTCTTGAGCTCTCAAACTAGCTATGGTGGGTGCGTGGTTCCAAAGAGCCAAATCCCCCTCCAGTACGCCATGGGCCTCCTTTTATAGTCGAAAGGGGCTCCCACAGTGGCACACAGGAGGTGGAAAGGCGTACAATGCTACAAGCTTCTCGCTCGTATTACAGGACAAGACACATTTAATGCGTCGCTGAGGTGTCCCCTAGCTTTATCAGGGGCGGGAGCGAGGCCCGTCCCGTCCGTCGCCGCTCCTCCTCACTTCGAGACGTGCCCTGGCCAGCGAGGCGTGCGGCGCCATGTAGGCAGGCAGGTAGCTGAGGTGGCGCGGTGGTAGGGTCTTCACGAAGATCTGCATGCCGCCACACAAGCGCTTGATGAGTTGGCCTGGGAGCTGCATGTTGCCACGCAGGTGCCTGCCCAGCTGGTTGGGCTGGCGGCTGCATGCGAACGATGGTGGAGACTTGGCTGGTGCGGGCCTGGCAGTGGCCCTGCTGGCGTCCTTGGTGAGAGCCTTCCCGGGTGGCCCGGCAAGGGTCTTGCCGTGGCGCGCTGTCGTCCCCTGCAAGATCTTGCCGGGGGTCCTGTGGCTCTCCTCGGCAAGGATCTTGCTGAGGACTGTTGTCTTTTAATCCTCTTATGATCTTGAACATTCCTTGGTCTTGACAAAGATCTGCATGCCACCATGGAGGTGCCTCCTGAGCCCTAGTTCCAACGTGGTTGGTTGAGTTCAAACCCATGGGCTCGAGGGCGGCTCACTCCGCTGGCGTGGGCGAGCCGCCTCGGCAAGGGTCTTGCCGGGGCCGCTGAGACTGCCCCCGGCAAGGATCTTGCGGGGGGAACCTGCTTCACCTCTCTGCTTCTTTGTGTTCTTGGCCTTGGTGTTGCTCTGGCTAGCTTGTACGTCGGCTTCTCTCCGGCTTCCCTCCCTTGCCTGCTTAGGTGGCAAGGGCCACTGGCTCGATTGCCTCATGCACAAGGAAAGGGGTCAAAAGGAGAGCCCCTACTTTTGTACACCGACAATGAAATGGTCCCAAATTTGGTGGAGAGATTTTATATAGGTAGGAGCATGATCTGGTAATTTATCAGGATTTTTGAAGCAATGTAAAATGCACTTGCTTCACAACATGAAAAAATTGCAAGAATCGAAGATTTGGTCATGTGCTCACATAGATCAAGGGATGGAGCTGAAACTTGGAGGAGGGGGTTAATATGATTACATGAAGGAGTGTGCGAAATTTAAACTCATTTGGATAACCCTAGCTAGTACTTCCTTCACAATGCCTCCTATCTGACAGAAAGTTCAAAAAATTGCTGAGGAATATTGGCTAGGCAAATAAAGTTGAATTTTAGCATGAGGCAATGATTTTGATGAAATAGCATGCCCAAAGAGTTTGGGGGCCAACAAGGAAAGATAGGTGGCACTTCCTTCACAGAAAGCCACATTGGACAGAAATGAAGAATAATTATTGGGGAATTATTCTTGGTCTAGGACAGGAAATTTTGGGCATATTTGAGCAACATATGACCCAAGGGAATTATGAGAATTATTTGGGAATTTTTGGATGGACAGAAATATAGGTTGCTTCACAACCTAGGGCAGACAAGGTTATCCCTTTAATAGAAAAAGGAATATTCCATAGAAAATATTTTAGGGTTTGGTCAAGGAGAGAAGTGACATGATCTTGGCAAGGTTTTTATAATGATGAGCCACTTGGGAGGGGGAATGAGGATGATTTCCCAGGTGTCAAGGCCACAGAACCACTCCAAAAAGAAAAACAGAGCAAAAACCAAATAAATCAAAAGGAAAAGAAAAGGGCCAAAAACCAGCCTGTTACAACTCTTACCCCCTTAAAGAAATCTCGTCCACGAGATTTGGTTGCTTAGGGAACAAGTATAACTTGAGGACACCGTTTCCAACTCGGGTATCCTTTTTACTTTAGTTATTGTTCCCCCAAGAATTTCAGATGATCAACTTACCTTGCTCTGGGGTGGCTTGCTTCACCTTTCCCCAAATTCTGACGGGTCTTTGCTCATATACCAACTCCTTTTTACTGATGTTGATTCTCCATACCTGTGGTGATATCCAATGGATCTGAGCATAACTTTTCTTTTGGTCATGAAAACCTTTTTACTTCTTCCATGGGGTTGCTTCAAATAAATGCAGGTCTTCTGGTTTCAATAAATGGTGAGAATCATGGCCATTTCCTGACAAGGTCTGACTGCTCACAAGTGGTACTTATTTACCTTGATTTATTTCTTTGGCTTGAGCATGGGATATGTACCAAAGATTTGGCTGACTTTTGTCGGGAGCAATATAACGGTGTATGGGGTTATAGCTGTGTCATACCTCAAATATTTACATCTTGAGACTGGCCCGACAGGGGCTGACGGACAAATGATTTTCCTGACAGACTGACAGTGTACTTGATTCCGTCGGTGAGTATACCGGGTCTGAGCTGATTGTTCGGCTTTTGATTTTCTTTTTTTTGTCGGTATACTCATTTGGATTTTTCCACACTAACCCTTCCAAGCGGGTCAGCGGGATATGAAATTCTTGTAAAACAGAGTAATCCTCTGAGGGTATGCCTTTGTGGATCCACATGTAATTATTTCAACTGACTTGGGTATCTGGACCCTGATGGTAGCGCAAAATTCATCATCATACCGTTGTTGTCGGCCTCATCCTTTGACGGTCATGATTTTCTTTGTTAGGATACCTTACTGAAATAACTTGGCTACACCTGTCCTTGATTCTTCGTATGACCATGGACGTGGTTAGTGCCATATTTTTGACATTATCCCCTTGTGCCTGTTTTGACCTGGGTCCGCACATGATATATACCCGGGGTTTGTAGCTGTACGGAGCTCATTGCTGAGGCCAATCATACAAGAAGGTGACAAGGTTTTAGGACATCTCCTTGTCAGTTGCGGGAATAATGACCTTGATGACCATTGTCAAGACTGTTGATTCTGTGATGTCATCCCCAGACCTTGTCAATCCTTGTAATTCATGAGATGTATCTCTGCTTATTTTCCTTTGCCTGACTCGTGAGGTTGGGGGATCCTTACTTTCCTTAGGTATATCTGCTGGATCCTTGCGGCATCTCGTATGAGTGACTGATATGACTGGGGATACACACTCACTATATATGTGGAAAGATGTGTAGCCGAACACTTGATTTCTGAAGCAGACATATGCTTTGACTGACCTGTACTTCTGACAAAAATATTGCTGATCTGACTCTTGAGATGTACTGCCGTATATTTCCAACTCATCATATAATCTCTAAGGACGGTACATAGTGTTGTACTGACGGGGGCTGACTGGCTTACAAGAGAAGCCATCCGAGTAGCTTGCTGAGGAAGACTTCTTAACTTCTGCTCAAATCTTTTGTCTGGGTATCGTGCAGAAGAAGGCTCTATAGCTTATACATGAAGCTTAGTCTAATTATTGTGCTGGAGAAGTCTGAGTTCCGTACTTGAGAAGCTTCTCCTCGGGTTTGCTTGTTGAGAAAAATTCAGTTCCGTCTGTCGGAAGCTTTTACCGAGGTATCTTGCTGAGAAAGACCAGGTATCTTGGACCGGAAATTGTTCACATATCATGCTGAGGAAAATCGAGGAGCCTTGCATCATAAATTCCTTCCGATAACGTGTGGAAGAATACTGAGTTTCTTACATCCAAAGCTTCATACTAATATGCAGACTGAAATCTACACACACCCATAATATTCTGCGGCTGATTATTTGCATGAGAAAATTTGTTTGACAGTCTTCCTCGAGCATATCACATTCTGACTTTATTTCGGATGATAACATATTTCAAGCATCATGCATTACTAAGCCAATATTTTGTATATGATCCATACCTTTGACTGAAAATATACCGTTGATCTTGTACATGACTTGCCTTGCTGCTGACTTGATCATTACTGTTGTGAGGATTTTGTACCGATGTAGACTTGAGTTATCAGTACTATTGTGAGGAGTGCACACTAATGCAAAATTGATTATCAGCCTCAAAATCAGATATTCCCCATTTAACTGCAGTCGGTTGAGAATTCCATTCTATTTAGCTGAGTTTCCAAATATTTAAACTCCTTATTACTTCTTTGAGTCCGGTGTCAGTTGATGAGCAACTCTTTATAGGGGAAAAATAATGTAACACCGGGGCCCAAAAAGAAAGAAGCAAAAGAAAACTCAACTAAACAAAAGCACACAACAACAATCAATTCACACACAATCAATGTCACATATTACTGCTAGTCACACAATATGCATGCCTACTTAAGCACACAAATCTCGTGGGATCTCCGGTCCTATGATCTAGCATGCCGTGATGGTGTGCACGAGGACGAATAAATGTGTGGAAGAATGGGTGTAAACAGCACTACACCAAGTGCTAGTTTATCCAGGTAGCAACCTAGACTAGCTCGGAGGCGAGGACACACTCGGTAATCAAGTAGTGGGACACGAAGTTCGCAACCACATTATTATGAAGCGGACGGAAAAAGATCCATACTCGTCCAAGAAATAGGATAGCGGGGAAAAACTGAGGCTGCTAACATTGCCATTTCTTGATAACTAAGATCACTAAGGGTTGCCAACACGACAAAATGAAAGAGCGATTCGGGATAGAAGCATGTCCATCACTGCTACATCTTGAGTTTGCGTTCGTTTTCCCCGAAGAGGAGAGGATGATGCAGCAGAGTAGTGTAAGTATTTCCCTCGGTTTTTGAGAACCAAGGTATCAATCCAGTAGGAGGCCAAGCGCAAGTCCCTCATACCTACACAAAGCAAATAGCTCCTCGCAACCAACGCGACTAGGGGTTGTGAATCCCTTCACGGTCACTTACAAGAGTGAGATCTGATAGAGATGACAGATAATATTTTTGGTATTTTTGGTATAAAGATGCAAACTAAAATAAATGGCAAAGTAAAAAAAGCAAAGCAATAATAAAGCGTAGGAAGATTAATATGATGAAAATAGACCCGGGGGCCATAGATTTCACTAGTGGCTTCTCTCAAGAGCATAAGTATTTTACGGCGGGTGAACGAATTCATCAAGTTAAGCAATTGACGAATTGAGCATAGTTATGAGAATATCTAAGTATGATCATGTATATAGGCATCACGTCCGAGACAAGTAGACCGACTCCTGCATCTACTACTATTACTCCACTCATCGATCGCTATCCAAAGCATGCATCTAGAGTATTAAGTTAATGAAAGCGAGTAACGCCTTAAGCAAGATGACATGATGTAGAGGAATAAATTCATGCAATATGATAAATACCCCATCTTGTTATCCTCGATGGCAACAATACAATACGTGCCTTGCAACCCTTTCTGTCACTGGGTAAGGACACCGCAAGATTGAACCCAAAGCGAAACACTTCTCCCATTGCAAGACTGTCGGCGTTCTGGGAACGGGGCTCCCCAGACTTGCCTGCCTACGGCCTGCGGCGTGGCTCAGAGGAGGCCCAGGACGGCCCATCTTCATCAACGCGAGCTCAAGACCCTCGCGAGGGGCCAAGCCTCGCGGGGCGGACGACCGAGAGCTTCTCGAGCACGGCCTCGTCAGTGGCTCACGAGGAGGCGGAGAGTTCAAGGCGGGTACCTCGCCAGTGCCCATGACACAAGCCATGACGACCAAGGGTGCCGATCAGGCGCCCGGCCGCGCCAGGCGTCCTCCTTTCCTCTTTGGTGCAAAGGGAGCAAGCGCAGCGAGAGCATCAAGCAAAGGCATCTGTTTGGGTGCAACAAGACCAAGACCAGCCCCAACGGCTGGAATGCAGTCATCGTGGAGCCCAAGCAGGCGTCATCACCAGAGCCTTTGGCAGGCGAGGACCAACTTTAGTCAGGATAAGTGTACCCGTTGTTCCCATTCAAAATAGCCAATTATTGGTGCCCTTCCCGCTCAATATTTGGGAAGAGGCCCAGGGCCTTCGCCTATATAAGTAGAGCTAGCCACCATAGGAAGAGACACACTGAAGGAGGATCAGATAGAAAGGCTGGCATTTTTGGGATCCAGAGAGAGAGATAGAGACCCGATCCTCAAGCTAGAGCGACGGGACACCACTTAGCAGTTCATCGCTTCCACCAAGAACAGACCCTCATGAGGCTGTTCTTCCTGTCTTATTCTTCATCAGCCCAAGAGGCAATCCACCACACCACAAACTAGAGTAGGGTATTACACCACAACGGTGGCCCGAACTAGTATAAATCTCGTGTCTCTTGTGTTGTTCTTTCGAGTAGTTCTATGTCCTTGCGATTCGGCGAGGTACGAGACGGTGGAGGGTTGGATCTCCGCGCGCACCCCAGAGTTCGAACCTTAAGGGTCTGCCGAAACCCGAAATCCGACATTTGGCGCGCCAGGTAGGGGTGCGCCGGAATCTGCCTTTCATCGCCTCGTTCTTCCCCGACCACCGCAACCATGTCTGACGCTCGTCGGGCTCGCGCCGAGCACCGAGCCGCCCTCGCCTCCCATGTCGCCCAGATGGCTCCCGTCGTGGCGCCCTCGCTGCTCCGTCACTGCCGTTAACGCCGCCATCGCCCGGCGGGAACGAGCAAGCAAGCGTCGCCCCAAGACTCCGTCCATGGCGGGGCGGACGGCCGCACCGCCACGCCTTCTCTCACCTCGCTGGTTCTTCATCGCGCTTCGCGCGCTGCCATGGAGGCCCGAGCTGCACTCGCGCGGCCAACGAGCTCCTGCTCTACCGCCCGTCGGCGATGTTCACGAAGAATGGCTCGACTGCGTCGCCGAGCTTCGTCCGCTGCAGGAGGCGACCCAGCAGCGTCCGTCTGCCTGCACCGCACCCGCCCAGCTGGTGATGAAGCTCGGGCGCCTCAGCCGCCTCCTCCTCAAGACGGCGCCACAGCACCAAAGCGCGCGGCCTGGCGGAACCCGTTCCGCCAGCGCCGCCAGCAAGAGCAGAGCTGCCAAGAAGGTCTCGCCGCGAAGAAGCTGCCCGGCGCTTCCCGCTCGCGCGTCAAGACCCTGCGCTGCCCCCAGCCGCGGCGCAGGGAGGCCTGCAAGACCAAGCTCTCTGCCGTCCGAGGCCCCCCGCGGCCACGGCGGGCTGCCGCGCCTTCACCACCGAGCTGCGCAGCGTCGCGTGGCCCGCCAAGTTCAAGCCAGACCTGCCTCCACGCTACGACGGCACGGCTGACCCTACGGAGTTCCTCCAGCTCTACGAGTTGGGCATCGAGGCTGCCAACGGGGATGAAAAGGTCATGGCGAATTGGTTTCCCATGGCGCTCAAGGACGGAGCCCGCACCTGGCTCCTGAATCTGGCCCCAGGCACGATCTCTTCCTGGGCCGAGATGCGCACCCGCTTCATCGCCAACTTCCAAGGTACTCGCGACCGGCCACCCGCCGTGAGCGACATGCGCCGGATCAAGCAGCAGCCAGGGGAAACCTTGCAAAAGTACATCCAGCGCTTCAACAATGCCTACCAAGATCCCTGTGGTAACGGAGGAGGCCATCATCTCTGCCTTCTCCGACGGGCGCGGCGCGACGTCAAGATGAAGGAGGAGTGGCGATGCATGAAGATCTGTGCACCTCCCTGGAGCTGTTCAACTTGGCGACCAAGTGCGCCAGGGCTGAGGAAGGGCGCCTCTGCCTCCTCGAGCTGCCTGCCGCGGATCCCGAAGAGAAGAAGTCCAAGGCCAAGGACGTGAAGTGCAAGGGGGCTGCCGTGCTCGCGGCCGAACCAGACACCAAGCGAGGCAGAGATCAGCCCGAGTCCTCTAAGGGCAGCCGCAGATCGCTGCGTGTACCACGACCTCCACACCCACAACACCAATGAATGTCAAGAGCTCCGGCCGCAAGGCTGAAGGAAGGGTCGGCAGATGCCCCGAGCAGCGACCGGGGCTACGGCCGAGGAGGAGGAAGAAATGCAGGACGCTGGGAAGACCGCGGCCCGCGCCAAGGGTGGCGCGACCAACCTCGCGAGGACCGCTGGCAAGACCCACCTCGCGAGGGGGCTGGAGGGATCAGCCTCGTGAGGATCGTCCGCAAGGGAACGCAGGCCTCCCTCCGCTGCCGCCGCCACCAAGGAGAGTCGAAGACCGTCATCAGGACGAGGGGGCTGGGGGCTTCCAGGAAGCGCATGCGATCGCCTGCATCCTGGGCGGAGCTCAAGCCCGACCTCTCACCGCATCTTCAAGCAGTTCGCCGCGTGAAGTGAATGCAGTCCTCCCAAGCTCGAGTCCTCGCGCCTTCTCAGGTGGTCGGCGTGCGCCATCTCGTTCAGCTCAGCGGATCAACTCGGCGCGCAGCCACAGCCGGAGTTCTTCCGATGCTTTGCTCCCCAATCATCAAGAATGTGCTAGTCACCAAGACCCTCATCGACGGCGGAGCAGGGCTCAACGTCCCGTCCGTGGAGACATTCAACAATCTTCAAGTGCCTTCTGATCAGATTCAGCCAACCAAGCCCTTCTCCGGAGTCACCGACGGCTCCATGGTCCCGATCGGGCAGGTCCGCCTTCCTGCCACCTTTGGGGCCCGCGACAACTACCACACCGAGCTCATCGACTTCGACGTCGCCCACATTCGCCTGCCGTACAACGCCATCCTCGGGTACCCAGCGTTGGCCAAGTTCATGGCCGTAACCCACCATGGCTACAACATCCTCAAGATGCCAGGAAGCGGCGGGGTCATCACGGTGCCCTGTGAAGAGAGAGATGCAGTGTGCTCCCTGGAGCGAGCTTTTCAGGCCGCATCGCTGGAAGACCCAGACCATGACGGCAGGATGCCTCGAGGCAGCACCCAAGAAGAAGAAGACATCGACCGGCCCGGCTCTTCAAGAGACAGGCCCCTCAGGGCCCGCACCGGGCCAGGGGGATCCTCCTTCCATCGCATAGGAAAGCGCGCCCGGCGCCCTCCTCAGGCAGTGCTCGGGTGCTCTCCCCTGGAGGGCCGCCGACCTCGCCAAGGTCTCGAGGGAGGCGGCTTGGGCACCACGTGGAGGCGTGTTTTGAAGCACGCTTCCGCAAAGGTGAGCAAGACCAGGAGGACAGAACCCTCAAGAGTTCATCAGCCAAGGCCATTCAGAGCTACAGGAGTCAAGGGTCGTGAGGGCAGCCGCCGCCGCCATTGTGGCCCCCATCCAGCGAGGATGGTGGGCTGCAGCGTCTGCATCGACATACCGAGGCTCAACCGAGCCGCATCTCAAGAGCGCCTCGGCCCTCGCGAGTGGGACGTTGCAGGGTCCGCCCACAGCCTACATACGCATGCCTTATGGCTCAAGAACGCGGCTGCTGCGCACCAGCGTCTCATGAGGACCATCCTGGAGGCTCAAGAGGTCAGGCACGCCGCAGCCCTGGTGGAGATGGAGATGGCCCATGAAGAGCCGCCGGCGCCTCCGGAGCCTCCGGAGCCTCCCGAGGCCCCCGGGCCTGGGGGCTCGTGAGGATCGGCTCCCGCAGCCCACCGAGTCTGCTACATCAACAACCCTTCATCCCCAACATCACTAGGTGACATCTTTAAGTTTTATTTCCGGCTGGGAGCGCCTTCAGGCCGCATTATTCCCAGTCAGCGTGGGTCCATCCTGCGGCATGTATCCCTTTTATTTCATGTCTTTAGCTTATCCTGTTGGGGGCGCCCTCGGCTGCATCATCCCCAAGCCGCTCGGGCAGTCCCAATGACATGTATCCTTCATGCGTTTTCCGAGGATTATGACCTCGTTCCACCATGCTTGTTATTTGGTGCCTTCTCACGGGTGGCGAAATCTTGCACGTTAAAGGGGTGCACGAGCATCGCGACTCAGGGCTCCTACCGGCTCTTGGCCCTCACCCTCTGGTCTTGTCCATGGCATCGCGATCCGGCTTGCCAATGACGGCTGAGACCAGCCCGAGCCGGGACCCGAGGACGTAGAGTTTTCGTCATCTAACCCAGCTTCTTGGCGTTAAAGGGGGTGCACGAGCATCGCGACTTCGGGCTCCTACCGGCTCTCCGGCCCTCACCCTCTGGTCTTGTCCATGGCATCGCGACCTGGCTTGCCAGCGACGGTAGAGACCAGCCCGAGAGCCGGGACCCGAGGACGTAGAGTTGCGTCATCTAATCCAGCTTGCACGTTAAAGGGGGGTGCCTGAGCATCGCGACTCAGGGCACCTACCGGCTCTCCGGCCCTCACCCTCTAGTCTTGTCCATGGCATCGCGACTGGCTTGCCACGACGGTGAGACCAGCCCGAGAGCCGGGACCAAGACGAGAGCACCCGACATCCGCCAAATTTGCAGGAACACACTCGAAGATAAGGCCCAGAGCCAGGCACAACCCGCCTTGAGGTAGGGCCTCGTGAGTCCCGCGCTGGCTCACGGGTGCCCCAGCACACCTCGCGAGGCCCCTCGCGCCTCTCCAAAGCAACTAACGGCAGGACTAACAATCGCCACGGCGAGCTCTGGTTCCTTTTGTGGTGAACCTGCAGGGTCTCTCCAAGGAGCACGAAACGACCTCGCTACATAATCTCTCGTCGGCCAAGGCACGGACCTGGCACCGCGCCAGGAAGCATCGTCCTAACCCTCGAGATAAGTCACCCTCCGGACACACTAGTCATTGGAACACCATCCCCACACTCAATGCAACTCCGTGTTAGCAACTCGCTCTCCTTTCTCACCGAATGATGGCTGCTTAAGCGCCAAGGGGCACCCCCTGAGCATCGCGACTCAGAGGCTCTTACCGGACCTCGGGACGCTCACCTCCTGGCCTTGACCACGGCATCGCGACCTGGCATACCAGCGACGGCTGAAGCCGCCTTGGGACTGGGACCTGTCGGCGCAGAGCATCAAGCCCTCACGAGGTCCGAAAGGAAGAAACTGCGCTAAAACGGAATGAGCATCCCGCATTGCCTCACAATAAGGGTTATATTGACAAACGAAGCTACAAATATCTTACAAGCCCCCGCGGGGTACATTCCTGGCTCCTCGCAGGAACAAAAGACGCGAATCCTAAGGAGTCCTATCTACCGGGACCACCACGGCAGGCACCATGATCAACAGTGGGCCACCCGGTCCGGAGCCAATCCCATCCAGATCAGGGGCGGCGACGGCTTGACGAGCCCGCCCTGCTCCGGGAGCGACGCAGGCTCGGGGGCTCGTAGCTGTCGTCGCTCGTCTCCGGCATCACGAAGAGCTCGGCGGAGTCGCTGGATCCTCCGGCGCCTACGTCGCCTGAGAAGCTGCCAAGGGAGTGGTCGGTCGGCCTCCGTCTCACCATAGCAGGACCCCGACCACCTCTCCCGGGGCAGCACTCCAGCCGACGACCCTCCGCGTCGAAGACCTTGAGGGACACCACCAAAGCACCGTCGTACTCCAGGTGGATCGTGAGGGCGCCCCTCGTCCTGTAGACCCGGGCGACCTCATCCCAGCCTCGAGTCATGAAGACCTCGCCCGGGGCAACTACCGCAACCTCTGCCCCAGTCGCGAGGGTGCCGCAGAGCTCTGCTGCAGCCCGAGTGAGGCTCCCCCTGCCGGACGACGGAGGCAAAGAAAGAAGGAAGACGAATCCAAGACTTGGGAGGCGCGGCGACGTGAAGCACAAACTCCCGGCAGGAGCCCTCGGCGTGAACTCCAGGGGGGAAGACGCACACCTTCGTGACCCGCCTGCGTCGTCGTCGGCGCCGCTCGTGGCGCCCGGCGTCACCTCCTTCAGGGCCACCAATTCGTGCGTACAAGGGAAGAGGAAACCCTGGTGGCGGCCGCACACACCAGGGCACGGGCGCCTCCTCGCGTGCGCTCCTGCCCTGGCACCAGAGAGCAAGCCGCTTCTTTGGGGGGAGCGGGTCAGGATCCTCTTGAGGAGCCTTGCCCTTCTCTTCCCTGGAGAACCGACGGATCGGAGCCATGGCAACCAGACGAGACGAGGAAGAGGAGAAGCAG
Source organism: Aegilops bicornis (assembly GCA_021605145.1). Classification (NCBI taxonomy): domain Eukaryota; kingdom Viridiplantae; phylum Streptophyta; class Magnoliopsida; order Poales; family Poaceae; genus Aegilops; species Aegilops bicornis. The sequence goes on from CM038675.1 coordinate 633,671,901, forward strand.
AAGGATAGACTGGAAGGGCGCACGCCGTTCCGTACTTATAGCCGGCGGAGGCCAACCGTCGGCCTCCACGATCACCAGCCATCATGCCCAACTCTGCATGCAGGGACCTCTCGAATCCGGGCGGTTACCAAGGCGTCGTGGGGGTGCAGGCGCCCATGTCCAATCAACCGCCATGCGGCGCCCAAGACCGCAGGCTGTTAGGGCCCACGACGCTTCGCACTTGCCCTTTCGCCTCTCTGCTCGGCCAAGTTCAGGTGCGCCGTGGGCCCGGGGGCTGCTGTCGGCGTTCTGGGAATGGGGGTCCCCAGACTTGCCTGCCAGCGGCCTGCTGCGTGGCTCAAAGGAGGCCCAGGATGGCCCATCTTCATCAACACAAGCTCAAGACCCTCGCGAGGGGCCAAGCCTCATGGGTGGATGACCAGAGCTTCCTCGAGCACGGCCTCGTCAGCTGGCTCACGAGGAGGCGGAGAGTTCAAGGCAGCGTACCTCGCGAGGTGCCCATGACGCAAACCATGGCGACCAAGGGCGCCCGATCGGCGCCAGCCGCGCAGCGTCCTCCTTTCCTCTTTGGTGCAAAGGGAGCACGCAGCAGCGTAGAGCATCAAGCAAAGGCATCCGTTTGATTGCAACAAGACCAAGACCAGCCCCAACGGCTGGAATGTAGTCATCGTGGAGCCCAAGCAGGTGTCATCACGAGCCTTTGGCGGCGAGGACCAACTTTAGTCAGGATAAGTGTACCCGTTGTTCCCCTTCAAAATAGCCAATTGTTGGCGCCCTTCCCGCTCAATATTTGGGAAGAGGCCCAGGGCCTTCGCCTATATAAGTAGAGCTAGCCACCATAGGAAGAGACACATTGAAGGAGGATCAGATAGAAAGGCTGGCATTTTTGGGATCCAGAGAGAGAGATAGAGACCCGATCCTCAAGCTAGAGCGACGGGACACCACTTAGCAGTTCATCGCTTCCACCAAGAATAGACCCTCGCGAGGCTGTTCTTCCCTGTACTGTTCTTCATCAGCCCAAGAGGCAATCCACCACACGACAAACTAGAGTAGGGTATTACACCACAACGGTGGCCCGAACTAGTATAAATCTCGTGTCTCTTGTGCTGTTCTTTCGAGTAGTTCTAGGTCCTTGCGATTCGGCGAGGTACGAGACGGTGGAGGGTTGGATCTCCGCGCGCACCCCAGAGTTCGAACCTTAAGGGTCTGCCGGAACCCGAAATCCGACAAAGACCAATCTAGTTGGCCAAACCAAACGGATAATTCGAAGAGACTTGCAAAGATAACTCAATCATACATAAAAGAATTCAGAAAAGATTCAAATATTGCTCATAGATAATCTTGATCATAAACCCACAATTCATCGGTCTCAACAAACACACCGCAAAAAGAAGATTACATCGAATAGATCTAGAGGGGGAGAACATTGTATTCAGATCCAAAAAGAGAGAAGAAGCCATCTAGCTACTAACTATGGACCCGAAGGTCTGAGGTAAACTACTCACACTTCATCGGAGAGGCTATGATGATGATGTAGAAGCCCTCCGTGGTGGAATCCCCTTCCGGCGGAGTTCCGGAACAGGCCCCAAGATGGGATCTCGTGGATACAGAAAGTTGCGGCGGTGGAGTTAGGTTTTTGGCTCCGTATCTGATCTGTTGGGGGTACGTAGGTATATATAGGAGGAAGGAGTACGTCGGTGGAGCTTCGAGGGGCCCACGAGGCGGGGGGCGCGCCCTAGGGGGGGCGCCTTCCACCCTCGTGGCCGCCTCATGGATTTCTTGACGGAGGGTCCGATCCTCCTGGGTCTTATCTAATGAGAAAATCACGTTCCCGAAGATTTCATTCCTGGACTCCGTTTGATATTCCGTTTCTTTGAAACACTGAAATAGGCAAAAAAACAGCAATTCTGGGCTGGGCATCCGGTTAATAGGTTAGTCCCAAAAGTAATATAAAAGTGGAAAATAAAGCCCAATATAGTCCAAAACAATAGATAATATAGCATGGAGCAATCAAAAATTATAGATACGTTGGAGAAGTATCAGGCATCCCCAAGCTTAATTCCTGCTCGTCCTCGAGTAGGTAAATGATATAAAGAGAATTTTTGATGCGGAGTGCTACTTGGCATAATTTCAATGTAATTCTTCTTAATTGTGGTATGAATATTCAGATCCGAAAGATTCAAGACAAAAGGTCATATTGACATAAAAAATAATAATACTTCAAGCATACTAACAAAGCAATTATGTCTTCTCAAAATAACATGGTCAAAGAAAGTTATCCCTACAAAATCATATAGTCTGGCTATGCTCTATCTTCACCACACAAAGTATTTAAATCATGCACAACCCCGATGACAAGCCAAGCAATTGTTTCATACTTTTGACATTTTCAAAACTTTTTCAATCTTCACGCAATACATGAGCGTGAGCCATGGATATAGCACTATATGTGGAATAGAATGGAGGTTGTGGAGAAGACAAAAGGAGGGAAGATAGTATCACATCAACTAGGTGTATCAACGGGCTATGGAGATTCCCATCAATAGATATCAATGTGAGTTAGTAGGGATTGCCATGCAACGGATGCACTAGAGCTATAAGCATATGAAAGCTCAACAAACGAAACTAAGTGGGTGTGCATCCAACTTGCTTGCTCATGAAGACCTAGGGCAATTTGAGGAAGCCCATCATTGGAATATACAAGCCAAGTTCTATAATGAAAAATTCCCACTAGTATATGAAAGTGACAAAACGAGAGACTCTCTATTATGAAGATCATAGTGCTACTTTGAAGCACAAGTGTGGTAAAAGGATAGTAACATTGTCCCTTCTCTCTTTTTCTCTCTTTTTTATTTGGGCCTTTTCTCTTTTTTTATGGCCTCTTTTTTTTAGGTCCAGGAGTCTCATCCCGACTTGTGGGGGAATCATAGTCTCCACCATACTTTCCTCACTTGGGACAATGCTCTAAAAATGATGATCATCACACTTTTATTTTTCCTACAACTCAACAATTACAACTCGACACTTAGAACAAAATATGACTCTATATGAATGCCTCCGGCGGTGTACCAGGATATGCAATGATTCATAAGTAACATGTATGAAATAATTATGAACGGTGGCTTTGCCACAAATACGATGTCAACTAAATGATCATGCTAAGCAATATGACAATGATGGAGCGTGTCATAATAAACTGAACGGTGGAAAGTTGCATGGCAATATATCTCGGAATGGCTATGGAAATGCCATGATGGGTAGGTATGGTGGCTGTTTTGAGGAAGGTATATGGTGGGTGTATGATACCGGCGAAAAGTGCACGGTATTAGAAAGGCTAGCAATGGTGGAAGGGTGAGAAAAGCGCGTATAATCCATGGACTCAACATTAGTCATAAAGAACTCATATACTTATTGCAAAAGTTTACAAGTTACCAAAGAAAAGTATTACGCGCATGCTCCTAGGGGGATAGATTGGTAGGAAAATACCATCGCTCGTCCCCGACCGCCACTCATAAGGAAGACAATAAATAAATAAATCATGCTTCGACTTCATCACATAACGGTTCACCATACGTGCATGCTACGAGAATCACAAACTTTAACACAAGTATTTCTCAAATTCACAACTACTCAACTAGCATGACTCTGATATTACTACCTCCATATCTCAAAACAATTATCAAGCATCAAACTTCTCTTAGTATTCAACGCACTCAAAAGAAAGTTTTACAAATCTCGAATACCAAGCATATTATTATTTTAAGCAAATTACCATGCTATTTAAGACTCTCAAAATAATCTAAGTGAAGCATGAGAGATCAATAGTTTCTTTAAAACAAATCCACCACCGTGCTCTAAAAGATATAAGTGAAATCTTGGAGGCGAAACTATAAAGCTAAAAGGATATAAGTGAAGCACATAGAGCAAAACTATCAAGCTCAAAAGATATAAGTGAAGCACATAGAGTATTCTAACAAATTCCAATTCATGTATGGCTCTCTCAAAAGGTGTGTACAGCAAGGATGATTGTGGTAAAATAACAAGCAAATACTCAAATAATACAAGACGCTCCAAGCAAAACACATATCATGTGGTGAATAAAAATATAGGTCCAAGTAAAGTTACCGATGGAAGTGGACGAAAGAGGGGATGCCTTCCGAGGCATCCCCAAGCTTTGACTTTTTGGTGTCCTCGGATTATCTAAAGGGTGCCATGGGCATCCCCAAGCTTACGCTCTTTCCACTCCTTGTTCCATAATCCATCAAAAAAATTCACCCAAAACTTGAAAACTTCACAACACAAAACTCAACAGAAATCTCGTGAGCTCCGTTAGCGAGAGAAAACAAAAGACCACTTCAAGGTACTGTAATGAACTCATTCTTTATTTATATTGGTGTTAAACCTACTGTATTCCAACTTCTCTATGGATCATAAACTATTTTACTAGCCATAGATTCATCAAAACAAGCAAACAACACACGAAAAACAGAATCTGTCAAAAACAGAACAGTCTGTAGTAATATGTAACTAACGAAAACTTCTGAAAATCCAAAAAATCAGCCAATATAGGACGACCTAGGAAACTTGTTTATTGATCATAATCAATTGGAATCACTATTTTATCACGTTCTGGTGATTTTTAACAATTGTTTTCGTGAACCGAAAGTTTCTGGAAATTACAGCAAGATCAAATAACTATTATCCAAGAAGATCCTATAGGTTTAACTTGGCACAAACACTAGTTAAAACATAAAAACACATTTAAACATAAGGTATATGGATTATTTATTCCTAAACATAAACAAAAACAAAAACTAAAAATAAAATTGGGTTGCCTCCCAACAAGCGCTATCGTTTAACGCCCCTAGCTAGGCATAAAAACAAGCGCTGTTCTTTTTGAAGTTCCCCTTCTTTTTCCCTTTGCCCTTCTTCTTGAAACTGGTGGTCTTATTGACCATCAACACTTGATGCTCCTTCTTGATTTCTACCTCCGCAGCCTTTAGCATTGCGAAGAGCTCGGGAATTGTCTTTTCCATCCCTTGCATATTATAGTTCATCACGAAGCTTTTGTTGCTTGGTGGCAGTGATTGAAGAATTCTGTCAATGACGCTATCATCCGGAAGATTAACTCCCAGTTGAATCAAGTGATTGTTATATCCACACATTCTGAGTATATGCTCACTGACAGAATTATTCTCCTCCATCTTGCAGCTATAGAACTTATTGGAGACTTCATATCTCTCAATCCGAGCATTTGCTTGAAATATTAACTTCAACTCCTGAAACATCTCATATGCTCCATGACGTTCAAAATGTCGTTGAAGACCCGGTTCTAAGCCGTAAAGCATGACACACTGAACTATTGAGTAGTCATCAGCTTTGCTCTGCCAGACGTTCATAACATATGGTGTTGCTCTGCAAAGAACTGGCACCCAGCGGTGCTTCCAGGACATAATTCTTCTGTGCAGCAATGAGGATAATCCTCAAGTTACGGACCCAGTCCGTGTAATTGCTACCATCATCTTTCAACTTTGCTTTCTCAAGGAACGCATTAAAATTGAACGGAACAACATCACGAGCCATCTATCTACAACAAACATAGACAATCAAAATACTATCAGGTACTAAGTTCATGATAAATTTAAGTTCAATTAATCATATTACTTAAGAACTCCCACTTAGACATACATCCCTCTAATCATCTAAGTGATCACGTGATCCAAATCAACTAAACCATAACCGATCATCACGTGAAATGGAGTAGCTTTCAATGGTGAACATCACAATGTTGATCATATCTACTATATGATTCACGCTCGACCTTTCGGTCTAAGTGTTCCGAGGCCATATCTGCATATGCTAGGCTCGTCAAGTTTAACCTGAGTATTCTGCGTGTGCAAAACTGGCTTGCACCCGTTGTAGATGGACGTAGAGCTTATCACACCCGATCATCACGTGGTGTCTGGGCACGACGAACTTTGGCAACGGTGCATACTCAGGGATAACACTTTTATCGTGAAATTTAGTGAGAGATCATCTTATAATGCTACCAACAATCAAAGCAAAATAAGATGCATAAAAGATAAACATCACATGCAATCAATATAAGTGATATGATATTGCCATCATCATCTTGTGCTTGTGATCTCCATCTCAAAGCAATCGTCATGATCACCATCGCCACCGGCGTGACACCTTGATCTCCATCGTAGCATCGTTGTCGTCTCGCCAATCTTATGCTTCTACAACTATCGCTACCGCTTAGTGATAAATTAAAGCATTATAGGGCGATTGCATTGCATACAAGAAAGTGACAACCATATGGCTCCTGCCAGTTGCCGGTAACTCAGTTACAAAACATGATCATCTCATACAATAAAATTTAGCATCATGTCTTGACCATATCACATCACAACATGCCCTGCAAAAACAAGTTAGACGTCCTCTACTTTGTTGTTGCATGTTTTACGTGGCTGCTACGGGCTTAGCAAGAACCGTTCTTACCTACGCATCAAAACCACAACGATAGTTTGTCAAGTTGGTGTTGTTTTAACCTTCGCAAGGACCGGGCGTAGCCACACTCGATTCAACTAAAGTTGGAGAAACTGACACCCGCCAGCCACCTGTGTGCAAAGCACGTCGGTAGAACCAGTCTCGCGTAAGCGTATGCGTAATGTCGGTCCGGGCCGCTTCATCCAACAATACAGCTGAACCAAAGTATGACATGCTGGTAAGTAATATGACTTATATCGCCCACAACTCACTTGTGTTCTACTCGTGCATATAACATCAACGCATAAAACCTAGGCTCGGATGCCACTGTTGGGAAACGTAGTAATTTCAAAAAAATTCCTACGCACACGCAAGATCATGGTGATGCATAGCAACGAGAGGGGAGAGTGTGTCCACGTACCCTCGTAGACCGAAAGCGGAAGCGTTTATCACAACGCGGTTGATATAGTCGTACGTCTTCACGGCCCGACCGATCAAGCACCGAAACTACGGCACCTCCGAGTTCTTGCACACGTTCAGCTCGATGACGTTCCCCGGACTCTGATCCAGCAAAGTGTCGGGGAAGAGTTCCGTCAGCACGACGGCATGGTGACGATGATGTTCTACCGTCGCAGGGCTTCGCCTAAGCACCGCTACAATGTTATCGAGGAGAACTATGGTGGAGGGGGGCACCGCACGCGGCTAAGAGATCAAGAGATCAATTGTTGTGTCTATGGGGTGCCCCCCTCCTCCGTATATAAAGGAGTGGAGGAGGGGCCGGCCAGGGGTGGCGCGCCCAAGGGGTGGCGGCCAAGGGGGAGTCCAACTCCCACCGGGAGTAGGACTCCCCCTTTTCCTATTAGGAGTAGGAGAGGGAAGGAAGAGGAAGGAGGGAGGAAGGAAAGGGGGGCCTACCCCCTTCCCAATTCGGATTGGGCTTAGGGGGGGGGCGCCCCCTCCCTTGCTCCTTTCCCCTCCTTTCCACTAAGGCCCAATAAGGCCCATATACCTCCCGGGGGGTTCTGATAACCTCCGGAGCTTAGATTGTCCCAATCTCACCCGGAACCTTTCCGGTGTCCAAATATAGTCGTCCAATATATCGATCTTTATGTCTCGACCATTTCGAGACTCCTCGTTAAGCCCGTGATCACATTAGGGGCTCCAAACAACCTTCGGTACATCAAAACTCATAAACTCATAATAAAACTGTCAACGAAACCTTAAGCGTGCAGACCCTACGGGTTCGAGAACTATGTAGACATGACCGAGACATATTTCCAATCAATAACCAATAGCGGAACCTGGATGCCCATATTGGCTCCTACATATTCTACGAAGATCTTTATCGGTCAAAACCGCATAACAACATATGTTGTTCCCTTTGTCATCGGTATGTTACTTGCCCGAGATTCGATCGTCGGTATCCAATACCTAGTTCAATCTCGTTACTGGCAAGTCTCTTTACTCGTTACGTAATGCATCATCTCGTAACTAACTCATTAGCTACATTGCTTGCAAGGCTTATAGTGATGTGTATTACCAGGAGGGCCTAGAGATACCTCTCCGACAATCGGAGTGACAAATCCTAATCTCGAAATACGTCAACTCAACAAGTACCTTCGGAGACACCTGTAGAGCACCTTTATAATCACCCAGTTACGTTGTGACGTTTGGTAGCACACAAAGTGTTCCTTCGATGGCGGGAGTTACATAATCTCATAGTCATAGGAACATGTATAAGTCATGAAGAAAGCAATAGCAACATACATAACGATCAAGTGCTAAGCTAAGGGAATCGGTCAAGTCAATCACGTCATTCTCCTAATGATGTGATCCCGTTAATCAAATGACAACTCATGTCTATGGTTAGGAAACTTAACCATCTTTTATTTACGAGCTAGTCAAGTAGAGGCATACTAGTGACACTATGTTTTGTCTATGTATTCACACATGTATTATGTTTCCGGGTAATACAATTCTAGCATGAATAATAAACATTTATCATGATATGAGGAAATAAATAATAACTTTATTATTGCCTCTAGGGCATATTTCCTTCAGAGATTACAACCCCATCTAGATGAGACCGAGATCCCTATCGGTGAGTCCGATTTGCCTAGGGTTTGTGGCAGTGGCTATGACATCTGAACTCGGTGGCGCCGGATAGAAAGAATCGGTGGGGCCGAGTTTGACTTTTGGTTTAGGTCATATGTGGATGTGAGAATGTAGTTGAGGGCTTTGGAGCATATCACTAAGCATTTTGAGCAAGAGCCTCATTAAGCAACACCTCATCCCTCCTTGATAGTATTGGCTTTTCCTATAGACTCAATGTGATCTTGGATCACTAAAATAGAAAATTTTGAGTCTTGAACTTTTGAGCTTGAGCCAATCCTTTTGTCCTTAGTATTTTGAGGGGTACACTTTTCTCATCCATGCCATGCCAATCATTGAGCTTTCCTGAAATATTAGTCTTGAAATAGCATTAGCTCAATGAACTATATGTTGTTAGGAATTACCAAAACCACCTAGGGATAGTTGCACTTTCAATCTCCCCCTTTTTGGTAATTGATGACAACATATAGATCAAAGCTTCGAAAAATGATAATAAGAGTGAAAAACATTGTCGCTTTGAGAAGTATGTGAAAAGCAAGAACCCCTAAATTCGTGCATAGTTTAAGATTTGGTTTGGACTGCAAATGCACAATGAGTTAGGATCATGGGTTACTCTTCCATGTCACATACATCTTGGTGGAGCGCTCAAAATGATAATAATTAAAATACATGCACTCATCACCAAGCAAAGTGAGTGATCATATAGGAATATAAAAGGATAATGTCATCCAACAAGCATTAAGGTAGCATATGATCAAACACATGATCATCCAAGTATCACACACAAGCATAAAGTATCTCAAACAAGCAAATAACAAAGTTCAACCACCAAGGAGAAACGCAAGAGAGTACAAAAGCAATTCTCTCTCTCGAAGCCTATGATCTATACATTTTCTCCCCCTTTGGCAACAAGTTACCAAAAAGTTCATAAAAATGCATAGTGCTAGATCAACACTCAGGCTTGGTCTTCAGGTGGTGGTGTCGATAGAACTCCAAGAATGAAGGCATCAGTCGATGTAGATGGTGCTAGAGGAGTAGGTGCTGGAGCTGGTGGCGCTGAAGCTGTAGCTGGTGCAGATGAAGTTGCTCGTGTATGCATGTGGCATAGCAGCAGACCTCTGTCCTTGGGGCACTCTAGCAAAAGCATCAGTGGCAGTTTTGCCCTTCTTCTCCTGCACTTCTTCCTGAAGTTGCTCAACAATGCCGTATCTCAGTGACCTTCACATCTAAGTCATAGAACTTCTGCTCCATGATCCTCTCCAAGCTCTCCTGGTTTTGAATCAGGGTGGCCAGTCCCTTCCCAATCCTCAGATTGGAGGCAATCAAGTAGCCAAGCTGATCTTGCTTGCTCTTCAGAAGATACTGAGATGCCTCATCCATGGTTGGCATCTTTGCAGCCTTTTCAGTCTTTGCTTTCTCCCTCTTTGCTTGTGCTTGCACAGAAGATGGTTCATTTTCATCCGTCACAACAGTGTTGTCCTCAAAGTCTGGGTAGATGGGCAGGTGCTCCTTGTCCAAAAGATATGTGCTAGTGCCCATCTTGGAGTTGATCAGCTCCTGAATCTTTGGGGCATACCCACAACTCCTCTTCTGATCTGCAGCTGCCCTCTTTATGGTTTCCACAATTAGGCTCATGACCTTGAACTTCTGTGGAACATCAAAAATGTGCAGCAAGTTGATGGAGTGTCCTCTGATCATTCTGTGATCTCTTAACTTTGGCAATAGAGTGTGCTTGAGGATCAAGTTGATTGTAGGCAGTCCTGACAGCAAGTGTTTCACAGATCCAAACTGGTGATTCTCAAGATCTGCATCAGGAATCTCCTTGTACATGCTAGCCATCGAGTTGTGATTCTTCTTCTTCTTGGCAAAGACATCCAAGTCATCTTCTTGTTCTTCTGGGGCATTGATCAACTGAGCCCATTCTACAACTGTTGACTGGTACCTAGTGCCTTCAGACATCCAGACAATCTTTCCATCTGGGTAAAAGTGAGCTGTGGAGTAGAACTGCATAGTAAGCTCATCATTCCATTTTGTGAACTTCTGAGCCACAAACTTATCAACTCCACAAGCCTTGAAACTACCATAGACTCCAGGATAGTGTTCTTCATTTTCCTTAATGTATTCCCAGTTGACCCATCTCATGTCACACACTATTGGCTTCTTGTCAAGCAATACTGTCGCATAGAATTCCTGATGTTCCTTGGTATGGAATCTGTAATCCACAACAGTTCTTCTTCTGGTGGCATATGGATCTGACTCTCTCCATAGCCTCAATCTTGAATCCTTTCTCATTTTCATGTTCTCAGCTACTGGATGAGCATCATTGTGATATGGAATTTTTGGCTTCAACTTCCACAAGACATGTGACTCATCATCTTCTTCTTCCATTGCAGCTTCAGGCACTAGGGCCTTGTTCTTCTCTGCTGCTGGGATGTTCCTGGTGCTTCTCTTGGGTGCAGTTTTGCGTTTTGGAGCAGCTGGCTTGAGAGCTTCTTTGGGCTTAGATGGAGCAGCCCCTGATCTTATGGCATCTTCCATGAGCTTCTGGGCTTTTGGTGCTGGTGCAGCAACCTCTTCCTCTTCCTCTTCAGAGTCTCTCATCATAGAGGGTTTGCCAAGAACTCTGGCAGTGCTCTTCTTGACCCTTTCTTTCCTCTTCTTGCCATCTCCAGCTTCCTTGGGTTCAAGAGTGAACACCATTATCTCACCTGTGGCAACTTTCCTTGGCTTAGACATTGGCTGTCTTCCTGCTGGCTTCTTGGTCTTCAGACCTGGCTTTGTTGCAGCAGCTGTGCCATATTCCTTTTTGAGCACCTTCTTTTTTGAGGTGGCTTCTTCCTCCTCAGCCACATAGTCCTCATCCTCTGAATATGAGGTTCTTTTCTTGCTGGCCCTTGTGGCAGCCTTTGGCAAGTTGCTGGGTGTGCTCCTGCTTCCATCATCTGAGCTGCTAGAGGGACTAGTGCCCTCACTCATGTGAACCTGCTCCTCAGACTTGTTCTGACTATCACTCTGATCTGACATGATGCAAACACTGACAGCTGACCATGTGAATAGATTATAGATGAGGTAGAGTGGATGAGCATCACAAAGTGTAGAGGTTTTTGCAAAAGAATGAATCAAAAACTTAGTTTTAGTTTTCCACAGAAAGCATTTCGAATCTACCGATTTGAAATCTCGGTGATACCGAAGCAACTGTTGAAACCTAAACTAGTGAACTTGGTCAGACCGAGTCACAGTTCGTTGGCACCGAGACTGCTAGGGTTTCACAAAGACTTGAACTCGGTCACACCGATTTGCAATTCTCGGTCAGACCGAGAATTACATGTGCAATGGCCTGAGCCAAATCGGTGGAACCCATTTCAACAACTCGATCGGTCCGAGATGGTTTCGGCGGAAACCTAACCCTAAATTTTCAATCCACAACTAAACTATGGAGTGTTTTCATTGGATAGAGTGATCTCAATCATGGCAAGATACATGGCAAAACAATGTGCTGGGTAATCAGAGTGAGATCAGCACAAGGATCAAGTCCATACCCTAGTTCGGCGATGGAATTGCTACGGCGGCAATGGCGGAGACGATCCCGTTGACGGCGTCGGAGACCAGCGACTGGAGGCGGCTGGCGACGAGGAGGACAATCCAGAGACCCACGGAGGCAGAGCAGGCTGAGTACGCGCGAAGAGGTTCGGGAAGTTTTCCAAATTTTGTCCCGTGGGTATATATAGCCTGACCCTATCGGTGTGACCGAGTGGAACAACTCGGTGGCACCGAGATGCATAACTGCAAGCAGTTACTGCAACTCGGTGTGACCGAAAAGTTCAAATCGGTTGCACCGAGATTGAAAACCTAGATCGACCTAGTGATCTCGGTATGACCGAAATGGATGAATCGGTCAGACCGAAACACACAAAGAAGTTTTGGAAGTTTAAGTCTATGATTTAATCGGGGACTCGAGTGCTCCTCACACGCAGTGGTTCGAACCTGACTTGATCAAACTTTGTGATGCGGCATGAATAGAGTTTGAGACGAGAAGAGCATAGATAGCTAGAGAAGGTTCTTAGGCATTCTTGTCCATCCACTTGGCAAGAGAAAAAGAAACCAATCAATCAAAACAACAAGTGGATGTCCTCGAATGAGTGAATTATGCAACCAACATGCTCACACAATAAAATGGCAAATGAAATATGTGGCAAAGCATGCACAAACAATTCTAGCATCTATCAAGCAATTTGCGATGACTAGGTCATCTATATATGAGTATATTTACTTAGGAGTCAAATGAGAACATTTGATCATAGGTCATACTCATTGTTTAAGCACAAGTGGGGTTACCACTTTTACATAAAGTGTTGTTGTGTTCACACCATTAGAGTTGCTTTAGCTCAATTCTTAGAGTAAAGCTCCCCCTAGATGTGAGATCCCCCCTAAGAGGGATGAACTAACCTTGGGTTTTGTCGATGATGACTTCATGTAGGTGTTGAAGATGTGGATGCTCAATGTTGATGTACATCAATTGGAGCAATCCTTTGGAGTGAGTTGCACTTTCAATACCTACACGGGTTAGTTCCACAAGGAACAAACAAGGAATATCCATAGACATAGAGTGATGCATACACAAGATGATGTCTATGAAAGCATTTGGTTACCTTGTCCCTTGCCTTACCAACAAGAGGGTTCGTGACTCCTTGAACTAGTGCAAGATGTAGAGATTGATTGCACTTGTCCTTGCCAAAATGATAAGAGTGAAGTATGTTGGCGGAGTTACCCTCAAGAACTCTCTAGTTCTTCTTCTTTTGGATCCACACCATCTTGATGGGAATCCTCGGAGTTGTAGTTGTACTTTATGAGGTAGAACTTGATGTAGTCTTGGGAAACCACTTGACCAAGGCCTTAGGTGCTTCTTCAAATGCATCAATTTCCTCTTGAAGCTTATCCTTGCCTTTTTGCTTGTGGTCTTGTGGTGGAAGATCATCTTGAATCCACTTGGCAAGAGAAAAGAAACCAATCAATCAAAACAACAAGTGGATGTCCTCGAATGAGTAAATTATGCAACCAACATGCTCACACAATAAAATGGCAAATGAAATATGTGGCAAAGCATGCACAAACAATTCTAGCATCTATCAAGCAATTTGCGATGACTAGGTCATCTATATATGAGTATATTTACTTAGGAGTCAAATGAGAACATTTGATCATAGGTCATACTCATCGTTTAAGCACAAGTGGGGTTACCACTTTTACATAAAGTGTTGTTGTGTTCACACCATTAGAGTTGCTTTAGCTCAATTCTTAGAGTAAAGCTCCCCTAGATGTGAGATCCCCTAAGAGGGATGAACTAACCTTGGGTTTTGTCGATGATGACTTCATGTAGGTGTTGAAGATGTGGATGCTCAATGTTGATGTACATCAATTGGAGCAATCCTTTGGAGTGAGTTGCACTTTCAATACCTACACGGGTTAGTTCCACAAGGAACAAACAAGGAATATCCATAGACATAGAGTGATGCATACACAAGATGATGTCTATGAAAGCATTTGGTTACCTTGTCCCTTGCCTTACCAACAAGAGGGTTCGTGACTCCTTGAACTAGTGCAAGATGTAGAGATTGATTGCACTTGTCCTTGCCAAAATGATAAGAGTGAAGTATGTTGGCGGAGTTACCCTCAAGAACTCTCTAGTTCTTCTTCTTTTGGATCCACACCATCTTGATGGGAATCCTCGGAGTTGTAGTTGTACTTTATGAGGTAGAACTTGATGTAGTCTTGGGAACCCACTTGACCAAGGCCTTAGGTGCTTCTTCAAATGCATCAATTTCCTCTTGAAGCTTATCCTTGCCTTTTTGCTTGTGGTCTTGTGGTGGAAGATCATCTTGAGCTTGTGTCCCTTTGAAAGAAGTAGGATCATACTTCTCTTGTTGAGGAACAAACTTAGTCTTGGGGTATTGATCTTCTTCCCACTCAACTCCATTGGCATTGAACTTTCGTTCAAAACCAATACCTTGGTTCTTCCGGTGCCTTCTTTGCTTGCATACAATTTCCTTGAATTGCTTACTCCCGGCAAGGCTCTTGTAAACACCTTTCTCTATAATTCCCTTCAATAAGCTATTTTCTTGCTCAAGTGTAATTTGGCTAAGAGAATCATTAGTGGAATCAAGAGAACTACTAGAAGCAACAACATTTGATTTAGCATGATTATTGTTACTACTAGAGGAAGAATCTTTCCTGTTCTTGTTACTAGACTTGACTTGAGGCATGTAAGTGGATAAAAGTAAACACTTGGCAATGTAAGAAGAACTTTTCTTGCGAAGATCATCATTGATTGCCTTTAAGAACTCATGCACTTGCTCAAGATTGAGCTTCTCAAAATGTAATTTCTCATGAGTCCTTAAAAGTTCTCGATGATCTCCTAAGATAGTTTCATGAGCTAACTTAAGAGTGTTTAGTTCTTTAGTTAGAGACTCAATCTTCTCCTTATCATTGTTATTTGTTTCATCTTGATTAGCATGATTAATTGACATTTCATCATAGTATTCATCACTAGAGTTGTCAACAAGTAAATCATCATCACCTAACAAGTCATCTTCATCACTATTGAAATCAACATACTCGGGGTGTGATACCTTTGGACCTTTGGCCATGAAGCATCTTCCAATCCCTTCATTTGATGAATCAAATATGTCATAGGAGTTGGTTGACACAAGTGCTAGACCGGCAACACCTTCATCTTGAGTATATTTGGAGTCGGAGTGATAACTTCTCTCGCAGTGATTGTCGGAGTCGGAGCCGGATACCCATTCACCAACATGAGTTTGATGTCTTCGTTTTTTGGAGCTCCTTGATGACTTGTCCTTCCTTTCCGAATCCTTGCTTCTCCGAGAGGTTCTTCGTTCATAACAATCATCCCTACTCCTTCTCTCCCTTGATGGTGATTCTTCTCTTCTACTTCTTCTTTTGGGAGACTCTTCTCTTCTTTTGTAGGGGGCCGTACACTCATTGGAGTAGTGTCCGGGTCTTCCACAATTGTAGCAATTTCGCTCTCGACTAGAAGATCTTTTTTCATTGTAGGACCTTGACTTGGAACTTCTCTCTTTGCTTCTACTCTTGTAGAACTTGTTGAAGTTCTTCACCATTAGGCTCAATTCTTCATTGAAAGTTTGTTTCTCACTTGATGATGTGGGAGCTTCACATGAGGCTTTGTAAGCACCACTTGACTTGTTATGGAGCTCCTCCTTATCCTTGAGTGACATCTCATGAGCAACAATTCTTCCAATGACTTCTGTTGGCTTGAGATCTTTGTAATTGGGCATCATTTGGATCAATGTGCATATGGTATCATATTTTCCATCCAAGGCTCTTAGGATCTTCTTGTTGATGAATTTGTCGGTCAACTCTTCACTTCCTAAGCCGGCAATCTCATTCGTGATGAGAGCAAGCCTAGAGTACATTTTGGCAACACCTTCACCATCCTTCATTTTGAACTTGTCAAGTTGACTTTGAAGCACATCCAATTTGGAGTCCTTGACGGAGTCGGTACCTTCGTGCATATGAATCAAAGTATCCCAAATTTCCTTTGCATTCTTAAGACGACTGATTTTGTTGAATTCTTCGGGGCACAATCCGTTGAAGAGGATATCACAAGGTTGAGCATTGTATTGCAGCATCTTCAACTCTTCCATGGTAGCTTCATGGTTCGGTTCTCTCCCACCGAAGAATTCACCTTGCAAGCCAATACACACAATAGCCCAAACGACAGGGTTATGTCCAAGAATATGCATTTTCATCTTATGCTTCCAACTAGCAAAATTAGTACCATCAAAGTAAGGATCTCTACGGTGGTAATTTCCCTCGCTAGATGCCATACTCTCCTAGGTAGTGAAACCAAGGCTATGACCACCAAAAGCTATGGAAGTAAAAGCAAATGGAGATTAAAGCTCTGATACCACTTGTAGGATCGAAAGTATGTCTAGAGGGGGTGATTAGACTACTTGACCAAATAAAAATCTAGCCTTTTCCCAATTTTAGCTCTTGGCAGATTTTAGCAACTTAGAACAAGTCAAGCAATCTTAACACGATTCAAGCAAGAATGTAAAGAGTATATGAGCAACGGAAAGTAAAGCATGCAACTTGCAAGAATGTAAAGGGAAGGGTTTGGAGGATTCAAATGCAATTGGAGACACGAATGTTTTTGTCGTGGTTCCGATAGGTGGTGCTATCGTACATCCACATTGATGGAGACTTCTACCCACGAAGGGTAATAGTTGCGCGAGTCCACGTAGGGCTCCACCCACGAAGGGTCCACGAAGAAGCAACCTTGTCTATCCCACCATGGCCGTCGGCCACGAAGGACTTGCCTCACTAGCGGTAGATCTTCACGAAGTAGGCAATCTCCTTGCCCTTACAAACTCCTTGGTTCAACTCCACAATCTTGTTGGAGGCTCCCAAGTGATACCTAGCCAATCTAGGAGACACCACTCTCCAAGAAGTAACAAATGGTGTGTTGATGATGAACTCCTTGATCTTGTGCTTCAAATGATAGTATCCCCAACACTCAACTCTCTCTCACAAGATTTGGATTTGGTGGAAAGAAGATGTGAGTGGAAAGCAACTTGGGGAAGGCTAGAGATCATGATTCATATGGTAGGAATGAAATATCTTGGTCTCAACACAAGTGTAGGTGGTTCTCTCTCAGAAAATGTAGGTTGGAAGTGTAGGTTCATTCTGATGGCTCTCTCCACGAATGAAGAGGAGGTGGATGGGTATTTATAGCCTCCACACAAAATCTAACCGTCACACACAACTTGCCAAACTCGGTGAGACCGAATTGGTAAACTCGGTCGGACCGATTCAGCAAATCTAGTGACCGTTAGGATTTTCGGTGGGACCGACATGCAACGCGGTAGGACCGATATGGTTAGGGTTAGGGCATAACGTAATCTCGGTGAGACCGATTACACAAACTCGGTGACACCGATTTTGGTAATAAGCTAACCAGAGAGTTGGTCAGGTAAACTCGGTGGGACCGATTCGCTCATTTCAGTGAGACCGAAATGTTACAAAAGGGAAACAGAGAGTTTACATTGCAATCTTGGTGGGACCGACCGCTCATCTCGGTAGGACCAAAACGTTACGAAGGGAAACAGAGAGATTACAACTCCATCTCGGTGAGACCGAGATCCCTATCGGTGAGACCGATATGCCTAGGGTTTGTGGCAGTGGCTATGACATCTGAACTTGGTGGCGCCGGATAGAAAGAATCGGTGGGGCCGAGTTTGACTTTTGGTTTAGGTCATATGTGGATGTGAGAATGTAGTTGATGGCTTTAGAGCATATCACTAAGCATTTTGAGAAAGAGCCTCATTAAGCAACACCTCATCCCTCCTTGATAGTATTGGCTTTTCCTATAGACTCAATGTGATCTTGGATCACTAAAATAGAAAATGTAGAGTCTTGAACTTTTGAGCTTGAGCCAATCCTTTTGTCCTTAGTATTTTGAGGGGTCAACTTTTCTCATCCATGCCATGCCAATCATTGAGCTTTCCTGAAATATTAGTCTTGAAATAGCGTTAGCTCAATGAACTATATGTTGTTAGGAATTACCAAAACCACCTAGGGACAGTTGCACTTTCACCAACACGCTGCCCCCATCGACCACGCCGCCCTGAGGGGCATCCCCGACAAGGGCGCTAGGCACCGAGCCCATGCACATGGAGGAGGAGGAGAACTTGGGTGTTGGCGGCTTTGCCTCAACGCCAAATGTTGGCGGGGAGGGGACTTCCGTTTCCCAGCCAGGTACTGGCATAGGTAAGTCGTTCGCCGTTCGTCCCTGCTTCTTTTTCTTTCCGGCTCTTGGTCCTGGCCTTGCCTCACCCCCTTCTTCGGTGTCTAGATTCCTCCTCGGTGAACCTAGAGGACGTGGACGTCGTCATCAAGGACATCGCCAAGGCCGCCGAGGCGGACGCCGAGAAGATCGCCGCCGAGCCGATCGTTTGCGGCGACGGTTCGCAGGAAGAGCGGCTCCTCCACGCCATGGGCGCCAGCTTCCGGAAGCTCCAGGCGCTCCACCGCGCCCGCCTGGACAAGGCTAAGTCCAGGACGACGGTGGTGGAGAAGGCGGAGGCAGACCTCCAGAAGCGCATTGCCAAGATGCAGGACTGGTTCCGCGAGGCCCACAAGGAGCTCAAGGCTGCCCAGAGCGAGCTGGCCAAGCGCGATGTGGAGCTCACCATGAAGCTCGCCGACGTCGAGAAAGCTCAAGAGGCGGCGAGGAACTTGGCCGCGGCCGCCGAAGCCGCCCGGACCCAGCACGAGGCCGCGCTGAACTCCCAGGAGGAGGACCTTGCTGCACGCGAGGAGAAGCTTGCCGCCATGCTTCGTGACAAGGATGCAGAGGTGGAGAAGCTTGTCTTGCAGCAGACCAGTGAGCTGGAGCAGAGGCACAAAGAGGCACTCAATGCCCAGGCCCAGGTTCACGCCGGCAAGGTGGAGGAGTTGGAGGCGGAGCGCGACGGGCTGAAGGAGCAGGCCCTGAAGCTGTCCCAGGAGAAGGACATGCACAAAGTGCCCTCGGCTGCAGGCGAGGGCACGGTCGCCGCCAAGGGCCGGGAGCTCTCCGAGGCCAACAACTCCATCAAAGACCTCAAGCTGAAGCGGGAGGGTCTCGAGAAGGTGCTGTCGGAGGCCAAAACCCAAGAAGGGACCCTGGCGAAGGAGCTGGAGGCCGAGAAGCAGTTGTGGAAGAACGAGGGCCTCAACTTCACGGATCACGTGGAGGGCGAGAATCGTTGGCTCGATCGCCTCGCCACCGTCGCCAACTAGGCCACCGCGCAGCTGTTCATCATGGGTATGCCGGACGTGAGGTATGTCCCGGAGCGGAGCGTGAGTGCCAATTGCAGCCTGACCATGTTCTTTGAGAAGGTCGTCGGCGCTCTGGAACGGCTCCACGCCAACCGGGCGGCCTCACTGGCCGACGAGTCCCGGAGGCTTTGCCAGGGTGCCATGACCAAGGTTCTCACCAAGGTGGCACACTGGTACCCCGACCTCGACTTTGACGCCACGCTGGAGAGCTTGCCTGAGGGTACTGACCTCGCGCCGCTCAGGGAGCGCATCAAGCCCATCATCAGCCGAGTCGGCGAAATTCAGAGGGTGGAGGGCCAGCGCCGGGATTAGGCATCCCATTCTTTATCGCCGCTGCAGGTTCACAACCAAGACAATCGCTATCTCTAGTTAGAACCGCTGCAACAATTCGATGTAATATAACTCTGCAGCACTTTCAGTATTATGCATGTTATTTTCCTGTTTGATTTTCCTTTGTATGTCCTCCCTAGGTTACTGGGTAGGCTCGCCTGCGCGTAAACCCCAGGCAGCATCTTGGGGATGGATCCCCATTGGCCTGCTAGGTGTGCATGCTGCCGGGCGAACCACCTTGCCGCCCTTAGCGCGGACGCCCCTGTCGAGCTTCACTCGAGTCAGAGTCGGGAGCGTTGCCAAGTGCGGAAGGCTACCCCGCCACTCTCGACGCGACCGCTTTGAGCTGTTGAGTGGACTCGAAACAGAACAAGGGCGTTGCCAATTGCGGGAGGGCCCCTTTGCGTGCAGGTTTCTCATACATAGGCGAGATCTCCGAGGACGATAACCTTATGTATAGGAGGAAATAACTCAAAGCTCTGAATGACTTAGCTTTTCTATTGCCGAGCCAGCGTCGTTCCTCCAGCCGCCTTGTTCTCACGAGCCAAGGGCGATGAAGAACTGCTAGGCTAACTACTAGACCAGATTCACACAATTGCACCCCTTACCTGGCACGCCAAAGATGTTGGTGTGGAACGACACCTATGGGATCACAAGAATCCCTACTACGATTGCGGGACGTGGGGTTGCGAGAAGAGCAGGGCTAGTAGACAGCAGAAGGATCGTTTACCCAGGTTCGGGCCGCGAGGATGCATAAAACCTTAGTCCTGCTTTGGTGGGTGTATTTCAGAGAGTTCTTGATCTCTCGAACTAGCTGTGGTCAGTGCGTGGTTCAAAAGAGCCGAATCCTTCTCCAGTATGCCATGGGCCTCCTTTTATAGTCGGAAGGGGCTGCCACAGTGGCTCACAGGAGGTGGAAAGGCATCTGATGCCCTGAGCTTATCGCATTTCAGACACAGGACAAGACGCATTTAATGTGTAGCTTAGGTGTCCCCTTGCTTTATTGGGGACGGGGGCGAGGCCCGTCCCGTCCGTCGCCGCTCCTCCTCGCTTTGACACACGCCCTGGCCAGTCAGGCGCGTGGTGCCATGTAGGCAGGCAGGCAGCTGAGGTGGCGCAGTGGCGGAGCCTTTCACGAAGATCTGCATGCCATCATGCAGGCGCTCGATGAGTTGGCCTGGGAGCTGCATGTTCCCACGCAGGTTCCCGCCCAGCTGGTTAGGTTGGCAGCTGCATGTGAATGGCGGTGGAAGCTTGGTTGGCGTGGGCCTGGAGGTGGCCTTGCTGGCGTCCTTGGTGAGGGCCTTGCCGGGTGGCCCAGCAAGGGTCTTGCCGTGTGGCCCGGCAAGGGTCTTGCCGTGGCGCGCTGTCGTCCCCGGCAAGGGCCTTGCCGGGGGTCTGGTGGCCTTCCTCGGCAAGGATCTTGCTGAGGATCGTCGTCTTCTAATCCTCATCTGATCTTGAATATGTCTTCACAAAGATCTGCATGCCACCACGGAGGTGCCTCCGAGCCACGGCCCAACGTGATGTTGGAGACCGTGGGCTCAAGGGTGGCCCGCTCTGTTGGTGCGGGGCGAGCTGTCCCGGCAAGGATCCTGCCGGGGCTGCTGAGCCTGCCCCGACAAGGGTCTAGCCGGGGGAACCTGCTTCGTCCCTCTGCTCTTTGTGGTCTTGGCCTTGGCGTTGCTCTTATTATCTTGGGCTTTGGTCTTACCTTGGCTTACCTCCCCTGTTCTCCTTGGCGTGACTGTAGGCGCGGCTCTGGCTGCCCGTGCACAGGTATAGGGGTACAAAAACGCACCCCTCTTTTTGTACACCGACACAAGGCAAACAACAACATGGCATTTACAGGTTAAGCAGGAATTATCATGAGATCATTAGGATAACATTGCATGAACAACATGAACATGATACATCTAGAACAATATGAGCATGTCATGAACATATAAATCTGACAATACTAGCATGCAACATGATGACACTATATGCACCACTTATTCTGCTCGGGTTACCTCGTAACCTTCACATGCATCACTTACCAACCTCGGACATCACACGATCATCTCAGGATCCCATCAAGCTTGGTATAAACAATACCGTAGTAATCATTAAATGACCACAAGGAGCTTGATCTTTACTCACGATTCTCGCACAACATCACGAATATCCAACAACTCAGTATCCTCGATACCACGGTGATCATTCACGGATCACAAACGAAACCACTCTTGGCTCAATGGGTTACCTCGTAACCAAACGGTGATCATTCACGGATCACATAACCAAGTTACACTACTAGGGAAAACCCTATACACAGAATCTTAGTAGCAGCGCGCTTTAAAATAAGGCGCTGCTGCTAATTAGCAGTAGCGAGGTCAAACTTAACTCGTTGCTGAAATAAATATAGCAGTAGCGCGCCTACCAAAGAAGCGCCATCGCTATAATTCCCACGAGGTCAGCCATGAGGCTAGTTATAGAAGCAACGCGTTATAATGACGAGCGCCATCACATAAGGCGTAGTAGCAACAAGATCTCTCCAATAAGTGCTACTGCTAAGTTTACTATAAAATCCGATCCACTCACAGTCACACACTGACTGGATCCCCTCTGAATCCCCCGCGCCGGTCCTCCCCCAACGCCCCTCCGCCCTCTGCGCTGCCGTCACCACCTCCGCCGTGTTGGACAGTGCACCGGCCTCCTCCTCCTCTCCTCCACTCCACTGGTTGGCCAGCCCCTCCTCGCTCTGCCTTCCTCCTCCGTCCTCCCTCCACTGGCCGCCGGCCAGCCCCTCCTCGCTCCGCCTTCCTCCTCCGTCCTCCCTCCACTGGCCGCCGGTAGGCCCCTCCTCGCTCCGCCTTCCTCCTCCAGATACTCTCTTTCTCCCTCCTTGATTTAGTAGGCTAGTTGATTTAGTTGATTTAGAACATTTTGATTTAGTTAATATGATTTAGTTGATTTAGTAGGCTAGTTGATTTAGAACATTTTGATTTAGTTGATTTAGTAGACTAGTTCATTTAGTTGATTTAGTATGCACCATTTTATTGTAATTTTTTTCTATACATGGATAGGTACGTAGTTGATTTTGTTTTTTTTATAAGTTATTTTTGGCAAAATGTAGGTGGTACCTTGTCATCTAATATGTTACTTGCGTAAGAACCAAAAATATCACATGCTAATACGTAGATCTTAGGATTATAATTGTCCATCAAATTGCTTCTCGCGGAAGAACCAAAAATATCGCATGCTACTGTTTTTCTTTCCTGTGAAGTGGATCGTTAATCCTTTGCTCATATTGCTTTTAGGAAAAATGGCGCCACCACCACCACCACTATGTCGACTATGCAAGTCAAGGTGCGCCAACCTTGCAACCGGGCAAGTTGTTCGACATCTACTTCCACCTAGTTTTCTTCATGCGGCGGTAAGAAATTAGATGAAATGTAATAACTATTGTATTTTTAGTGATGGCATTACTGCATTGTGTCATTTGCTTATTTTACGGATCGTCCCATGCAATGTGAGGTTGAAATTCAACAAGTCGACATGAGACAACTGTGTGACATTTGAGGCTCTGGGGCCGTACACTATGGAGGTCGAGAAAGGACGCAATATGTCGTAGATTGGAGGAGATGGATGGGCCCGTTTAAATCGCTCACACGCTGCGTCTTACTGGTGGTGAGTTGATCAGCTTCTCCTTGAGAGCGTAAAGACCCAAGCTGGCTGTCATTTATCTCAACTTTGGTGGAAGATGATGAAGATGACGAAGATGATGAAGATGATGAAGATAATGAGGACCCACTCGATGAAGATGATGAAGACCCACTTCATGAAGCCATCGTAGCTCAAAGAACAAGGCTGAGCGAGGAGGAGGTGTCCAACCTGTGGGACATAATTCCTCCAATGCTGACTTTGTCGGGGTGCCATTCGTGACCTGCCTGACAAATACCATGGTTGATCGACATGATATGGTATGTTATACTTACAAATGAAAATTATCCAATGAAATACTTAGTGTACAATCCAATGATATGGTATGTTGTGTGAAACCTAGTCGATGATATGATTTAGTGTAGAGTTCGATCACATGCTTATTAGTGTAGAATCTAAGGAAACTATTAATAGTGTAGATAATCCATATGTACTTATTTGCGAGGCTATTTATTATTTGATATGTTTTTCTTATTCAGAAATTGGCAAAGAGCATATCTGTGAGTTATGGTATCGAGCACGATGAAGAAGGCTCACCTGGACTACGCCTCATCGCAAGGGGCTCCACACAACCTGTACTTACCGTGTGGACACGGACGGTCGCTTTACACACTTAAACTCGGTTGGGTGGAAGAAATTTCTCGATGGCAAGAATCTTCGTGTTGGACAGGCCATCCTAATTACTATCAGGAACACCAACCGCAAAGCTTGAGGATGATGATTGTCTTCGATATCATCTAGAACTAAATATGTGTGTGTGGCTATATCATCTAGAACTACATATGTGTGTGTGGCTATATCATCTAGAACTACATATGATGATTGTCGTTGATATCATCTAGAACTACATATGATGATCGTCGTTGATATGACCTTGTATCGCTTGAGGATGCATATTGACTATGCATGAAATTGTTATCTAGTACTCCCTTCGTTCCAAATTACTCGTCATGGTTTTAACTAAAACCACGACGAGTAATTTGGAACGAAGGGAGTACTACCCAGTAATCGTTTATGAATTTCACATCTAGTAGCAGTACCTAGTATCTAGTGTATGAAAGGGAAACTGAAAGGGAAAATGATGAAAGATATATCAAGAGTAGGGATCATGAAATTGCTACTGACTAACTAAGAGTAGCGTTGGGAAAAAGGCGCTGCTGATCGTCATCAGTAGTAGCGCGGGTACGGACCGCGCTACTACTACAAGTTAGTTGTAGCACCTTATTAGTAGCGCGGCCACCCGCGCTGCTGCTACACTCAAAACCCGCGCTGCTGCTAGGGTTTTCCCTAGTAGTGTTATCTCATCATCGAACCAGGGTTGTTATTAAGGACATTATTATTATTGTTGACCCACAGTGTGACCAACTACGAACTAGGCCCTTATCTGCGGGCGCGGCTATTGATAGATTTAATACACTCTGCAGAGGTTAGTACACTGTACCCACACCACGGAACCCATGGCCTCACACTCCCATTCGGGTGGACGAACGACGTTTCGACAAATCTGTCCTACTGCCATGACACTCTCCCGGCCACTCCGACCAACTCCCCTTTGGGCTAAGTCCTGGGTGGCCCCGTGCCTACCAAAGGCACCAACAGCCACCGTCGTGGCAAAACATAAACGGTCCCAAACAGGGACAAGGTACCATAATAATACCAACAGGCACACAAGGCTTATGTCCGCCTACCTGATCAGGGTAGCGCGCGCCCATAACCTTCCCTCGTTGGAGATACCGGTGAGAGGCATGGCAATAGACCCAGTTAGGACCTTCCCATAAAGGTAAGCGTGGTTGCACTGGTCAGCTCGATATGGTGGCACCATGACTCAGCCAACAGTTGTTCAAGTTCAATTTAATACGGTTAAACTTGAATGCAAATATGTCGAGCCATGATAAAATAACATGATGCAATTACGATTGCATGAGCATGATATCAACATAAGCATGGGGGTGCAACATAACTATCAACCATATCAACAATGAATCATATCCAACTGAGCATAGCATAATGACGAGCATGAATATTACAAGTACAACACTACTCATACCATAACATGACCACTAGCGTCAACAATAAATACCAAGCAATAACACATCAATAACATTACCGAGTAAACACTTAACCAACTAACAGAAAAAGAACAATGTATATCAACGGTACTTGGTAACCGATGACAGTCATGCACCGAAGAACATGACCAACCCAACATGTATTACTACCAAGCATGGACAATCTGAAAGTAATACTAACAAGTAGAACATGATAACAGAGTGCAAGAAAACATAGCATGACGGTAACCACCGATCCATAAGCATAACCGAAATAACGACAGCAGTAGCAAAACAAACATACAGTTATTAAAGATTCAAGTTGAAAACCAATGCTACTGCATGGCTATCATGCAAATGGTAGTTGTGGGTTGCCTGGGGTGGAAGAAGGCTCCGGGGAGAAGTGCGGTGAAGCCAGGAAAGATTCGCCGGAAATGTTTCTCTCCGAAAGGGGCTGATTAAGCACAAGGGCAAAATGGTCATTTTCAGAATGTTAACACATGGTAAAAATGATACCAACAGAACATGCTCGATGAAATGAAGAAGTGGGCTTTGGAATCACCTCAAACGGAGTTATGGTCCCAGACTCCTGCAGTCACTATTTGATCCTCTATTCGGCTTTTCTTCGCGAACACCGAACAGAGCATCAGGGGCTACTGTCTATGCGGTAATATTTTCTTATACTTCGATTACCCACCTCAAAGCCTCGTTAGGAGGCTGGCACAGGCTTCAGTCAGTCCGCTCTTGGCGGACTGAACCTTTTTGATCACCGCACTCATGATAGTGCGGTGCTCTTCGTCGATGGAAGCGCTACGAAGCACTTCCAGCAAGTTGTCCGGTGCCTCTGGGTGGACAGAGGTCACCGGCACGGGCGGCTTGCCCCTCTTAACAGGGGGCCGCCTGCCGGAGTCTGGGACCACTGGTGGTTCCGGTGCGGTGTTCGGCTGAGGGCCGAACTTGGAGCCCGTGGGAGTCTTGCTCCCTTTGCGCCCAGGGTCCGGAAGGTTTCCTTGAGGTGCCTCCAGGACAACCTCACCTCGGCTTGGTGCCCTTTGAGACAACGCCTCGACGTTGTCCGTAGGGCGAGGGGAGGAGGCGGTCGGAAGTGAATCACTATTCATATCCGACGATGTAACATCCCAAAATTCTAAATTTTGGAATGTTATATTAAATAAATAACTATGCTTGTTGTCTGATTGTTGGTTTGATTGAATGAGTGAAACTGAGTGAAATTTGAAAACTTTTGAAAGTTGAATGAGAGGGAATGAAATGACTTTTCCCAAAACTTTCTCCTTTGCCTTTTGGATCTCAATGAATTCAAATTCATTCCAACACCAAAGCCTAGAGTGAAGATGACATGACTTCTTCCATTTTGAAATGAGTAGGGTTTTGGAAAAGATTTGAATTTCATTTGGGAAGATTTCAAATTCAAAGCTTTATGCAACTCAATGACTTTCATGAGGGAAGATAAAATGACTTCTTCAATTATATGAAATATGAGTTGGAAGTTGAGTAGTATCAAGTTGAAAGTCATTTGAAAGTGCTTTGAAACCCTCTTTCAAAATTTTGAGTTTTGAATTTGAATTCAAACTTTGGCATGTGGGAAACATTTCAAAAACTATGCATGATAAATACTTGAACCAAAAGTATGAGAGGAGTAAACATGACACTCCAAAAATATCAGAGGAAAACATTGCCAAAAGATTTGGATTCAAATCTGAATTTTATTTGAATTTGAAAAAATGGAGTTTTATAAAGTTTGGATTTTGTCTTTGGAAAAATGTTCAAATGATAGGAATATTCCCTGATCATTTTGGTATATATATACCCTATATAAAATATTTATATTTTATAAGTTATACTCTGTTTTGTTTTATTTTAAAAAATAAAATTTAAAAGAGAAAACCCACCCAGCGCCATTTAGGCCCCTGCCCAGCCAGTGAAAACCCCACCGGCCCACCGGCGGCCCAGGCCAGCCAGGCGCCCGACCGAGCCGGCCTCACTCGCCCCGAATCCCTTCGGTCGCCTTCGCTCCCCACCCTCCCTCTCTCATCGACAGGGACCCGCCCCATCGTCCAACCCCGCCCCACGCCACGCCCGTCGCCATGCGGATCGCGGATCCCGCAAGATCCGGGATCGATCCTCCGATCGCCCCCCCGTTGCGGCCGAGGCCCCCGCCTATAAATGCCGCCGCCCGCACCCCATTTCCCTAGCCCCTCGGCTGAACCCTCCTCTCCCCTCACGCCGTCGCCGGAGCCCGAGCTCATCTCCGCCGCCATTCGCCTCGCCGCCGTCGCTCTAGACCCCCCCGAGCCTCGTCGACTCCACCAAGACCCCCCCCCTCGTCGCCCCGCACCCGCCGGACGACTCCGCCGACCTCCCCGACGACCGGAGCCGTCGGCACACTCGCCACCGAGCCGCCGCCGCCGTCCAAACTCCGGTGAGCCACCGGAGCTCTTCTCCCCCGTCCGATGCGTTTTGTACGGTTAGGATTAGAACACCCCCGAAGGGGTATGTTCTTTATAAAAAAGCAGTTCGCTCGGTTTAGTTCGGTTTAGTTTTAGTTAGGTTTTTTTATTTAGCCGGCCCGACTAGTTTAACCCTAGGCCCCTTTTTAGGTTATATTACGCTCGATTACAGATAGGCCCATTAGGCCTTTTTCTTTTTAATTTGATTTTCTGTTTTAGCAGAATAGTTTCTGTTTTCAAAAATTGATATCTTTTATTCTGTTTAATATTTTTAGGTGATTTTTTTTTGTTGGATTGCAAATTTTATGTAGTTTCAGAAAAATATATATTTAGCTATGTTAAAAATAATTAAAAATGCTTTAATATTGTTTTAGCCAGAATAGCAAATCTGCTATAACTTTAGTTAGGAAAATTATTTTTGCATGATTCTTTTTGTCACCACTTTATTTTGACATTGCCAAACCCTAGAAATTAATTTGGGTATTTTAGGATTAATAAATAATTAGTTTTAGACAGAATCCTATTAATCCTAATTAATTAACTAGTTCCTGCTTTCCTAATTAATTAATTAGTAAATGAATTTATTTTTAACTTGTGATTAGTTATTCTAGGTTAGTTTCTGTCATTCTAGTAGATGAACTTTTATTTATAATTAATAAAAGTTTTAAATTATTTTCTTAATAGAAATTGGATTAGGCCTAAAATGAGTTTTATAATAGCTTTTTAATTAATTCTTTTTGCTCCTAGTTGCTTAGTGAAACCTTTTCTGTTAAGTTAACCTAAAACCATGATTAGGTTATATTAAGAAATTTTTATTATATAAAACTATTTCTGTTATTGTTTGAAGTAGGGAAAACTATGAGTGTCCTTTATTTGAGTTTTTCTTTTGGATTGAGTTTTTGGTTGTTTGTTGTGTTATGTTACTTTTGTTATGTTGTGTTATGTGATCCTATTGCTATGTGCTTATTATAGTTATTGTTTGCCTCGGTAGAATTTCCGGAGTGCGAAGATTGCTACTCTGAAACCCTAGTTTTTTTCAAGATCGTCAACCGTGCAAGTTCACTTTGACCATTGCTTTCATACCTATGCTTTTATTGCATTTAGTGGCATCCTTGCAACCACACCTCATTAGTGTTATTGAATCCTTGTAGTTGAGTAGTATGCATGAGGTAGGAACCCATCACCTGTTACCAAGCCCGGACGTTTTATTTAAATGCTACGCTATAGTAGACGAGGGTTTGGTATGAGTGTTCGGGAGTGGTGTGAGAAAGGAGGACTCTCGCCAATGACGACAACTCCATGATGGCATCTGCAAGGACTGCATCTTCAAGGCCTCAAGACTTCAAGACTCGAGACAAGAATTCAATACACACTCTTTGGGTGAAGGATTTGCCGACGGGCACCTGGAGAAACCAGTGGTTGGCCGGGATGCATGGAGAAGCGCCATGACATCTTATGGAAAGCTTCACCCAGACTCAAAGAGACGGAAGAATACTTCACGCCCGGAAGCTTACCCGTGCAACCGCAAGTCATTATGGGCTCTGGCTTGGTTGACCTTAGTTGTGACTCTGGCTGGGACGGTACTAGCAGATGTAGAAGGACGGTAGGATTGGATGGGTACCGACAAAGTGGTCGAGGAACTCTTCGGAAGACCATGTTTCGGTCATCTTGTTCTCAAACACCACGAAGTGCGAGAACGTAAAGAGAGGGATCGAATCTTGCGGTAAAGTGTACAAACCTCTGCAGAGGGTTATAACCTAATCGATTAGCCGTGTCCCCGATTCACGGACAATTTGAGCATCTGGACTTGGATCTATCTCGGAACTCTCAACACCCGATTGATAACTTAATTGTGGGCAACATATGATGATTTTGGGCTATGAGACATCGGTTGGCGGAACCATGTCATGATAGAAAATTCCATAGTAAGTATTTCATTTATTCCTTTGATGTAGGGAAAATAAAACCAGCTTTTACATAAACAAAACTCGAATCTGAGCCACAAAGCCATACCGCATATAGTATAGTTTATCATCTGCTTTCTCTTATTGTGATCTTGCGGTACACTCAATGTACTGACCTACACGGCTGCAACGTATCATGTTGCAGATATTTCCTCGACAAGAAAGAGTACGGTACAGGGTTACGGTCTACACTCAACCTGCCGATGGCGTTGATGGGACTCCACACCCGTTTGATTGTTTCCGCTGAGTATTATGAGGTATATATCATTTTACGTTATTTATACATGTGATTGCACTTTGATATATACATTGATGTCTTGTGTGCCAAAGATACCGATCCGTGGATGGCACAAGAATACGAGGCTTGACCGTCTGAGGTCGGGTCGCTACAGACGAGTCCAAAGAACCGTCCGACGAAGATACGTCGATGCGGGCTCGGGACGGACTGCATAATCATATTCGGCGTAAGGAGAAGCAGTGCAATAAAAGCATACCATGAATTACTCTGGTATCCAAATACTTACGAATTTGCCAGGGGCTTGTCCCTGGGCAACCACTCGTCTTTGCTATGCGCGGCGGTCGTAGAACAGTCCGGAAGGAGAGTCCTTCCCTTCTTGGACCCTTCGGCCTCCCGGTTGGGGCGGCCTTCCTTTTCTTGTCTCCCCTGTCTGGAGGGGGAGAACCTTCATCTTCCTCCTCCTCGTTTCCACGAGAGGAGTGTGTCTTGGAGTTATCAGACGATGAGTCCGATACCACCTGACGCCGGGAACTCTTTCGGGTCCCCGTGGTCTTCTTCTTGGTCTTCTTCTCCGGCACCTCATAAGGTGCCGGAGTCAGCATCTCCGTCGAGAGGCGTTAGCGGATCTTTGGGCGGGGGCCGGGTCGATCTGCTCCGATGTTTCCACCCAGTCTGTCAAAGGCACGGGAGCTCAGATCCCGCACATGATTAAACTGGGGAAAGTAAATACCCTATAAGGTGTAGAGAACTTACCGGATTCGCAGGGCGCTTCGCGCTAAGTCCGCGGTCCTCGGTAAGGGAAGGGGGGACCTCGGCGCCCTTGAACAGCACCCTCCAGACGTCCTTGTGCGTCGTGTCAAAGAGCTCGCGCAGAGTCTGGTGCTGGGCCGGGTCGAACTCCCATAAATTAAGCGCCCGTTGTTGACACGGGAGGATCCGGCGGAAGAGCATGAACTGGACCACGTTGACAAGCTTGAGTTTCTTGCTTATCATGTTCCGGATACACTTCTGGAGTCCGGCCAGCTCCACCGATGAACCCCATGACAAGCCCTACTCTTTCCAGGAGGTAAGCCGCATGGGGATTCCGGATCTGAATTCGGGGGCCGCCACCCAGTTGGTGTCGCGCGGCTCGATGATGTAGAACCACCGCGACTGCCACCCTTTTATGGTCTCCACATAGGAGCCCTCGAGCCATGTGACGTTGGGCATTTTTCCCACCATGGCGCCTCCGCATTCCGCTTGCTGGCCGCCTACAATCTTCGGCTTGACATTAAAGGTCTTCAACCACAGGTCGAAGTGGGGCTGGACGCGGAGGAAGGCCTCGCACACGACGATAAACACCGAGATGTTGAGAATAAAGTTCGGGGCTAGATCATGGAAGTCCAGCCCATAGAAGAACATGAGGCCGTGGACGAACATGTGAAGGGGGAACCCCAGTCCGTGAACGAAGTGGCTGAGAAAGACTACCCTCTCATAAGGCTCCGGGGTAGGGACGATCTGCCCCTCGTCGGGCAGCCGGTGCGCGATATCCGTGGCCAAGTATCCGACTCCCCGCAGCTTCTTGATGTCCTCCTCCGCGACGGAGGATTTCATCCACTTGCCTCCCGCTCCGGACATGATTGGAGCGGTGTGAGGAGAAAGATGTGAACTTGGGTGTTGGAGCTCGAGTGCGCAAGAATGGATGAGCGAGGAGTGACAAGCCGTGGGTGAGAAAAGGTGAACCCTTATCCCTTTATAAAGGCGGACAAAACTATACGCCCCCACTAGCCTGGTAAACTCGCTTACTCCCCAAGCGCCGTGATTGATGTCGCGGTTGGGTTACCCACGCCCGTATTGATGAGAATCCCATGATAAGGGGACACGATCTCTGCCTCGACAAGACGTGCCAAGGAAACCGCCTCGCAATATGCGCCAAGGCTGGTTGGGAAAATCGGTTTGAATAATGACCGGGCCATGGTATGATGTCATGATATCAAGTGCGTCAGTAGATTAGATTTGTGGAAATATTATTCTCTCTACGGTGGTATGTGGGACTTGTTTTGCAAAGGTCGGACACTATCCTTGTGTTCAAAATCTTCTCTGAGTATTCGGAGGAAGGAACCCGCCTTGCAATGCCGAAGACAATCTGCGCGCGAACTCATCGTCATTGAAGCCTGGTTCAGGGAGCTCTTGAGGAGTCCTGGATTAGGGGGGTATCCGGACAGCCGGACTATATCCTTTGGCCGGACTGTTGGACTATGAAGATACGAGATTGAAGAGTTCGTCTCGTGTCTGGATGGGACTCTCCTTGGCGTGGAAGGAAAGCTTGGCGATACAGATATGTAGATCTCCTCCCGTTGTAACCGACTCTGTGTAACCCTAGCCCCCTCCGGTGTCTATATAAACCGGAGGGTTTAGTCCAGGGACCAACAACAATCATACCATAGGCTAGCTTCTAGGGTTTAGCCTCTATGATCTCGTGGTAGATCAAATCTTGTACTACTCATATCATCAAGATCAATCTAGCAGGAAGTAGGGTATTACCTCCATCGAGAGGGCCCGAACCTGGGTAAACATCGTGTCCCCTGCCTCCTGTTACCATCCACCTTAGACACACAGTTTGGGACCCCCTACCCGAGATCCGCCGGTTTTGACACTGACAACGGTTCTTGTGGTTTAGGCGCAACCAGTATTTGCATGGACGAAAGGTATTTCTTCAAATTCTGCAACACTGCTTCGGCTTTTGGGGTCCACTCCATCGGGCTTGCCTTCTTCAAGATTTTGAAGAAGGGAAGGGCGCGCTCGGCGGACTTGGAGATGAATCGTCTCATGGCGGCAACGTAGCCACTGAGCCGACGCACATCCTTGATCCGCTTGAGTGCCTCAATCTGTTCAATAGCCTTGATTTTGTCTGGGTTTGCTTGTCGGACGGAACGCTTGTCGGACAAAAAATCTGAGAAGCTTGTCAGACGGAACGCCGAAGACACACTTCTCAGGGTTCAGCTTAAGGTTGATCTTGCGCAGGTTGGCAAATGTCTCTTCTAGATCTTGCACAAGAGTTGCCCCGTCCTTGGTTTTGACCACTATGTCATCCATGTATGCCTCCCTATTTCTATGGAGCTGGGGTTCAAAACCAATTTGGACTGCTCTTACAAACGTTGAGCCAGCACTCTTCAGCCCGAAAGGCATCCGTAAAAAGCAATACGTACCACATGGGGTGATGAATGTTGTCTTCTCTTCATCTTCTCTCGTCATGAAGATTTGGTGGTAGCCCGAGTAGGTGTCGAGGAATGACAGCAGATCGCACCCGGCCATGGAGTCGACAATCTAGTCGATGCGCGGCAACGGGAAGGGGTCCTAGACAAGCCTTATTGATATCTGTGTAGTCAATACACAGCCTCCACTTCCCATTTGCCTTGCGCACCAATACCGGATTGGCCAACCACGTCGGATGGAGCACTCCTCTCACCAAACCCGTTGCTTCCAACTTCCTGATCTCCTCTGTGATGAACTCCTGCCTCTCCAGAGCCTGCTTTTTGACCTTCTTCTTGACGGGCCGCGCATGAGGACAGACAGCTAGGTGGTGCTCAATCACCTCCCTGGGAACACCGGGGATGTCGGATGCTTTCCACGCAAACACGTCGACATTCGCCCGCAGGAAGGTGACGAGCGCGCCTTCCTATTTGCTGTTGAGGGTGGAGCCTATGGTGAAAGCCCCTCCCGTGCCATCCTCCCTGACGGACACCTTCTTGGTCTGCGGTGGCTCAGCTCTGGATTTCTTGCTCTTGCCGGTAGAGCTCTCTGGCACGTCCTCGACGGTAGCACAACAGTCCAAGGAGGCGCGCTTGCCGGAGTGGGTGCAAGAGGTCTTGCTGGGCTTCTTCTTCTTCCCTCCCGGGGCTTCAGCGGCAGGAGCAAGTGCCTTGGCGGCAGCTACTGCAGCTGATTCCCGGTAGAGTTGATCGGCACAGATCAGCGCGTCCTTCTTGTCGGAGGGGACGGAGATGATGGTCAATGGCCCGGGCATCTTTAGCATGTTGTAGGCGTAGTGCGCCGCCGCCATGAACTTGGCTAGTGCCGGGTGACCGAGGATCCCGTTGTAGGGCACAGGGATCTCGGCCATGTCGAAGACGATCCTCTCCATCCTGTGGTTCAACTCCCCTCCAAATGTCACATGCAGCGTGACCTTCCCTTTCGGCTGGCTCCTCCCCGGATTGACCACTTGAAATGTGCCTATTTCCTCGAGGTCTCCATCAGGGATTTGCAACCTTTTGATCACAACGGGCGAGATCAAGTTTAGGCCGGCCCCACTGTCGACCAACATCTTGTTCACCTTGAGGTTTCGTATTGTTGGCGATACCAACAACGGGAAACACCCGACCGCGGTTGTGCGGTCAGGGTGGTCCTCGGCATCGAAGATGAGGGGCGTGCTGGACCACTTCAGCGGCTTCTGAGCATCGAACGACGGCTCCGCTGCTGTAATCTCATGCACCCACTGCTTGAGCTAGCGGTGAGAAGTATGCAGCGAGGCACCACCGTCGATGCACATGGCCTCTGTAGCCTTTTGGAACTCTTGCTCGCCGGACTCGTCGTCCTCTTCATGATCATCGTCTTCCTGCTTCTTGTCACGGCCCCGGGCGGGCCTCTCTTGCTGGCTGTCCTTGTCGCGGCGGCCTCCTTGGCCGCCACGCTTCTTGCCGGATCCCTCGGCACCGTCCTGGCCCTTCTCCTTGTCCCGCCTCTCATACTCGGCCTTTTGCTTTTCAGCAAGCAGCTCGACTTGCCGGCAGTTCTGGAGGTCGTGGCCCTTGGTGCGGTGGATCTTGCAGTACTGCTTGCCGGAGCCCCCTGGCTTGTCGGCAGCTGCTAAGGCCCGGCAGGTGATGCACCAGGCAATCTCCTTGCCAGGGTTGTCTGCCTTGACCTTCTTGGCAGCGCCGGTGTCGTCAGACACTTCAACGGCAAGCACGACCTTGCCCTTGCATTTCCTATTGCAATGCCGACCCTTCTTCGTCGAGGCGGCGGTGTCTTCATCAGTAGAGTCAGTTTCCACGCCGGCGTCTTCGCCGGGGTACTTCCTTCCCTCTTCAGCCCGGGCGCACCTATCGGCCAGAACATAGAGTTCGGCCACATCCTTAACCTTGGTAATCGCCGGCTCCTCGCGCATCTTGCGATTGCGCATGTTCTGATGGAACACGCTGATCACAGCGACGGGATAAACGTCGGGGATGTTATACTGCACCCGACTGAATCTCTGGATGTACTTGCGCAGGGTTTCCCCTTCCTTCTTGGGAATGATATGCAAATCACAGGCCTGGCCATGAGCTTGATTGCCTCCAGTGAAGGCGCCAACGAACTCATGGCACAGATCCGACCAAGAAGAAATGGAATCCGCCGGCAAGTGCATCAACCAAGACATAACATTGGGCTTCAGTGCCAACGGGAAGTAATTGACAAGCACCTTGTCGTCGCGAGATCCGGCAGCCTGCATTGCGATGGTGTAGCTGCTGAGGAACTCAGATGGATGGGTCTTGCCAGTGTACTTCTCGCCGACGTCGGGCTTGAACGTGCGGTGGGATGGCCACTGGAACTGCCGCAGCTCGCGGGTAAAGGTTGGGCAGCCCACCTCATAAGGTAGGCCACCAGAGCCCGCCGGAGCCCCCCGGCGCTGGGTGGTCCATAGCGGGTCCCGCCAGCTTGTCCGACTGGTGGCGTGTATCATGCCATCGCTCGATAGTGGTTCGAGCATCTTCGTGAGCTCATTATCGAAGAACTTGGCGCTGGTCGCGGTGGGTCCTCGGGACGGACGACGCTATAGAAATGTTATCACAAGCGTCGTCACGACGAGCCGACGCCCACGGTGGCTGGCGAGGAGGGGGAGAGTGCACTGTGACGGCAGCACCCCCGGTCCTCCCAGTGCTGGCATGCGGTGGCTCGGTGGAGCACTGGCCCAAGGGTCCCGCCGGTCGCAGATCATCTTTGTTGGCGACAGCGACGAGGCTCCGGATGGTGGCCCCCCACTTGTCGAGCTTCTCTGCAGCAGGAGGGAAGTCGAGGAGTAGCTACGCGCGCCAAAGCTTCTGCTGGCGTGGGTGGCGGCGACAGCTACGTGGACCGTGGCGCGCTTCGACTTCTAACCACGTTAGAAGGAGCTCTATCACGACCCAGTGGCTGCGCGCCTTTTTCGCCAGCACTTCGGCGGGCATGCTGAACTCCTTCGTCCCGCGGACGATGCACATGGCTCTTCCCACGGCGGTGTCCAGGGTCACAAGTGTGGTGACGCTGCTCGTCGCGCACACCGTGGGAAGAGCGTGCAGTGGTCGCCGGCGTGGGCATCCTGGAGGTTGCTGCGTCGACCGTGGGTGGCACAACGACACTCCTGGAGGGCCCCGCGCGGCCTGCGGGGGGCGCAACCCCGTCTTTGGATTTGGTAGCGTGCGGCTCGTCGCCTGGCACATGAACGGCGCCGCTTGCTAGGCTCTGACTGCCAGGGCGATGCTGGTGCTCACGGACCGCGGCTCGGGTTCTGTCCGCGATCGGGCCACTGCTCGCCCACCCTGGCACGGGCCGTTCGGCCCCCGACGAGCCGATCGCTGTGGCCGTCTTCTTCTTGGGAGCCATGGCGATGAAGAACCGGAGCCATGGCGATGAAGAACCGCTAGGCTAACTACTAGAACAAATTCACACAATTGCAGCCCCCTACCTGGCGCGCCAAAGATGTCGATGTGGAACGACAACTATGGGATCACAAGAATCCCTACTACGGTTGCCGGGGTGCAGGGTTGCGAGAAGAGCATGATTAGTAATCAGCACAAGGATCGTTTACCCAG
The DNA here is from genome assembly GCA_021605145.1 of Aegilops bicornis. Classification (NCBI taxonomy): domain Eukaryota; kingdom Viridiplantae; phylum Streptophyta; class Magnoliopsida; order Poales; family Poaceae; genus Aegilops; species Aegilops bicornis. Next base: position 633,708,927 of record CM038675.1, read on the forward strand.
GTTCGGGCTGCGAGGATGCGTAAAACCCTAGTCCTGCTTTGGTGGATGCATTTCAGAGAGTTCTTGAGCTCTTGAACTAGCTATGGTGGGTGCGTGGTTCCAAAGAGTCGAATCTCCCTCCAGTACGCCATGGGCCTCCTTTTATAGTCGAAAGGGGCTGCCACAGTGGCACACGGGAGGTGGAAAGGCGTACAGTGCTACGAGCTTCTCGCTTGTATTACAGGACAAGACGCATTTAATGCGCCGCTGAGGTGTCCCCTAGCTTTATCAGGGGCGGGAGCGAGGCCCGTCCCGTCCGTCGTCGCTCCTCCTTGCTTCGAGACGTGCCCTGGCCAGCGATTCGTGCGGCGCCATGTAGGCAGGCAGGTAGCTGAGGTGGTGCGGTGGTAGGGTCTTCACGAAGATCTGCATGCCGCCACGCAAGCGCTTGATGAGTTGGCCTGGGAGCTTCATGTTGCCACGTAGGTGCCTGCCCAGCTGGTTGGGCTGGCAGCTGCATGCGAACGATGGTGGAGACTTGGCTGGTGCGGGCCTGGCAATGGCCCTGCTGGCGTCCTCGGTGAGAGCCTTCCCGGGTGGCCCGGCAAGGGTCTTGCCGTGGCGCGCTTTCGTCCCCTGCAATATCTTGTCGGGGGTCTTGTGGCTCTCCTCGGCAAGGATCTTGCCGTGACTATTGTCTTTTAATCCTCATCTGATCTTGAACATTCCTTGGTCTTGACAAAGATCTGCATGCCACCATGAGGTGCCTCCCGAGCCCTAGTTCCAACGTGGTTGGTTGAGTTGGAACCCGTGGGCTCAAGGGTGGCTCACTCCGCTGGCGTGGGCGAGCCGCCTCGGCAAGGGTCTTGCCGGGGCCGCTGAGACTGCCCCCGGCAAGGATCTTGCCGGGGGAACCTTCTTCGCCTCTCTGCTTCTTTGTGTTCTTGGCATTGGCATTTCTCTGGCTGTCTTGTACTTCGGCTTCTCTCCGGCTTCCCTCCCTTGCCCTGGTTTGTGTGGCCACGGCGCGCGGCTCTGACTGCCCGTGCACAAGTAAAGGGGTCAAAAGGAGAGCCCCTACTTTTGTACACCGACAATGAAATGGTCCCAAATTTGGTGGAGAGATGTTATATAGGTAGGAGCATGATCTAGTAATTTATCAGGATTTTTGAAGCAATGTAAAATGCACTTGCTTCACAACCTGAAAAAATTGCAAGAATCAAAGATTTGGTCCTGTGGTCACATAGATCAAGGGATGGAGCTAAAACTTGGAGGAGGGGGTTAATATGAGTACATGAAGGAGTGTGCAAAATTTAAACTCATTTGGATAACCCTAGCTAGTACTTCCTTCACAATGCCTTCTGTTTGACAAAAAGTTTGAAATATTGCTGAGGAATATTGGCTAGGCAAATAAAGTTGAATTTTAGCATGAGGCAATGATTTTGATGAAATAGCATGCCCAAAGAGTTTGGGGGCCAACGAGGAAAGATAGGTGGCACTTCCTTCACAGAAAGCCACACTGGATAGAAATGAAGAATAATTATTGGGGAATTATTCTTGGGCTAGGACAGGAAATTTTGGGCATATTTGAGCAACATATGACCCAAGGGAATTATGAGAATTATTTGGGAATTTTTGGATGGACAGAAATATAGGTTGCTTCACAACCTTAGGCAGACAAGGTTATCCCTTTAACAGAAAAAGGAATATTCCCTAGAAAACATTTAGGGTTTGGTCAAGGAGTGAAGTGACATGATCTTGGCAAGGTTTTGAGAATGATGAGCCACTTGGTAGGGGGAATGAGGATGATTTCCCAGGTGTCAAGGCCACAGAACCACTCCAAAAAGAAAAACAGAGCAAAAACCAAATAAATCAAAAGGAAAAGAAAAGGGCCAAAAACCAGGCTGTTATAATGGGTGAGCTGCGGCACCGGGCTTCTTCTTAGGCGCCATGGTCGATGGAGCCGTCGATGACGAAAATGACAATGAAGATGACGCGCTACGTACGGGTTCGCACAAGCGCACACCCCCTACCTGGCACGCCAAAGATGTCGTGGGAAACCACTGCCACAAATGGGGCCATGAGCCCCTTTTGGTTCAACAGGGGGAATGGGCACGTTGCACAAAGAGTGGAGAACGTCGCGTAGCACGGCAGAGGTCACACGGGCAGTTTTTACCCAGGTTCGGGCCGCTGCGAGGTGTAAATCCCTACTCCTACTTTGGTGGATTGATGGTGGACTGTGGTGGAGAGCGTAGTTCTCTTGCCCGGTAAGGTTGCCTCGGGGAGAGAGCAGCTACGCGCGTATGAGTATAAAGGGGTCCGAATCCTTTCAATAATTTCCATGGGCCTCCTTTTGTAGATCAAGGGGTCACCACAGTGGCAAATCAGTCATTATGCACTGATTAGATAGCAAACAGTGCTATCATACATAACTCTGTCGACAGGGCAAAGCGCATTAAATGCGTCACTTAGCGTCACATCATGGAATGCCCGGCAAGCCTTGCCAGGCTGTTCTGCACCTTCTTGCCTATTGATACGTCTCCAACGTATCCATAATTTTTGATTGTTCCATGCTGTTATATTATCAATCTTGGATGTTTTATAATCATTTTATAGTCATTTTATATCATTTTTGGTTACTAACCTATTGACATAGTGCCAAGTGCCAGTTGCTGTTTTCTGCATGTTTTTTACATCACAGGAAATCAATAACAGACGGAGTCCAAATGCCACGAAACTTTACGGATATTTTTTATGGACCAGAAGACACGTAATGGGCCCTGGCTGCGCCTAGGGGGTGCTCAGAGGAGAGCACAACCCACCAGGGCACGCCAGGAGGCCTAGGCGCACCCTGGTGGGTTGTGCCCACCTCGGGTGCCCCTCGGACCGCCTCTTTGCTCTATAAATACCCCATTATTCCAGAAACCCTAGGGGAGTCGACGAAATATTGATCCAGCCACCGCAGAGTCCCGAACCACCAGATCAAATCTAGACACCATCTCAGATGGGGTTCACCACCTCCATTGGTACCTCTCCGATGATGTATGAGTAATTCTTTGTAGACCTTCGGGTCCGTAGTTAGTAGCTACATGGCTTCCTCTCTCTCGCTGAGTTCTCAATACAATGGTCTCTTGGAGATCCATATGATGTAACTCTTTTTGTGGTGTGTTTGTTGGGATATGATGAACTTTGAGTTTATGATCAGTTATATCTTTTTATATCCATGAAAGTATTTGAGTTTCTTTGATCTCTTTTATGCATGATTTCTTATAGCCTCGTATTTCTTCTCTGATATTTGGGTTTTGTTTGGCCAACTGGATCTATTTATCTTGCAATGGGAAGAGGTGCTTTGTAGTGGGTTCAATCTTACGGTGCTTGATCCCAGTGACAGAAGGGGAACCGACACGTATGTATCGTTGATACTAAGGATAAAATGATGGGGCCTATCTCTACATAGATAGATCTTGTCTACATCATGTCATCGTTCTTATTGCATTACTATGTTTTTCCATGAACTTAATACACTAGATGCATGCTGGATAGCGGTCGATGTGTGGAGTAATAGTAGTAGATGTAGGCAGGAGTAGGTCTACTAATCTTCGACGTGATGCCTATATAATGATCATTGCCTGGATATCATCATGATTATTTGAAGTTCTATCAATTTCCCAACAGTAATTTGTTCACCCACCATTTGCTATTTTTCTCGAGAGAAGCCACTAGTGAAACCTACGAACCCCGGGTCTTTTTCTCATATATTTGCCTTTGCGATATACTTTTCCTTTGCATTTTTTTCAGATCTATTAAACCAAAATTACAAAAATACCTTGCTGCAATTTATTCTTATTTATTTTTGGGGTACGATCTATCAATCTACTACAATTTTCCTCACGTCCGTTTGCCCATCTTGGGGCGCCGCTACCCGAAAGGGATTGACAACCCCTTTAAGACGAGGGTTGCGAGGATTTGTTATCTGTGTGCAGGGGCTGTTTACATTGTGTTTCTTGGTTCTCCTACTGGTTCGATAACCTTGGTTTCTTCACTGAGGGAAATACCTACCGTCGTTGTGCTGCATCATGCCTTCCTCTTTGGGGAAATACCGACGTAGTCCTAGCCAACATCAAAAGGAATTTCGGGCGCCGTTGTCGGGGAGGATCTTCAACATATACCAGGTTTCTAATCACAAACTCATCTCCTCGCAATTTACATTATTTGCCATTTGCCTCTCGTTTTCCTCTCCCCCACTTCACAAAATTTGGCATTTTATCCGCCTCTCTTTTTTCATTCACCGTTTTCTTGCCGGATCTGTTTTTGAGTGCAATCTTGTTGTGTAGTCATCATGACTCAAGAGTACACCAAGTTGTTTGATTTCTCAAATACCAACAACAATGATTTTTTTGGCACTCCGTTTGCTCCTCCCGCCACTAGTGCGGAGTCTTGTGATATTAATACTGCTTTGCTGAATCTTATTATGAAAGATCAATTTTCTGATACTCCTAATGAGGATGTCGCGTCCCATCTTAATACCTTCGTGGAATTATGCGATATGCAAAAGAAAAAAAGATGTGGACAATGATGTGGTGAAGATGAAATTATTTCCGTTTTCTTTGTGTGATCTGCAAAAATTTGGTTTTCCTCTTTGCCTCGCAATAGTATCGATTCTTGGAATAAGTGCAAAGATGCTTTTATCAAAAAGTATTTTTTGCCCGAAAAAATTATTTCCCTTAGAACCTAGATCATGAATTTCAAGCAACTTGAACATGAGCATTTTGCACAACATTGGGAAAGGATGAAAATGATGCTAAGGAATTGCCCAACTCATGGGTTAAATTTTTGGATGATCATACAAAAAATTTACGTGGGTTCAATTTTCTTTCTCGTAATCTTTTAGATTCCGCTGCGGGTGGTACTTTTATGTAAATTGTCGGATGTGGGGTTCCGGCAAACCCTTAAGGTTCGAACACTGGGGTGCGCGCGAAGTCTTTCCCTCCTTCCGATCTACGCCCTAGCTCGCTAAGATCTTGCGGACGAACTCGACAAACTTCGCAAATACGTAAAAGACACGAGGTATATACTGGTTCGGGCCACCGCTGTGGCATAATACCCTACTCCAGTGTGGTGGTGGTGGATTGCCTCTAGGGCTGATGATGAACAGTAAAAGGGAAGAACAGCCTCCTGAGGTTGAGGTGTTCTTGTGGCTAGGGTAGGCTCTCGATCGGGTTGGATCAAGCTAAGATCAAATGCCTCTACTATGGTGGCTAGCTCTACTTATATAGGCCCCGGTCCTCTTCCCAAATATCAAGCGGGAAGGGAGCCAACAACAGTGGGTAAATTGAAGGGCGACAGCTAGTACAAGCGATCCTGACAAAAGGGATCTTTGCCTGCAAAAAGCTCTGGTGGTGACGCCGTCTTGAGCTCCACGATGACCTCCGTCTTGCCGTCCTCCTGGTCCTGGTCTCGTTGCACCAATATAGCAACCTTTGCCTGATGCCTCAAGATTTCGCCTGCAGACCGGCCTCCTTAGCACCAAAGAGGAAATAAGGATGCTACGCAAGGCCAAGGCCGCCTCGGTGTCGCTCATTATGGCTCACGCCACGAGGGCCTCGTGAGGTTTTGCCTCACTTAATATCTCCGCTCCTCGTGAGCCTGCCTGGCTAGGCTACTCCAGAGGAGGTCTTGCATCGTCCGCCTCGCGAGGCTTGGACCCTCGCGAGGGTCTTGGATGCCTTGTTGATGAAGATGGGCCGTACGGCCTGCTTGCTTAGCCACGCTGTGGGCCGCAGGCAGGCAAGTCTGGGGACCCCCATTCCCAGAACGCCGACAGTAGCCCCCGGGCCCAAGGTGCGCTTGGGCTTGGCTTCGCGGCGAAGCCAAGGGTCAAGTTCGGAGCACCGCGGGCCCCAAAAGCCTGCGGCCTCGGTCGACGCATGGCGGTTGATTGGACGTGGGCGTCTCCGCTTCCCCACGCTGCCTCGGCAACTGCACGACTTGACAAGTCCCTGCGACATGCAAGGAAAACCATCATTACCTGCGATCATGGGAGACGTTGGTTGGCCTTATCTTGCTATAAATGGGGAGGGGGCAGAGCCCCCGTCGCCCATCTCTTCCTCGCTTTCTTGCTTCTTCTTCCTTGCTCCGTTGCTTGCAGCGCCACCGATGGTGACACGAAGGAAGTTCTCTGCCGAAGAGAAGGGAAAGGCTCCTCGCGAGGGACCCAGCTCCCCGGCGCCCAAGCGCGGTCGCGGCCGTCCGCGCAAGCATGCCGCGACCCCCGCCGTGGCCCACCGTCGTGGCGGCGCCACGCCACGCAGAGGGGATCGTCCTAGCCATGGCGGTCTAGCTGACGAGGGGAGGCATGCAATGGTGGCGCGGCCTCCCCGTCCGCGCATGCATTCAGCGGAAGTTTCACCGGAGTTTGTTGTCTGGTTGGAAAACCCGACCAGCAATTGGCTCCAGCTTCTGTGCTTCTTCGTCGACAAACTGCCGGCCCCTGGTCCAGGCGGGCTCTGGTTGCAGGCGGATGGTTGCTGCAGCAAGGCCTCTTGGGTCGCGGTCGAGACTTCGCCCTTGAGTAACATAGCCCCAGCCCGGTGGTGTGGCAGGACGTTCGCCCGCCACTGTGCAGGCAGGCGAGCGATTGCCGCTCCACTTCAGGTATGATGGTGGGTCGACCCTCTATGTGAGGGTGTTTGGGGAAGATGGTCGCGGCGCCGGGTGCTGCCCCGAGACGAACGTTGGTGAGGAGGTGCTTGGGCTTGGTGACGGTCGCGACGAAGATGAGCCTGCCCTAGGCGACGATCGCGTCTCTTCCAGCTTCGGCGACTCTTCCTCCGGCGACAGCTCCAGCAGTGGTGGCTACGACCAGCCGCCGTGCCACCGCGCCCGCTTCGAAAGAGACAGCAGGTCATCTCGTCGCCGCGCCTCCGTGAAGCGCGAGGAAAGGTCCGGCTAGGCTCGGGGTGCCGCTAAGGGCCTGCCCCCGCGGATTGCGGCAACGCCGCTTTGTTTAGCTCTTTTTCCTGCATCAAAAAATTAAACTAGTATGGGCCCAGAGGGGCATGTATCGAACTGTGGTTCCTTAGTTATCGCACTGTGTGTTATCCTAATGCCGTGTTGTTATTTTTGCGCAAAGATAACTTGACCTGGTGCGTCCAGGACGTCCTCTTCCTGACGAGGCGTTTGTTTCCTCGCGTCCATCTTAACCTGGTGGTCTTTGCTTGCTTGGAAACTGCAAAAATTCGTTAGGGGTTGCACTAGAGGGATTGCCGTCCACCCAAGCCTCGACTTGGCGCTTTGTATCGCGGTACCCGAGGGGCACGGATTAGAAGAGATGCGCCAGCTTTCAGGCTCGAACGAGGGTGGATCGCGAGAAGGCAGAGAGAAGAAAAATGCTCGCGAGGGAACCTGCTATCGGAGTAATGGACTACGGGTAGGCGACCCCGAGCCCATGAACCTTTCAAAACATCGGGGCAGGCTGCACCCCTCAAGACCCCAAGACAAAGAGCCGCCTTCAGAGAGTCGGCAACAGAGTCGCCGACTACCCCTCTGGGCCGAGTCCCAGAGGCGGCCTTAAGATAAGCCGACTTTAAGACGGGCGACTTCAGACAAGCCGACTGGCCAGCCGACCTCCAAATGAGGTCGGCTACAGGTGGCGGCCCGACCTCCACCACCTCACACTGGGCGACTATGGGGTAAAGCCGCCTCGCGGCCCATCCCCACCCAGTCCATAAAGGGCAGGTATGGCTACATAGCGCCGTACCGACGGAGATCTCCGTCCGGCGCAGCACTGTTGCCATGCCGGCCCTGACATCAGCGCCATGTGCAGATTCACTGCATCTCACGATGGCCTATCTCAGACGAATTCGAAGACGGCAGGTGAGACTTTCTGTCGGCGGAGTACCAAGACTGAGAGCACCCCAAAGACGGACCCGATGGAGTCGGCCTCCGGGAGTCGGCCGACCCCTCCCGCTGGTTCCACGCGCCATTAACCAGACAAGACAGGGAATGGAAACAGTGATCGCCCGCTAGGCGGCGGCACTGTTGCCATAACCCCATGACCAAGCTCGCGTCATTAGAAGCACAACTCTGATGTCTGCAGCCGGCAAGACCCGCCCGCGGCGGACAAGGACTGTCGGCCCCCATGCTGGGCCGCCAGCGGGGCCCACTAGTCAGCGGGCCCCAGGAGCCGGCGGAGAAGACGACGACTTAGAGACTGACGGCCTGGACCCACACCCAGCCGGATTACCGTTGTACCGCCGGGGGGTAGGCCTATATAAACCCCCCGGGGCACCCATGCAAAGGGTTGGAAGCTAGTAGTTTTAGACACACACATAGAGGGAGAGAAGAGCAAGCCATGCCCTTCTCCTTCCTCACCCCGAACAGCTCAAGGAGCCTCTTGTACCCACTTTGCCATAGTGATCATACGGAGACCCCGCAGAGCAGCAAGAGGGGTGTTATCTCCTCGGAGAGCCCCAAGGTTTGGGTAAGATTCACGGGCGTGCATGTCTTCGCCTCATCCTGCTTCTGTGCACCGCGACGTTCTACTCGCCCCCTCCATGATAAGCCATCCTTTGGCATATGTCGCACCCAACCCCGACATTTGGCGCCCACCATGGGGCTCAGGCACCGTCTGCCCGTCGAGACCTGCTCTGGACGGGAACCTCTTCCTCCTCGGGCGAAGCGCAGCCAGCCCGACACGCCAGATGGAGTTTGCGCCGACGCGCTGCATGGCGCCGAGGTTGCCTGCGTGGCGAGTTGCCTCGCCGGACTTGTCGGCGAGGTTCGCCTCTCCGACGAGCCTGCGTCCGACGCAGGCATGGGCGGCCCCGAAAGCCTCCTCGCGGGCCTCCTCGAGTAGCTCCACATCGATGGCGGGCCTGCCGCCGACATGGAGTCCGTAGGCTCCACCGACCCGATGCTGGTCGACTCCGACACCGCGTCGCTCGACACATTCCCCACTAACATGGTGATCTACGACGAGCCTCTCCCTCGCGCGGAAAGCGGCAGGAGCACCATCAAAGAAGTACTCGTCATCAGTCACGGCGAGCCCTCCGGCGGGGGGGCTCGTGACCCTCTCGACACTGTTCCGCAAGACCTGACCACCTCCATTCCGGAGGACGCCGAAACCGAAACGCTGGAGGCACGCCGCTTCAGCCTCGTAGGCGCATGTAAGCTGGCAAGCATGTGACGCTTGCCGGAAGCCTTCTCGGCCTTGAAAATGGATCGCTTGTGTGGCGGCTCCGACTGGGCCTAGCCGCCTAGGCGCAGTCCGGCAGCGCGGCGCGGCCCTCGCCAGTCTATTTGGGCCGGTCGCCCTGTGTACGCCACGCCTGCGGAGAACATTCGCGCTGCCCAGGCGGCGACGGACGAGCTGGATAACTTCGAGGGCGAGGAGCCCCGCCTGATGACGGAGCGAGTCCAGCAGCTCCTCGACGCGCCGCCGCAAGCAAGACGGTTGCCGCCGCACGGAGGCGCCACGACGACAACACGGCGACTTGCCTCCTCGCTGAGATCAAGGCGCGACATCTCGGACGCCGACTGGCGGAGTCCGCGGAAGAAAGAACCAGGATCCGGCTGTCAGCCATAGCCGGACTCACATCTCCATCGAGCGCGACGAAGACGGCCGCCCAAAAAAGCGGTGGAACGGCGGGACGACTATCATCCTCCTCCTCCCCGCAGAGAAAGGCGAGTCTCCCCGCCACCCGTCGAGCATCCGACTCTCGGCGACCGCCTTGGCCGCCGAGAGGGAGTCGGAGAAAACGACGCCCGCCACCGGATCGAGCGACTCCACCGACCCTATTTGGGACCTCGCATCCGAGACGAGCCCTTCCCCCGAGGAATAACACTCCCCCGAGACACACCCAAATACACCGGCTCCGTGAAGCCGGAGGACTGGCTGGTGGACTACTCCACGTCACAAGGCATAGCGAACGGCAACAAGCGCTGCTGTCGTAAAGTATGTTCCCCTCATGCCTGTGGCACGGCCCGGACATGGTTGAAGAGCCTGAAGCCCCGCAGCATCAACGGCTGGGTCGACTTCACCGAGGCTTTCGTCCGCAACTTCACGAGCACATACAAGCGACCTCCCAAGCCTCGTCAGCTGTCCTTGTGCGTACAAGGCCCCAACGAGTCCACTGGCGACTACCTCACGCTACCGGGCGAGCTCCGGAACTCCTGTGAAGGAGTGCACGAGGTACAGGCAATCGAGTACTTCACCGCCGGGTGCAGAGAGGGCACCCTCCTCAAGCACAAGCTCCTTTTCGACGAGCCGGAGACCCTCGACGAGCTGCTAGTCATAGCAGACAAGTACGCCACTGCCGACTACTCCATGAAGACGGAGATCGAAGTCAGTGCGACTGGCAAAGTAGCTCCTCATGCTCCCCGAACACCGGCTGGCGACGCCAGTCGGCGGCAGCAGCAGAACGATCATAAGCGCAAGGCCCCGCAGCCGGCTTCCAATAGCCGGCAGGTGGCGTGATCGAGGACCAGCAATGAGGGCAGCCTCGCTAAGCGGCGTAAAGGCGGCAAGTCCAACTGGTTGCCGGCCTTCTTATGAGCAGACTCGACGGACCTCGCAAATTCCACAATGACGCAAAGCCGCCAAATCACACCACCCGGAAGTGCCACCGCTCACCAGATCGCCAAGGAGACGGCCTTGCCCTCCTCCGCCTTCTGGGGCCGCCGCCCACCACCGCCTCAAAGAGCCATTGTCCGCCGGTCGGCGCAAAGACAAGACGATTACCTGTAAGAGCACGACGCCTATGTCGTGGTTTATCAGCGTGGTGATGATCGCCGCAGCAGCGGCAAAGAATAAAGAAGAAGTGAATGCAGAGCATTAGATGCCCAGAATTCATGCACCGGTCCGAGAAGCCCATCACCGAGCCGCGGCCGATCACCCAGAGGTGATGTCAATCCGGGCTCCTACGCCCTGGTCTTGGGAGCCACCCTTGCCACGGATAGGGCGGGTCGCCGCTTCGCGAGTAATCGATAGACGGAGGCAGAAAGATCAACATCCTGTATAAGGATACGATGGAGAAGCTAGGAATCAAGCAAAGGCAGCTTCAAAGATAGTCGGGACTATGTTCCATGGAATTGTACCGCCTTTCCCGCTCACCGATTGGCAAGATTCTCGATAGACGCCCTCTTTGGGGACAAGGATCACTTTCGCCGAGAGCCAGCCTAGTTCAAGTGGTGGACCTCGAGAGCCCCTACCATGCCTTGCTTGGCCGACCTGCTTTGGCGAAGTTCATGGCGGTCCCCACTACGCCTACCTCAAGATGAAGATGCCGAGTTCCAAGGATTTCGACTGGCCCGGGCGACTACAGGAAGTCGTCTACCATAGATTTGAAAGCAGCCGGCTGGCCGAGTCCCTGGTGATCGCGGCTGAGAAGCGGCTCCTAGATCGGATCGTGGCAGTGGCCGGCAAGCAGCCAGAGATATCGTCTGACCCCAAAGAGTCAGAAGCTGAGGGCTCGTTCAAGCCGGCCAAAGAGACCAAGAAGATACCCTTGGAACCGGAGCACCCAGAGAAATACGCTTCATAGGTGCAAACCTTGACAACAAATATGAAGGCGAGCTCGTCGATTTCCTCCGTGAGAATCGGGACCTCTTCGCATGGTCCCCCAAAGACATGCTAGGTGTACCGACGGATTTCGCCGAGCACAAGTTACATGTCCGACCTGATGTGAAGCCCGTCAGGCAGCCCTTGCGCCGCCTGTCAGAAGAAAAAAGAAGAGTTGTTGGAGAAGAGATAGCCTGCTCCTCGCAATGGGTTTCATCATGGAAGTTTTCTTTCTAGAATGGTTGGCTAACCCGGTCCTTGTAATCAAGAAGAACAAGCAAAGGGCGGATGTGTATTGATTACACAAGCCTCAACAAAGCCTGCCCCAAGGACCCGCTTCGCTCTACCAAGAATTGATCAGGTGATAGACTCCACACCGGATGCGAGCTGTTGAGCTTCTTAGATGCATATTCAGGATATCATCGATCAAGTCGAACCCGGCAGACAGATTGAAGACCGCCTTCATCACGCCATTTGGAGCCTTCTGCTACCTGACCATGACGTTCGGCTTGAGGAACGCCGGCGCCACCTTTCAGCGCTGCATGCAGAAGTGCCTCCTCAAGCAGCTTGGCAGAAACGCCCACGTTTACGTGGACGACGTGATGGTGAAGACGAAGAAGCGGGGAACGCTGTTGGAAGACCTCAAAGAGACCTTTGAAAACCTGCGCCGATTCCAGATCAAGCTCAACTCAGAGAGAAATGCGTCTCGAGTACCGGCCGCCAGCTCCTTGGCTTCCTCGGTATCCGAACGCTGCATAGAGTGCAACCCGTGAAGATCAAGGCAATTGAGAGAATGGAAGTGCCCCGCCGACCGCTGGATGTGCAGAATTTCACCGTCGCTACGCCTATCACCGATTCATCACCGGCTGGGTGAGAAAGCCCTTCCTCTGTACCAGCTTATGAAGAAGACCACCTTCTTCGAATGGAACTCCAAGGCGGACGAAGCTTTTATCCAGTTGAAGAGAATGCTGACTACTCCCCCAGTGCTGGCGGCTCCGACTCCAAAAGAGCCCATGCTCCTGTATATTGCCGCCACCAGCAGGGTAGTCAGCACAGTTATTGTGGTTGAACGCAAGGAGGAAGGCAAGGCGCTACCGGTCCAGAGACCAGTGTATTACCTGAGCGAGGTATTGTCGACCTCCAAGCAGAACTACCCCCACTACCAGAAGATGTGTTACGGCATGCACTTTGCCGCCAAGAAGTTGAAGCCTTACTTTCAAGAGCATTCGATCACCGTGGTTTGCACAGCCCCACTAGCAGAGATCATCGGAAGCCGAGATGCTTCGGGCCGAGTGGCCAAATGGGCCATAGAGTTGGCCCCCTACACCATCTTTTACCAGCCCCGCACCGCCATCAAGTCACAAGCACCGGCCGATTTCGCCGATTGGGCCGAGACCCAAGATTCGCCGCCAAATACCGACTCCACCCATTGGCGGATGCACTTTGATGGCTCCAAGATGCGCACCGGCTTGGGAGCCGGGCGTGGTCCTCACTTCCCCTAAAGGCGACATAAGCTTGGCACGCTACCGCAGATCCATTTCACCGCCTCCAACAACGTCGCCGAATACGAGGCGCTCATCCACGGGCTCCGACTTGCCAAAGAGCTCGGCATTCGCCGGATCCTATGCTATGGCGACTCCGACTTGGTGGTCCAACAGTCATCCGGCCGACGCCAAAGATGCAAATATGGCGAAGCCATCGCTCGGGTACAGCATACCTGAGTGGATATTTTGAGGGATGCGAATTCCTCCATGTACCAAGAAACAACAACGACCAAGCAGATGCCTTGGCAAGAATCGGTTCCACCCGACAGGCGATACCATCCGGCGTCGCCCTTCAGCGCCTTCTGAAGCCATCCGTCAAACCATCACCAGAGTCAGACTCCATTTTTGTGCCGGCTCCTCCTGAAGAAGGCAGATCCGACTCCAGAGACTCGGCAGACGGCACAAGAATCCTTGAAGACGCCCCCAAAAACGCGACAGTCAAAGCCGGCCCGGGGACTTCGGAACCCGGCCCGGGGTCTGCGGCGACCTTTGCAAAGACTTCCAAGATTGCCCGGGGACTGCGCTTAATCGGCCCGGGGACTTCTTCAACTCAAGAAGCCGCCATGACTCCAACCCGCCGCCTCCCAGCCCAAATCCGCCCTCGGCCCAAGTAGCGATCTTGGCTGTCGAAGAAATAGCAAGACTTCATGGGCCCAGCCCATCTTGAGGTTTTTAGTAAGCGGAGAGCTACCAACTGATGAAACCTTGGCTCGGCAAGTGCAACGCCGAGCGGCAGCCTACACTATAATCAATAGAGAGCTGGTCAGGCACAGCGTCACCGGTGTCTACCAACAACAAGGTCGAATCGAGCAAGGCCAAGCAATCCTCAAAGACATCCATCGTATGAAAAGTGCGGCCATCATGCAGCCTCCAGAGCACTCGCCGCCAAAGCCTTCCGACACGGTTTCTTCCGGCCGACTACCCTAGAAGAGGCCAAGGAATTAGTTCAAAATGCAAGGGTGCCAGTGTTCCGCTTCCAAGCCGCTTCACCGGCTTCAGCCAAGACTATCCCCATCGCCTGGCCCTTTGCTGTCTGGGGCCTGGACATGGTGGGACCATTCAAGACGGCACGAGGTGGCCTAAATCACCTACTTGTCGCGGTGGACAAGTTCACCAAGTGGATAGAAGCAAAATCCATCAAGAAGTTGAATGGTCCTACGGCAGTGACTTTCATCGCCGACATCACGACTCGGTACGACGTACCACACAAAGATCATCACCGACAACAAGACAAATTTCGCTTAAGGGCGCTACTGGTCCGTTCTGCGACGCAGGGCATCCGACTGGACTTAGCATCCGTTGCCCATCCGTAGTCAAACGACCAGGTGGAGCGAGCGAACGGCCTCATCTTGTCTGGCATCAAGCCTCGTCTGGTCGAACCACTGGAGCGTTCGGCCGGCTGATGGCTTGAGGAGTTGCCAGCCGTCCTCTAGAGTCTGCATACGACTCCAAACAAGTCAACTGGCTTCACACCCTTCTTCCTCGTCTACGGTGCCGAAGCCGTCATCCCAACGGATATAGAGTTCGACTCCCCGCGAGTCACCATGTACACCGAGGAGGAAGCGAAGAAGCACGCCAAGACGCGCGCCGATCTCTTGGAAGAGGGCCGGCTGGGCACTCACCTGGTCCAACATCTACCAGCAGAGCTCGCGCCGCTACTACAACAAGAAGGTCAAGCCAAGATCATTCCTAGAGGGCGACCTTGTGCTCCGGCTGATCCAGCGAACAGCGGCCCGGCCAAGTTGTCGGCGCGCTTTGGGAAGGCCCGTTCATCATCGATGAAAGTGCTGGGCAACGACTCCTACTACTGATCGACGCCAAGCCCCGAAAGAAGAAGAGGGACGACTCCGGCAAAGAGACGGAGCGGCCATGGAATGCGAATCTCCTCCAAGATTTTATAGTTGATGCGGTATGTACCATGCTACCCTTTTGTGTTTGAAATACCAAGACTACGGGCCCCACGAGAGGCGAGCTCGGGACTGCCCTCTTTGTTATCTGTATGATAAGAATTATGCCTTTGGGTATGTTACCCTTTTATTATGCTGTTTGGCACCGGGTTCGATTAGTCGGCCCGGGGACTCGCCGCTTTTGAGCTATGAAGTGCTTCCTGAAGTCCGACAAGTAGCGTGTGGTGCCCAAGACATCTCCTGTCAGAAGCCACAGCTCGCAGAGCGACTCTTTGGTGGGCAGGAGTAAGGTAGAGCGGGCGCCCACATGAAAAAAGGGCTAAGGACCCAAAGCATAAACATAGTTTAAATCGGCGCCCAGCCCGTTCGTGAACCCGCCTCTTAAGACCCCGGCTGGCGTTTTCTACCCACCTTGCTAAAACGACTCTAAAATGGCCAAGTACTTGCCTTCTCAAAGTAGCCAAGTACTTGACCTAGACGGCAATCCGCAGAGCGGTCGCCCGACGGGCAAGGCGGCATCCAAGGGAAGGCGACAAGGGAAAAAGCCATAAGAGCAATAAGCAAGGAAACATGAAACTATAATAATATTTACACAAACTTAGGCCCTTGGTCGGATCTTCGAACAGAGGTTTAGAATACACCCAGCGGGTGGAATTGTGCGAATTAACAAGTTCTTTCAAAAGACTAACAAACAGATAAAATAAAGCCAAGGCAGCGGCCTAAGAAGCAGCGGATGGGGTTGGAAGGCCGGAGGTGGCGGCGGCGTCAGGCGCCGGGGCGGCTGGCTGGGCAGTCTCGGTTTGATCGTCTCTGGCAGCGGCTGGCTCAGATGGGTGCGGCTCGTTGCTGGAGGCACGATCGAGCTGAGGCTGGCCGCCCGCTCCGTCTTCTGACGCCTCCATGCCGTCTCCGTCCTCTGCCTCGTCTTCATCCTCGGTGTTGGAGTCGATCACCTCCGCCGAGTCCTCGCCGTAGTCCGGTTCATCTCAACCACTCGGCGGTGCCTCCCCACCATCTTCAAATTTCAGCCAGGGACGAAGACACTGGTGTCCGTGTAGTCGGCGATCGCCGCCGACGCCGACAAGGGCGCCCTCCGCGCCTGCAGCTCCGCCTGGCTTCGATCGAACGCTGCCAGCCGATCCAAAGCCGAGCCTGGATACCACACCTTGACGAACTCTGTGGCTCGGCGAGCTCCAACCCGAGCTGGAGCCCTTCCAAGCCTCAAGACGCAGGCCCGGACAGCTCCACGGCCGGGCGGTCCGGCTGGGAGTGCGCAGAATCGCATGTCCGACCACAGGCAGCAATTGCAGGGCCCCGACATCAAGACGGCGCAGCATCCGATGTGTCGGCCGCAGACGAGCCTCAATGCTCGGGAGCTGCTCGTCAAGGTCCGGGGCGTTAGCTGCGATCTGGCGCCACCCGCACTCCGTGCCTCGCGTTCGGCCTCGATGGCCTGATTGGCCGCCTTCGTATGACCAGGGAAGAAGTCTGCCAAGAAGAAGAAAAAAGCGAGTTAGAATAAACAGGAGCCGGCTTAACCCATAGTCGGCAACCCAAAAGAGAAAGTAAAGCAAACTTACCATTGACGATATCTTCGATTTCATGGAAGCTGGAGGTCAGATGCGCCTCTCTGTCGGTCCAGGCGGAGCGCTCGCTCTCAAATTCGGCCAAGAGGGCGGCCTCTTTCTTCTCCGCCTCAGCCCGCGCCGCCTTGAGCAGCTCCCTCTGCTCCGCCAGTTGCGTAGCCAGCAGGTCGCGCTCTGCGGCGAGCTTGCCTCACTCCTCCTCTTTGGCGCGCAAGGCGGTCTCGGCCATACCCAGCTGCCCCCGCAGAGCGGCGTTGGATTCTGAAGAATAAAAAGAAGAAGGACGCGAAGTCCTCAGTTAAGAAGGTCGCCAGGAAGATCCGGCCCGATCACAAGAATAGTCGGCCCGAATCTCGGGACTACAGCGCTGGTGCGCCAAATACGCGCGCCCAAGAAGGAAACTCACCTCGGCTCCTCGCCAGGTCAGCAGCCCGCTTGTTCAGTTCTTCAACGTTGCGGTTGAAGGCGGTAGCGCGGAGGTTGTGATATTCCTGTAATAAGGAGTCCAGACACAAATAAAAACTTGGAAGTAAACAAATAAAGTTCCGGGCACGCTTTGCCAGCAACCCGACCAAACTCGGGACTACTACACCAGTGGTGTGGCCGCGCCTCTACGAAGAGAAGATCAAGAGAAAATTTGGAAATGAAACATACCAAGACGGGCGGATCGCGACGCCAGGTGCGCTTTGAAAGGTTCCCGAGGGCGGCGCTTGCCCGCAGCCGCTTTTGACGCCCTGTGAGCGCTGTGTTCAAGAGCTCGCGCTCGCCTCGCACCCACCGGGCGCGGCGGCGCTTTGTCGCAGCAGTTCGATGGCCGAGCTGGCGGTGCCGGTTCTCAAGGGGCGCGCGCCGAGTCCGCTTCTCAAGACGGCGCCATACCGGGCGTAGGCGACTTGAAGAAGCAGCTACCACGGCTTCATTGGCGTCGGCGGCACGGGTGGGTCCGCTGCTGTTTGCCTCGCATGACCTCGGGACCGCGCGGAGGCGGCGGAGGTGGCGCGGCCGCGCCCAGGGAAGAGACCTCGCCGCCTTCCCTCCCTGCGACGGGGACCTCACCACCGACTCCCTCCGACTGCCCCGTGAATTCCGGTGGTGGTGGCGCTGAGCTCAGCAGAGTGACGAGCAGCGCCGACTGAAGGCGCGCGGCCTCCTCGGCTTGCCTTCTGGCTGCAGCAGCGGCCTCGACCGCCTTCTCGGCCGCCGCCTTCTCTCGACGGGCGGCCGCCTCCTCGTCAAGGCTTCTCCTGCAGATTCCGCTCTGTTGCCTCCCGAGGGCGGCCGCAGGTCAACCCGACTGGCTGGCGAACGCCTCCGCCGACCCCATGACGGAGGCGGCGGCGACCTCTCCAAAGTGAGGGAGCCACGATGAGAAAAAGGACATGAGAAGACTTCGGGCAAGAAGGACCAGAAGAAAACAAGACAGAATAAAAAGATACTTATGCGGAGACGGTGGTGGTTTCTTCACCTCCTTGAAGCGTTAGCCTTCGCGACCGCTTCCTCGCGATGAGTCGGCGCGTCACTGAATTTCTTGGCCTGGCCGCTATTGACTCGGCCCGCCCGCTTCTTCGCCGCCGCCTCGGCCCCCAAAGGCGGCGGAGGAGCTCGCGCTGGATGGTCGGCTCTCGGGCGGGGGGCGACTTCATCATCGGGCCAGTCTGCAAAGGTGGCCGAGGGCCTGAAGTCGTCGGCCCCTCCCCCTCCCTCGGCGTCGGCCTCCATCGCCGCCACGCCCAAGTCGGGGTCGTCGGCGTCACTCTCCGCCCGGTCGGGGACGAAGTCGCGAGCCGGCCCCGCGGCGCCGGTCGAGGGCGGCATGAGAGGATTCTGAATCAGAAAAGACCAAGGAAAGTAAGAGCCGGATCCGGCTAAGGAAGGAAACAGAGAAGCAAGAGACAACTTACCATCGGCGGGGGATTGGCGCGCGAGTATGGCTCCTTGCCGAAATGCCACTCCTCCGTAAGGTCGCAGTTCGCCAAGAAGTTCACCGTGTCCACCACCTCCGCGTGGGGCATGTCCTTGGAGCACAGCCGGCTGGGGTCCCGGCGGCCGCTCATCTGGCAGATCAGATGAGGTCGGCCTTGAAGAGGGAGAACTCGGCGCGCCACGAAGGCGGTCAAAGAAGTCTGCCCTGGGCCAGGCCCTCCGATCAGTATCATTACGCTGGAGCCGCCGACGTGGCGGTGCCTGCGAGGGTCAGCGTCCGCCCTGAGGGACCAGCTGGTGGTGGGTCGCCCGATTCGCCGCCCGTGAGGGCGGCAAGTTGACCAGTCGCCGTCCGGGCGACGTTCTTGACGAGAAGCACGAAAGCCGCCACATCTTCACCGACTTGATGAGGGGGATGACAGGAAAGGATTCTCGGCACCGGCCTCCTCTTGGCGATGAGCGTGCCAAGACAGAGCCGCACGCGAGCGACGTGGGTCCCGAAGCCGCTTGGAAGAATTCCCCACAGCTTGATGGTGGGGAGAACTCGAGAAAACCTTCGTGATAAGGATGCGAAGGCGGCCAGCAACACCACCGTGTTGGGGGTGAGGTGGTGCGGCCGGAGCCCAAGAACTCCAAGAACACGCGGAAGAAGCCGCCGCCCGGTAGCCCCAGCCCGCGCATGAGGTGCGAGCGGAAGATCACCGCCGCCCTCCTCCGGCGCCGCATGATTTTCGCCCTCCGTGAAGCGGCGGGCCCGCACTAGGTGGCTGCCGGGATGCGCGCGTGGCGTCGGCGAAGGAACTCAATTATGTCGTCGTCGATAGTGGAGCCGTCCCACACGCCGGAGCGCGCGGTGGGAGGCGCGGCGGCAGATGAAGAGCTCATCTCCGCGGCGAGGAAGAAACGAGGCTCGGCGCGGTGGAGCAAGGAAGAAGACGGGGCAGGGAGCGGGGATGAGAGAGTGCGCGGCGTCGCCGCCTCTCCCTCCCCGCCTACTTATAGGCGCCTAGGCTGCGGCCGAGGGGCGGCGTGGGATTAATCGCGCCCACGCCCCCACGCCCCCACGATTTAATTCCACGACGTTATCGCGCAGAACGGCGTGGGAGCCCAACCGCCGCACGATCCAGCGGATTCCGCTGCGCCGGGGCCGGGGCAGTGGCGGGCCCCGCCCGACGGGCCCGTCTTGTCATGCGCTTGGGCTGGCAGATCGCCTCGCCACAGGCGTCAAGCGTGGCGGGCCCGTGGCGGCCCGCGCGGGCGGCTGCCGAAGCTTATCGTGCACGCCGCCCGGATCCTCGCGACCTTTGAAACCTTTGAAGAGCAAGACGGCCCCTTGCAAGGCCGACTCGAGATGGAGACGGCGGGCCGAGTCCAGATTCTTCCATCAAAGGGATGAAGCTGTCGAGGCTCCTCGACGGGCTGCCCTCGGCGCCTCCCCAACTTAGGGTACTACTGTCTGAGAAATGGACTACGGGTAGGCTAACCCGAGCCCATGAACCTTTCAAAACATCGGCAGGCTGCGCCCTCAAGACCCCAAGACAAAGAGAGTCAGCTTTTTCAGAGAGTCGGCAACAGAGTCGCCGACTACCCCTCTAGGCCGAGTCCCAGAGGCGGCCTTAAGATAAGCCGACTTTAAGACGGCGACTTCAGGACAAGCCGACTCCAAGCCAGCGACCTCCAGCGAGGCCGGCTACAGGGAGTCGGCCTGCGACCTCCACCACCTCACACCTGGGCGACTATGGGGTAAAGCCGCCTCGCGGCCCATCCCCACCCAGTCCATAAAGGGCAGGTATGGCTACATAGCGCCGTACCGACGGAGATCTCCGTCCGGCGCAGCACTGTTGCCATGCCGGCCCTGACATCAGCGCCGTGGGCAGATTCCTGTACCCACGATGGCCTGTCTGTACGACCCGAAGACGGCGGGACCCGCCTGTCGGCGGGAGTACCGAAGACGGCGAGAGCACCCCAAAGACGGACCCGATGGAGTCGGCCTCCGGGAGTCGGCCGGCCCCTCCCGCAGGATCCACGCGCCATTAACCAGACAAGACAGGGAATGGCAACAGTGATCGCCCGCCAGGCGGCGGCACTGTTGCCATAACCCCATGACCAAGCTCGCGTCATTAGAAGCACGGCTACAGTAATCTGCAGCCGGCAAGACCCGCCCGCGGCGGACAAGGGTTGTCGGCCCCATGCTGGGCCGTCAGCGGGGCCCACTAGTCGGCGGAGAAGACTGCGACTTAGAGACTGACGGCTTGGACCCACACCCAGCCGGATTACCGTTGTACCCCCGGGGGGTAGGCCTATATAAACCCCCCGGGGCACCCATGCAAAGGGTTGGAAGCTAGTAGTTTTAGACACACACATAGAGGGAGAGAAGAGCAAGCCATGCCCTTCTCCTTCCTCACCCCGAACAGCTCAAGGAGCCTCTTGTACCCACTTTGCCATAGTGATCATGCGGAGACCCCGCAGAGCAGCAGTAGGGGTGTTATCTCCTCGGAGAGCCCTGAAGCTGGGTAAGATTCGCCGGCGTGCATGTCTTCGCCTCATCCCGTTTGCAGGCACCGGCGACGTTCTACTCGCCCCCTCCATGATAAGCCATCCTTTGGCATATGTCGCACCCAACCCCCGACACCTGCCTAGCCCCCTCGCGAGGTATGCGAGAGAGAGAACATGAGCAAACCAGAGCCAAAAAATGCGGTAAGAGGCTAGGGGATCAAATCAGCAATGAACACCAAGAGCAACTTCGATTAAAGAAAAGTGAGCCAACTAGGGAAAGCAAATGAAACGCCGCGTCTGACACCTAATCTAGTCTTCAAGTCTTCTCACCAGCGCAGAGCTAAGTGCTGCCACTGGCGTGGGCGGGAGCCCCAGGGCCTGAGGCCGGCGCTCCTGAGACTCCGGGGCGTGTATATCCCCAACTCATTATTACATGAGAGTGTCACGGGTGGCGATTCTTCACAGGCTCTGGGCCTTGCTTCATGGGTAGAACTTCCGGAGGTGTTGGATGTTCCAGGCATTTTGGATAGGTGTCCCTTCTTGCGTCTCTAGGTGCATGGCGCCAGGCCTGGAGATGTGGACGACCCTGAACGAGCCCTCCCACATGGGTGAAAGCTTATGCAACCCTTCCCTGGAGAGGACCCGCCTCAGGACCAGGTCACCCGTCTCGAGCATCATGGAGTTTAACGCTATGCGGCAAGTGGTATCACCAGAAGCGCTTCTTTGGTACCTTGCCGCCCTTAATGTAGCCATGACGATGTTCCTCTCCTATCACGAGATCCATCCCCAGCGTGGGCGTCTGCGCGTTCACAAACGCCAGGGGACCCGTCGGGCGATGCTTGACCTCGTGAGGGAGGACCGCTTCGGCTCCGTAGACAAGGAAGAACGACGTCTCGCCCGTTGGCTTGGTAGTGGTGGTGCGGATAGACCATAACACGGACTGGAGCTCATCGTGCCAGCCCCTGCCGCAGGCCTCCAGCTTCTTCTTGAAGGTCCTGGTCTTGAGGCCCCTCAGGACCTCCGCATTGGCGCGCTCAGCCTGACCATTGCTCCTACAGTGAGCCACCGAAGCGTAGCAGATCTGCGTTCCAAGGTTAGCACAGTAGGTTTTGAAGAGGTTATTGGTAAACTGTGAGCCGTTATCTGTGATGATGCGGTTGGGGACCCCGAAGCGGCTCACGAGGCCCTTGATGAACTTGACGGTAGAGCCGGCCGGGGTGGTACGGACGGCTACCACTTCCGCCCACTTGGTGAATTTGTCGATGGCGATGTAGAGATAGCGGTAGCACCCTGGCGCCCATGGGAATGGGCCTAAGATGTCCAGCCCCCAGACCGCGAATGGCCATGTGAGACGGATGGTTTGGAGGCCCTGAGCAGGCTGATGGATTTGCTTGGCGTGGGATTGGCAAGCTTTGCAAGACTTCACCAGCTCGGCTGCGTCGTTGAGTGCTGTAGGCCAGTAGAATCCATTGCGGAACACCTTGCCGACGAGGGTCCGTGACGATGAGTGATGCCCGCAGTCCCCGCCATGTATGTGAATCAACAACTTCCTTCCTTGTTCGCTAGAGATGCAGCGCAGCGTGACATAGTTCGGCCGCTTCCTGTATAACTCGCCGTCTTGGATGCAGTATGCCGTGGCTTGCCGGGCCACGCGCTCCGCGTCCTCTTCCTCCTTCGGCAGCGCCCCGTGTGTCAGGTACTCCTTGAATTCCTTGGTCCAGCATTCCTCCTGGGGCTCGAGTGCCAAGAGCAGCCGAGCTCCTGAGGTCGGGCCACAGGCCGGGGCTCCCGTGACCGGAGGCTCTGGGAGATCCTCCCGAGGCAGAGTAGTGCTTGAAAAAGGTGGCATAGCTGATGGCTTGAAGAGCCGCTCCTCAAAGACACTAGGCTCTTGTGGTTGTCGCTTGGATGCTCTCCTGGCGATGTCGTCGGCTTCTTTGTTGGTGCCCCGGGGCACGTGCTGCAGTTCGAGACCTGAGAACTGCTTTTCCATCTTGCATACCTCCGCGAGGTAGGCTTCCATGTGCTCGTCCTTCGGCTCGTACACCTTGTTGGAGAAGTTGACGAGGAGTTGCGAGTCGCCTCTGACGGCAAGGCGCTTCACCGCTAGAGCTGCCGCAGCCTTCAGGCCAGCTATGAGGCCTTTGTATTCTGTGATATTGTTGCAGACCTTCTCGCCGTGCTAAAAGAAGAGTTGCGCGGCGTAGTAGAGCTTGTCCTGGGTGGGCGAGATGAGCACCGCTCCTGCTCCCGCGCCCTGGTGCGCGAAAGCGACGTCAAAATACATGACCCAGCTGTCTGGAGCCTCGCTCCCTGGGAAGGTGGACCGGTCTTCCCCGTCCTCAAGTGTCGGGGCATCCGTCCATTCTGCCACAAAGTCGTGGCGCAACCCCTTGATGACCTCGGTAGTGCTGAACTCTAATCGAACGCTTGCAGCTCGATATTCCACTCAACGACCCTTCCAAATTAATTTGGGCTCCTCGAGTACCGCCTCCAATGGGTAAGCCGAGACGACCTTGATCGGGTGCCCTTGAAAGTAGTGTCGCAGCTTGCGTGAGGCCACCAAGAGTGCGAGCAGGAGCTTCTGGGCATGGGGTAGCGTGCCCTTGCGTCTCGCAGTACGGTGCTGATGAAGTACACTGGGTGTTCGACGAGGGCTGGCGCACTATCGAGGCTGGGGTCCTGCGGAGAGGGGTGCATCTCCTGAGGTGAAGGGTTTCCTAAGACTTGGCTGTCCTCAGGAGCTTCTGCGATGTTGTCCTACCGAGCTTTATCTTCCCCAGCTGATGCCTTTGCTGCGTGCTCCTGACCCTACGCCACTTCAACTCCGGGTTGGCGCGGCGCGCTCTTGGCTTGGCGTTCCTCCCTGACCGCCACCAGCGCTGCGCTGGCGGAGTACGGGGTGGTGGCAAGGTAGAGTACTAGAGGCTCGAGAGGTCGTGGTGCCACCATCACCGGGGGGGGGGGGGGCTGGTAAGGTATTTCTTGAGGTCTTGGAAGGCCTGATCGGCCTCTGGGGTCCACTCAAACGGGCCTTTCTTCTTCATGAGCTTGAAGAAGGGTAAGGCGCGCTTTCCCAGCTTGGAGATGAAACGCCCTAATGCGGTCACCCGCCCCGCTAGCTTTTGCATCTCTTTGAGGGTCTGTGGCGAGCTCATGTCCTCGATGGCCTTGATCTTCTCCGGGTTCGCCTCGATCCCTCTGTGGGACACGAGGGATCCTAGCAGCTTGCCGGAGGGGACACCGAACACACACTTCTCCGGGTTAAGCCTCAAGTTCACCCGGCGCAGGCTCTCGAAGGTTTCCTCCAAACCTTGAATCAATGCCCTCGCCTCACGAGACTTTACTACTATGTCGTTGATGTAGGCCTCTGTGTTTCTCCCGAGCTGTCGCCCCAGGGCGATGTGCATCAACCGCTGGAAGGTGGCACCTGCATTGCGCACCCCGAAGGGCACGCAGGTGTAGCAGTACACCCACATGGTGTTAGGAAAGCTGTCTTCTCCACATTTTCCACCGCCATCTTGATCTGATGATACCCGAAGAACGCGTCCAGGAAGCACAGCAAGTCGCACTCGGCGGTGGAGTCGACAATCTGGTCGATGCGCGGGAGCGGGAACAGATCTTGGGGGCAGACTTTGTTAAGGTTGGTGAAGTCGACGCACATCCGCTCCTTCCCGCCTTTCTTTGGCACTACGACAGGGTTTGCCAGCCATTCGGGATATCGAACTTCCCAGATGGCGCCTGCCGCCTCCAGCTTGCGTGTCTCTTGGACGATGAAGGCCTTCTTCTCAGTGGACTGCCGTCTGGCTCGCTGTTTCACGGGGCGTATGTTGGGGCATACCCTTAGATGATGTTGGATCACCTCTCTCGGGACCCCTACCAGCTGATTGGGATCCCACGCGAATATCTCCTTGTTCGCGCCCAAGAACCTCACCAAGGCTTCTTCTTGTCCCAGGTCAATGCCGGCTCCTATGGTAAAGGTGGCCCCCGACGACCCATCCTTGTTGACCGGCACCTGCTTGGTTTCCGCCTTGTCTTGGGTGAACAACTGCTTCTTCTTGGTAGGCACGGCCTCCTTGGCCTCGTGGGTACCGGCGCCGGCAGGCTGTGCTGTTGCCGCGGTCTTGAAGGCGAGCCCGAGCGCCGTCACGGCATCCTTAGTGTCCCCCTTGATGGTGAGGACGCCCTTGCTTCCTGGCATCTTCATGAGGTTGTAGGCCGGATGGGTCGCCGCCATGAACTGAGCGAGAGCTGGGTACCCGAGGATGGCATTGTATGGGAGACCGATGCGGGCGATGTCGAAGTCCACCAGCTCAGTGTGGTAGTTGTCGCGTGTGCCAAAGGTGACAGGGAGGCGAATCTGCCCTAGAGAGTGGGTAGCTCCGCCACCCACTCCCGAAAAGGGCTTGCTGAGGTCGAGCCGCTCGAGCGGCACGTGAAGAAGGTTGAAGGCTTCTACGGAGAGCAAGTTGAGGCCGGCACCGCTGTCGATGAGGGTCTTGGTGACGGCCACGTTGCAGATGGTGGGCGTGCAGAGCATTGGGGGCATGCCGGAGCCGGTGGTGTTGCCGGGGTGGTCTTTTGAGTCGAAGGTGAGGTCGGCCTCTGGGGCAGCCCAACCTGGCAGAGCCCCTGGGCGCTTGGAGGCGGCCCCGATCTGACGAAGAAACGGTTTGACGTGGCGATCTGAAGGCGGTGCTTGAAAGCTGCTCAGCAGGGCCGCGACTGCATGGTGCACTGGCACCGCGTAGCGATCGGTGAAGAGGTCACGGAATTCCCCCAGGAAGCCACTATGGATCCCGGGAGGTTGAGCAGCCAGGCGCGCGGCTCGCCGGCAAGGACCATGGGAACCAGTTGGCCATGATCTTGTCGTTGCTTCCGGCTTTGAGGACAGCCTCCTCGTACGCCAGCAGGAACGGTGTCGGGTCTGCCGCGCCGTCGTAACGCGGCGTCGTCTCCGGCTTGTACTTGGTCGGCCACTGCACTCGGCGCACGGCGGGGGCCGGGGCTCGGTACCCAGATGCCCCGATGCCGACGTCGGTCTCAGAGATGGGTGGCGGGGCACCTGCCATGGGAGCGTAGTGTGGCGGCACGGGGTGCAGGTTGGTGGAGAGGAGCTCCGGCACACCCCTACCTGGCGCGCCAAATGTCGGATGTGGGGTTCTGGCAAACCCTTATGGTTCGAACACTGGGGTGCGCGCTAAGTCTTTCCCTCCTTCCGATCTATGCCCTAGCTCGCTAAGATCTCGCGGACGAACTCGACGAACTCGCAACACAGAAAGACACGAGGTTTATACTGGTTTGGGCCACCGTTGTGGTGTAGTACCCTACTCCAGTGTGGTGGTGGTGGATTGCCTCTAGGGCTGATGATGAATAAGATAAGGGAAGAACAGCCTCCGAGGTTGAGGTGTTCTTGTGGCTAGGGTAGGCTCTCGATAGGGTTGGATCAAGCTAAGATCAGATGCCTCTACTATGGTGGCTAGCTCTACTTATATAGGCCTGGTCTTCTTCCCAAATATCGAAAGCGGAAGGGAGCCAACAACGGCGGGCAAATTTGAAGGGGACAGTTAGTACAAGCTATCTCGGCAAAAGTGGTCTTCGCCTCAAAAGCCTGTGTGGTGACGCCGTCTTGGGCTCGACTATGACCTCCGTCCTGCCGTCCTCATGGTCTTGGTCTCGTTGCACTAATATAGCAACCTTTGCCTGATGCCTCGGTACTCTTTGCCTGCGCTGGCCTCCTTAGCACCAAAGAGGAAATAAGGACGCTGCGCGCGCTGGCGCCCGCCTGGTGCCCGCCTGGCGCCCGCTGGTGTCGTTCGTCATGGCTCACCTCACGAGGGCCTCGTGAGGTTTTGCCCCGCCTTGATATCGCCACTCCTCGTGAGCCTGCCTGGCTAGGCTATTCCAGAGGAGGTCTTGCATCGTCCGCCTCCCGAGGCTTGGACCCTCGCGAGGGTCCTGGATGCCTTGTTGATGAAGATGGGCCGTACGGCCTGCTTGCTTAGCCACGCAGTGGGCCGTAGGCAGGCAAGTCTGGGGACCCCCGTTCCCAAAACGCCGACAGAAATTACTTTGGGAGAATCCACCAAATTTCTTGATAATATAATGGCAAATTATTCACAATGGCATACCGAAAGGGCTCATACTAGTAAAAAAGTTAATTCGGTTGAAGAAATTTCTTCCTTGAGTGAAAAAGTTGATGCTCTTATGAAATTGGTTGCTATTAAAAGTGATCCTATTGATTTTAATGATATGTCTTTGTTTACTTTGATTGAGCAAAATAGTGATGCCATATATGTGAATTTTATCTCTCGAAATAATTTCAATAACAATGCTTATAGAGGTAATTTTAATCCTAGGCCTTTTGCTAGTAATTCCTCTAATAATTATGGTAATTCCTATGGAAATAAATCTTACAATAATAATAGGAACACCTCTGATCTTGAGAATAATATTAAAGAATTTATCAAAACGCAAAAAGTTTTCAACACTTCCATAGAAGAAAAGTTGAGTAAGATTGACGATTTGTCTAGAAGTATTGATAGAATTTCTCATGATGTGGAAAATCTCAAGATGAAAATTTTTGTGCCTAAGGTTGATGAATCAATTAAATCTCTTTATGTTTCTATGGATGAAAGTAAGAAAAGAACCGCTATGCTTAGAGCTAAAAGAGAATTTTTAGAAAAAAAACATTTTCTAGTGAGTACTGCCGCAAAAGTGATGAAGAGCTTAAAATGATTGGTGTTTCTTCTATTGATTCCTTGTTTAGTAAAGTTAAGATTGATGAAAAAGGGACTGGAGAAGAGTCAACTTTAGTTAGAAGGCGTCCCGATGATTCCGAGGGTGAAAATCTTGTTGAGAAAATTGATAAAAGTGGGTTTGGAGAGGTCAAAACATTAACTAGTGATGTGCCCACTCTTTTGGATTACAAAGACTTTAATTATGATAGTTTCTCATTGATTGATTGTACTTCTTTGTTGCAATCCAAGATAAATTCACCCCATGCCTATGAACAAAATAAAGCTTTTACTAAACATATTGTTGATGCTATGATGAAATCTTTTGAAGAAAATTTGGAATTAGAAGTTTCAATTCCTAGAAAATTTCATGATGAACTGGAACCTACTACCAAAGTCAAGATTAAAAATTATGAGTGTTTTTCTTTGTGTGACTTGGGTGCTAGTGTTTCTACAATTCCGAAATCTTTATGTGATGTGTTTGGTCTTACCGATATTGAATCTTGTTCTTTAAATTTGCACTTGGCGGATTCTACTATTAAAAAGCCTATGGGAAGAATTAATGATGTTCTTATTCTTGCAAATAGGATTTATGTGACCATATATTTTATTGTTCTTGATATTGATTGTAATCCGTCTTGTCCAATTATTCTTGGTAGACCATTTTTACGCACTATCGGTGCCGTGATTGATATGAAAGAAGGCAATATCAATTTACAATTTCCTTCGAGGAAGGGTATGCAACACTTTCCTAGAACAAGAATTAAGCCACCATATGAATCAATGATGAGAGCATCTTATGGATCTCAAACCAAAGATGACAAAACTTAGATCCTTGCTTTATGCCTAGCTAAGGGCGTAAAACTATAGCGCTTGTTGTGAGGCAACCCAAGGAATAAAATTTATTTTTGCTTTTTTCTTTATGTTCTTGAGTGTTTGCACAATTATGCTACTGTTATGATTGTGTTTTTTTGTTTTAATTAGTTTTTGTGCCAAGTAAAGCCTTTAGGATCTTCTTGGGTGATAGTTGTTTGATGTTGCTGAAAAACAGAAACTTATGCACTCACAAAAATAATTTTAATTAATCACAGAAAAGTGCTTTTGCCCTGATTCTTTTTTCAGAAGATTAATATACAAATTACCCTGGTCGTCCTAATTTTTCAGAATTTGTGGAGTTGCAGAAGTATTCTAAATAGTCAGATTGCTACACACTGTTCTGTTTTCTTTGTATTGTGTGCTTGTTTTGATGGCTCTATGGTTTTCTTCGATGACTTTTTGCCATAGAAAAGTTGGAATAAAGTAGATATAATGCAAAAATAAAATATGAATTGGTTTGATACAGTACTTATAGTAGTGGTTTGCTTTCTTATACTAACGGATCTCACGAAGGTTTTGCTGAGTTTTGTGTGATTGAAGTTTTTAAGTTTTGGGTTATCTTATGATGGATGAAGGAAGGATAGAAGAGCCTAATCTTGGGGATGCCCCGGCATCCCCAAGCTATTATCCAAAAATGAGCAACCAACTAAGCTTGGGGACGCCCCCAAGTGGCATCCCCTCTTTCTTCTAACGATCATCGTTATTTTACTCGAAGCTATATATTTATTCGTCACATACTATGTGTTTTGCTTGGATCATCTTGTATGATATGAGTCTTTGCTTGTTTTATTTTGTTTTTTAAGTCTTGATCCCTTGATGGACACACCTATTTGAGAGATCCAAAATTATGTCATGACTTGTTAGAATTGCTCTCTATGCTTCACTTCAATTTTTATGAGCTATGGACTTTCTCTAGTGCTTCATTTATATCTTTTTGAGCACGGTGTGCTTTAGTATTTTTTTAGGAAATGCTCTCTTGCTTCACTTAGATTTGTTTGAGAGTTAGTAAAATTTGCAATAAATTATCTCTTGCTTCACTTAAATTATTTTGAGAGAAAGAAAAGTTTATGCTGATGATCTTCACTTATATTTGTTTGAGCGTATGAAAAGCAACACATGAAAATTAGTCCCAAAGTGATAGATATCCAAGAAGGATATAATAAAAAATTTCATGAAGATCATTGGACAAAATAAACTTGATTCTTAGTAATAGTTTTGAGATATGATGATGTGATATGTGAGTTGTGTTGATGAGTAATTATGCTTTAGTAAGAATATTGGTGTTAAGGTTTGTGATTCCCTATGCAAGCACAAAATCCAATATTCATGCAATGAAAGTATATCCTACTTGTGGTGCATTATTCAGTGTTAATTATGCTTAATGCTTGCTTATGAGATTATTCATTTCTTGGTTGGTCGCTTCTCAATCTTTTGCTAGCCTTGATTTTGCACTAAGTATGATATCTACTTGTGCATCCAAAACCCTTTAAAACAATGTTGCCACATGAGTCCTCTATGTATACCTATATGCGGTATTATTTTGCCGTTCTAAAAAAATTTGCATGTGCCATCTCTAATTTTGAAAATAAACTTCTCTTTTGTGTGTTTGTTTCGCTCGCGGAGCAGTGAGGGGTGGCTAATATTTTCCATGCTGGATGTGTTATTCTCACGATGAGTGTTTATTCACTTGGCATTGCACGAGAGTAAGGCAAAGGTTCTAGGGATGCCCAATCCTGAAATGAAAAAAATGAATTTACTTTATGTTGTCAAATAATAAATTCCTTGGAAAGTGTTGGTATGGAGGGCAATCGTGGATACGGCTAGCCATGGAAAGTGAAAGTATGGTGGAAAAGGAATAAACTTTATTTTCTGTTTGGGAACCGCCTATGATATATCTAGCATGGAAAGTGTTGGGAACTCTAAGTCATTTTCGTTGGTGGGATGGATACACCTCCCAAAATGTTTTTATCTCTAATTTTTTTGCTTAGAGCTCTGGCACCTCTACAAATCCCTACTTCCCTCTGCGAAGGGCCTTTCTTGTACTTTATGCAATTTTTATTTTGAATTTTAGTCTCCATCTTCTCTTATAAAAGCACCAACTAGGAGGCAATATGATCGTACTTGAGTATTGGGTGTAGCTAATATGCGAGTGTGTTTCATGAATGGATCAATGGTTGAGCATGATGGGCTAGGGATAACTTATTTTAGCGTTGATATTTTGAAAGACATGGTTGCTTGTTGATATGCTTGAGTATTTAAATTATCATGTCAAAACTAGGCAATTGCTTTAAATCACATAAAAGTCCAAATGTCCATGCTATAAAGAAAAGAATATGATATGACATGTTAGGCAACATTCCACATCAAAAATTCTGTTTTTGTCACTTACCTACTCGAGGACGAGTAGGAGTTAAGATTGGGGATGCTGATACGTATCCAACGTATCTATAACTTTTTATTGTCCCATGTTGTTATATTATCAATCTTGGATGTTTTATAATCATTTTATAGTCATTTTATATTATTTTTTGGTACTAACCTATTGAAATAGTGCCAGTTGCTATTTTCTGCATGTTTTTTACATCGCAGGGAATCAATATCAGACGGAGTCCAAATGCCACGAAACTTACAAAGAATTTTTATGGACCGGAAGACACGTAATGGGCCCTGGCTATGCCTGGGGGTGTTTCAAGGAGAGCACAACCCACCAGGGCGCGCCAGGAGGCCCAGGCGCGCCCTGGTGGGTTGTGACCACCTCGGGTGCCCCCCGGACCGCCTCTTTGCTCTATAAATACCCCAATATTCCGTAAACCCTAGAGTCGACGAAATATTGATCCAGCTTACCGCAGAGTCCAGAACCACCAGATCCAATCTAGAAACCATCTCGGATGGGGTTCACCACCTCCATTGGTGCCTCTCCGATGATGCGTGAGTAGTTCTTTGTAGACCTTCGGGTCCATAGTTAGTGGCTAGATGGCTTCATATCGCTCGCTGAATTGTCAATACAATGGTCTCTTCGAGATCCATATGATGTAACTCTTTTTCCGGTGTGTTTGTTGGGATCTGATGAACTTTGAGTTTATGATAAGTTATATCTTTTTATATCCATGAAAGTATTTGAGTTTCTTTGATCTATTTTATGCATGATTGCTTATAGCCTCGTATTTCTTCTCCGATATTTGGGTTTTGTTGGGGATATTACTACTGGGCGTAAACCGGCCAGGAGAGGCCGGGTTAACTTCATCAGTAGTTATCATATCTGAAGCCCATGAAAACAAACGAAGACGCTTCAAGAAGGCCCAGGGCCCAAAGCCGGTTTAAGGCTTGTAGACATAAACCGGTATTGACAATATAACTTGTATTGTAAGGTAGAAACAGCAGATACCGGGTCGGACACGTTTATGAGCCGGCCTCGGGACTCTGTAAACCGATGGGCGTCAACCCATGTATATAAGGGGACGACCCGGCGGCGGTTCAGGACAATAAACAACAACTCGAGACTCAGGCAAAGCGTATTCGCTCCCCCATCAATTACATCACAACTAGACGTAGGCTTTTACCTTCACCATAAGGGGCCGAACTAGTATAAAACTCTCTTGCGTCCCTTGTCCGCTTTAACCCCTTTAAGCTAACGCGTAGTGATGGCTCCATGACTAAGTCCTTTCATGAGGACATCTGTCGTGACAAAACCACGACAGTTGGCGCCCACCGTGGGGCTATCGCACGATGGTTTCAAGTTCTTGGAGGGCAGCTTCGAAGGACTCAAGGGTTATGTTGTGGGCCGGATGACCAAGAGTCGTCGCGGCAAGCTCTACATCGACGATGCAGGCTGGGGCCTCGAGGCCGGCTCAATCGAGTATGGGTGTCGGGTCCCCTTTGGTGGCATACACGTTTTCATTGGCAAGATCAGCGAACCGGGCCCTGAGCCGGACATCTGCACCGACCTCGTCGAGACGGCTCAGCATGCGAGATCTGCCCGGGTCAGGCCTGTCATGAAGCGTGCCTTCGTGGGAGTCATCCATGGAGGAGAATACGAGGACAAATCGGAATCTGGTGGTGAGACCGTCGTTTATTCCGGCGACGAGTCATCGACTGGAGAGACCGAGTCGTTATATCAGCTACAAGATGGCCGGATTGGGGGCTGTTCCGATGGCGACAGTATTCCGAACCCCTCTGATCTGCCAAATCGGGTTGCAATCTTCATGGCCGGTACGCAACCCTTCGACCACAGCAGCAATGATTTCCGGATCAGCAGCAGCGACGGCAGCCAGGGCAGGAGGCCCTGTGCGACCGCCGGCTCAGGTTTTATCTGATTTATTTGATGCGTTGGCAACATTGATGGCGGAGGCTAATCCGGCGGATCAGGATGCGCACATTGCGGAAATCGCGTAAGTAAAAGATCAGATTACGCAGGCCAAAGCCGACTTGGCCGCTGAAGATACCAGGATGGCCGCAGAGCGGGCCGCTTTGGATGCACATGCTTACCGGCTTATGCTGGATCAGAATGCGTCGCACGAAGTCCTGAAAAGGAGACACCGATCTCGCAGGCCTCCGGTTTATGATGCTAGGAACCTCTTTAATACCCCAGGGGCGGGGACCAGTAATCCGCCGGTAGCGAACCGGGCGGAGGCGCCAGGAGCAGGGGGGCCGGTTCAGCCCCGTTTGACGGATCCGCCTCGTCAGAACAACATTGTGACGCAGCCTGTCCCAACGCTGCCATACCATTACTCTACTCCGATGGACAATCTTGTTGCTGCCGCTTCACGGCTGGAGGCTATCCCGATTGAAGGCGATTCTCCAGCGGCGGTCGAGACGCGTCGGGTTAAAGAGATTCTTCGGACTGCCTTGGTTCAACAGGAGGCTTATTCATACAGTCGTGATCGAATTCATTCCACCCCCCGCCCAAGCCGGAGTTACAGCAGGCGTATGGAGGAACCGGCCGTGTCAAGCAATGCGCGGAACCGCGAACCTCCACGCGGCAACAACCCGGCGGGTGGCACCGGTGATGCTCAGGAGGTGGTGGACCGGGCTCGAGCACGCAGGGAGGCCGAGTTAGTGGTGAAACATGAAGCCCGTCAGCTTACTCCGGTTCGTCCAACCACGTCGGTAGAGCCAGGAGTTGCCTCTAGTTCTTTGGGGGTGCCGTGTCTCGTCCTAGCATTGCACAACGTACGCTTGCCCAAGTATTTCAAGGGCCCGCGTAAGGTGCCGAATTACACTGCCGATTTATCCCCTGAGACATGGGTTGAAAGCTACGAGATGGCCATGGAAATGATGGATGTGGATGATGCAGCATGTGCAAAGTATTTTACCATGATGTTGGAAGGGACGGCACGTACTTGGCTAAAGAGTTTACCGGCAAATTCTATCAGGTCGTGGGCCGAGTTGAGAACCCGATTTATCCAGAATTTCAAAGATATATGCAAGCAGCCCATGTCAATTGTGGACTTAGCTGCCTGTGTCCAGGAGGAAGGAGAGTCAACAACCCGTTGGGTGGGCCTGGTCTCGGAAATTTTCATTCATCGGCCCGCATCAACGCTGACACCGCAGTTTTGACATTAGAAGGCAATTGCCGGTTTGAACCTCTGAAGTTGAAGTTGGGGCGGCTCAAGCGTCATTGTAATGACATGGGAACCCTCATAGCTGCTCTGGTGAAGTAAGCCGATTCTGATAGTACCAAGGATCCCGAGTCTGACGATGATAAGACAGGGAAGGGAAAAAGAAGCGGCAAGGCCAAGGGGCAGCACCACAACTCAGCTGGTCATGGAAACGGCGGCAAGCGTAAAGCGGACCACGGTTTGGCTTCGTGTCCAATACCAGCACGTAGGACAAGGGTCAACGGCGCAAGGGTAAACCGCCCCAGCGCGGTGGGGCACCTAGTCCTAACCCGGACTGCCTATCTTACCTGTTGAACCAGCCCTGCCCAAAACATGGGACGAAGGAGATGCCGTCCGCACACCTCTGGAAGGATTGCTACATCATGCAACAGTTCAAAAATTCTAATTCTTTCCGCTATTATCATGGACCAGGTGGCGGTTCACGCCCTGGATCTCATGGGCCGGGTTATGGTGGAGGAAATTCCGGTTCAGGCTTCCATGGTAATCAGGGCGGACATAACAATCAAGGTAATCAGGGCAACCAAGGTGGATACAATCATCAGGGCAATCAGCAGCAGCAGCAGCAGTCGGGTTACCAGAGCAACCCGAAGCAGTTAAATAGTGGGCAGTATCATGTCTTCACCACTAGCTTAGACAAGCGTGACCAAAAGCTTCATAAGAGGGGGTGAGCTCCGTTGAACCGGGCGGTGCCCGTTACCCACGCTGGTCTGAGGAGCCGATTGTGTGCAGTAGAGAAGATCATCCACCCCGGGTTGACAATCCGGGTCATCTGGCATTGGTGGTGGCGCCTCAGGTGGGAGGTTATAAGTTCACCAAGGTACTCATGGACGGAGGAAGTAGTATCAATATCCTTTATTATGAAACTTTCCGTCGCGTGGGGTTAACAGATAAAAATCTTAAACCGTCCAATACGGTGTTCCATGGTGTGGTGCCTAGTAAATCGGCGTATCCTGTTGGTAAGATAGCTCTGGAGGTGGCTTTCGGGGATGAGCATGACTCAAGATCAGAAAAATTGACCTTTGAAGTGGTGAAAATCAGAAGTCCGTATCACGCCCTGTTTGGACGGCTGGCTTATGCTAAATTTATGGCAAGGCCTTGCCATGTCTATCTGCAGCTCAAGATACTGGGTCACAAGGGAACTATAACCGTCCATGGGAGCTGCAAGATTGCTCTGGAGTGTGAAGAAGGTGATGCGGCTTATGCTGAGTCGGTTTGTGCCACACAAGAGTTAAAGTTTTACAAAGATAATGTTGATCCGGCAGATATGACTTCATTAAAGAAGCCAATTACAGAGCATGATCCGGCCCTGAAGTTTAAATCGGCTGATGAGACTAAGCTTGTTGACTTTGTACCTGGCGATTCGTCCAAGCAGTTCAGCATCAGCGCTAACTTGGATCCGAAATAGGAAAGCGCGCTCATCAAGTTCATCCGTGAGAATCGGGACATCTTTGCATGGAAGCCTTCTGACATGCCAGGTGTATCGAGAGAACTCGCTGAGCACACTCTTAATGTTGATCCTAAGTATAAACCGGTCAAGCAGTTTCTCCGCCGGTTCAATGAAGAAAGACGCAAGGCTATTAGAGAAGAAGTGGCCAGGCTCTTGGCGGCTGGATTTATCGTTGAAGTTTTCCATCCTGAGTGGTTGGCTAATCCGGTGCTGGTCCTTAAGAAGAACGGCACTTGGCGTATGTGTGTGGATTACACAGATCTCAACAAAGCTTGTCCAACAGATCCTTTTGCCCTCCCCCGTATTGATCAAATTATTGATGCTACGGCGGGTTGCGAGCGTTTGAGCTTTTTGGATGCATATTCTGGTTATCATCAGATCAAGATGGCAGTTAAGGACTAGGAGAAGACGGCCTTCATAACTCCCTCTGGAGCCTTCTGCTATGTCTCCATGCTCTTTGGGCTCAAGAGTGCCCAGGCGACTTATCAACGGTATGTGCAGAATTGTCTTCATAAACAAATCGGCCGTAATGTTCACGCCTATGTGGATGATATTGTGGTGAAATCAAGGAAGAAGGAAACATTGATTGATGATTTGAAGGAAACCTTTGATAACCTGCAGGTTTACAAGATGATGCTTAATCCGGCCAAGTGCATTTTTGGTGTACCGGCAGGCAAGCTCTTGGGCTTTTTGGTGTCTAACAGGGGCATTGAAGCTAATCCGGAAAAGATCAAGGCCATCACCTCCTTGGCTAAACCGAAATGTATCAATGACGTTCAATGCTTGGCAGGCCGGATTGCCGCATTGAGCCGGTTTATCAGCCACCTTGGCGAGAAGGCCATTCCTTTATATCAGATGCTGAAGAAAACGGATAACTTTGTCTGGAGCTCTGCCGCAGATGAAGCGTCTGAGGAATTAAAGCGGCAGCTGGCTAACCCGCCGGTTCTTGCTACTCCGGTTGACAAAGAGCCATTGTTGCTATATGTGGCGGCTAATGCTCGAGCAGTCAGTGTGGCTATTGTAGTGGAGCGCAAGGAGGCAGGAAAGGAATATCCGGTTCAACGCCCGGTTTATTATATCAGTGAGGTGCTCATTGAGTCCAAGCAGAGGTACCCGCACTGGCAGAAGTTGGTATATGGAGTTTTCATGGCAAGCCGGAAGCTTAAGCAGTATTTCCAAGGCCATCCTATCACAGTGGTCAGTTCTGCTCCTTTAGGAGATATAATCCAGAACAGAGAAGCAACTGGCGGGATTTCCAAGTGGGCTATCGAGCTTGGACCTCACGGGTTGAAATATATACCCCGAACGGCGATCAAATCTCAAGCACTTGTGGATTTCATCAACGATTGGACAGAACTACAAGCGCCTGAAGAGAAGCCGGATCACACTTATTGGACTATTCATTTTGATGGGTCTAGGCAATTGGAGTGCTCGCGGGCTGGAGTCGTGTTAACTTCCCCACGAGGTGATAAGTTTCGTTATGTTCTCCGTTTAATGTTCCCTTTCACTAACAATGCAGCTGAGTATGAGGCTTTACTCCATGGTCTTCGGATGGCTAAGGAGATGAACCTAAGCTGAGTTAAGTGCTTCGGTGACTCGGACCTGGTATCTCAACAAGTGTCTGGCACTTGGGATTCCAAGGACCCGCTCATGGCAGCATATCGTCGTGAGGTGGATATTGTTGCAGGTCACTTTAAAGGTTATCTGGTGGATCATGTTGACCGGCGGAAGAACGAAGCGGCGGACGCTTTAAGCCGCCTGGGTTCTCAACGTAAACCGGTTTCGCCTAATGTCTTTTTGGATGTTCTGCATAACCCGCCCGTCAAACTCCCTAGTGAAGAGGATTTGGCTATTCCTGATCCGGAAGCTCAGGTGGTGGCGGCTCTTCATGTTATCCTGGATTGGACGGTACCCTATCTGGCGTATATGAACCGGGGCGAGTTACTAGAGGATGAGACTTTGGCCAGGCAGATAATCCGGCGGTCCAAGTCCATGACTATCATCAATGGAGAGTTACATCATTGCAGTGTGACAGGGGCGTTTCAAAGTTGTGTATCTCCTGAAGAAGGATGTGAAATTTTGCGCGAGATCCACGAAGGAGATTGTGGTCACCACGCCGGTTCAAAATCTTTGGTGGCTAAGGCGTTTCGTCACGGTTTCTATTGGTTGACAGCTCATGCTGATGCTAAGGATTCGGTCAGATGATGTGATGGCTGCCAGAAGTTCTCAAGACGCGCTCATGTGCCGGCTCAAGAATTTAGGATGATTCCAATCACTTGGCCGTTTGCGACTTGGGGGCTAGATATGATTGGGCCTTTCAAGAGGTCCAAGGACAAGAAGACCCACCTTTTGGTGGCGGTTGATAAGTTCACGAAGTGGGTGGAGGCAGAGCCCGTTAGCAAGTGTGACGCGGCCACGGCGGTTCAATTCATCAAAAAGGTGATCTTCCGGTTTGGCTTTCCACCTTTCCACATAATGTTGGGGATATTACTAATGGGTGTAAACCGGCTAGGAGAGGCCGGGTTAACTTCATCAGTAGTTATCATATCTGAAGCCCATGAAGACAGACGAAGATGCTTCAAGAAGGCCTAGGGCCCAAAGCCGGTTTAAGGCTTGTAGACATAAACCGGTATTGACAATATAACTTGTACTATAAGGTAGAAAGAGCAGATACCGGGTCGTACACGTTTATGAGCCGGCCTCGGGACTCTGTAAACCGACAGACGTCAACCCATGTATATAAGGGGATGACCCGGTGGCGGTTCAGCACAACAAACAACAACTCGAGACTCAGGCAAAGCGTATTCGCTCCCTCGTCATCGAAACCCCATCAATTCCATCACAACTAGACGTAGGCTTTTACCTTCATCGTAAGGGGCTGAACTAGTATAAAACTCTCTTGCATCCCTTGTCCGCTTTAACCCCTTTAAGCTAACCCGTAGCGATGGCTCCACAACTAAGTCCTTTCATGAGGACATCTGCCGTGACAAAACCACGACAGGTTTTGTTTGGCCAACATGATCTATTTATCTTGCAATGGGAAGAGGTGCTTTGTAGTGGGTTTGATCTTACGGTGCTTGATCCCAGTGACAGAAGGGGAACCGACATGTATGTATCGTTTCTACTAAGGATAAAATGATGGGGTCTATCTCTACATAGATAGATCTTGTCTACATCATGTCATCATTCTTATTGCATTACTCCATTTTTCCATGAACTTAATACACTAGATGCATGCTGGATAGCGGTCGATGTGTGGAGTAATAGTAGTAGATTTAGGCAGGAGTCGGTCTACTAATCTTGGACGTGATGCCTATAATGATCATTTCCTGGATATCGTCGTGATTATTTGAAGTTCTATCAATTGCCCAATAGTAATTTGTTCACCCACCGTTTGCTATTTTTCTCGAGAGAAGCCACTAGTGAAACCTACGGCCCCTGGGTCTTTTTCTAATATATTTGCCTTTGCGATCTACTTTTCCTTTGCATTTATTTTCAGATATATTAAAGCAAAAATACAAAAATACCTTGCTGCAATTTATTCTTATTTATTTTTGGCATTTGATCTATCAATCTACTACAATTTTCCTCACGTCCGTTTGCCCATCTTGGGGCGCCGCTACCCGAAAGGGATTGACAACCCCTTTAACACGTCGGGTTGCGAGGATTTGTTATCTGTGTGCAGGGGCAGTTTACGTTGTGTTGCTTGGTTCTCCTACTAGTTCGATAACCTT
The DNA here is from genome assembly GCA_021605145.1 of Aegilops bicornis. Classification (NCBI taxonomy): domain Eukaryota; kingdom Viridiplantae; phylum Streptophyta; class Magnoliopsida; order Poales; family Poaceae; genus Aegilops; species Aegilops bicornis. The sequence goes on from CM038675.1 coordinate 633,748,334, forward strand.
GGTTTCTTCACTGAGGGAAATACCTACCGTCGCTGTGCTACATCATCCCTTCCTCTTTGGGGAAATACCGACGTAGTCCTAGCCGACATCACCTCTCTGCTTGACACATCGCTGGACGGGTGTCATTTGGAGGTGTTTTCCATAGGAAGTGGCTGCCATGTGGCAGAAAACAACCACTTAGTCACTTGGGGGCTTGACACCGCACCGATCGAGGACTCGCGTCGCTGTGAGGTGGAGCAGTGGAGCCTTGGCGGGGTGGTTTGCCTTCGCTGTGCCAGGCAGGCCTGCCGGGACGGTCTTGATGCTTGCTCTTAGGGCCACCTTGACCTTGCCAGGATCGCCTACCCGACAAGGGAGGCTTTCCATTTATGGCATCTTGTTTCCTTTGGTTTGACTTGGTCCTCTTGATCTGCACTTTGATTTCTTAGAGAGCTGACCTCTTGTGCTTGGCCCTGGCTTGGTCATTGCAATCTTGCTTTTTAAGGCATGTGCATGGTCTGGGCAACAGACCCAGGGTTTGTTGCACCGACAATCCCTCAAGTTATCTAAGTGATACATGATCCAAATCAACTAACCCATGTCCGATCATCACGTGAGATGGGGTAGTCATCAATGGTGAACATATCTATGTTGATCATATCTACTATATGATTCATGTTTGACCTTTCAGTCTCCAGTGTTCCCAGACCATATCTGTACATGTTAGGCTCGTCAAGTTTAACCCAAGTATTCTGCTTGTGTAAAACTGGCTTACACTCGTTGTCTGTGAGTATAGAATCTATCACACCCAATCATCACGAGATGCTTTGAAACGACGAACTTTTGCAACGGTGCATACTCGAGGAGAACACTTTTATATAGAAATTTAGTGAAGGGATCATCTTATAATGCTATCATTGTTCTAAGCAAAATAAGATGCATAAAGGATAAACATCACATGCAATCAAAATATGTGACATGATATGGCCATCATCATCTTGTGCTTTTGATCTCCATCTCCAAAGCATCGGCATGATCTCCATCGTCATCGACCATTGATCTCCATTGTTATATCGGGATCGTCTCGCCAACTATTGCTTCTACAACTATTGCTAATGCATAGTGTCGGTGTCAAAACCGGCGGATCTCGGGTAGGGGGTCCCGAACTGTGTGTCTAGGCAGATGGTAACAGGAGACAAGGGACACGATGTTTTTACCCAGGTTCGGGTCCTCTCGATGGAGGTAAAACCCTACTCCTGCTTGATTAATATTGATGATATGAGTAGTACAAGAGTAGATCTACCACGAGATCAGAGAGGCTAAACCCTAGAAGCTAGCCTATGGTATGATTGTTGTTCGTCCTACGGACTAAAACCCTCCGGTTTATATAGACATCAGAGAGGGCTAGGGTTACACAGAGTCGGTTACAGTGGGAGGAGATCTACATATCCGTATCGCCAAGCTTGCCTTCCACGCCAAGGAAAGTCCCATCCGGACACGGGACGGAGTCTTCAATCTTGTATATTCACAGTCCAGAGTCGGCCAAAGGTCATAGTCCGTCCATCCGGACACCCCTAATCCAGGACTCCTCAAGAGCCCCTAACCAGGCTTCAATGACGCATTTAGTCCGCACGCAGATTGTCTTTGGCATTGCAAGGCGGGTTCTGCTCGAATACTTCATAGAAGATTTTGAACACAAGGATAGTGTCCGGCTCCGCAAAATAATTTCCACATACCATCGTAGAGAGAATAATATTTGCACAAATCCAATCTGCTGACGTATTCCGCAGTGTGACATCACACCACGGCCAAGCCTTTATTCGAATCGTTTTTATTGTCCCACCTCAGCACGTTTAGCGAGGCGGTCTCCTTGGCACGTCTTGTCAAAGCAGAGATCGTGTCCCCTTATTCCGAGATTCTCATCAATACGGGCGTGGGTAACCCAATCGTGCCCGTTGGCATGTATCCTCTATCGAAGGCGAGTCCCAAATGGTCACGAGGAGGGCTCTTGGTATTCAACCTCTTTATAAAGAGACCAAGGCTCTACTCCTTTCTTTCAATCTCAATCGAATCCGCCCCTCGCCTCGAGTTCCAACACCCGAAGCTCCAGATTCAGGCGCTTCGGACCTTCGATGATGTCCGGCTCCGACCTTCAAGGCCGGTGGATGCCTTCCTCCGCTACGGAAGAAGACGTGCTAAAGCTAAGAGATGCTGTACTTAATCGGCGAAATTTATGATAGGCTGCCTGCTCAAGGGCAGGTTATTCCCACTCCCAAGCCCGGTGAGAGCGTGGTGTTCGCGTGTCACTTCCTTCGGGTTAGGCTTCCAGCGGACCCCTTCGTGAGGGGGCTCATGTCTTATTATGGGTTGGAATTTCACGACTTGGATCCGGAGTCCATCCTCCACATCTCATCGTTCATTGTCGTATGCGAAGCCTTCCTCCACATTACTCCTCACTTCGGATTGTGGCTTAATACCTTCACAGTGGAGCCGAAGATGATCAAGGGGCAGCAAGCGGAGTGCGGAGGGGCTGTTATAAGAAAGAATGCTGACGCTCCATGGCCCGAGGGCTCTTTTCAAGAGGAGTTCAGCTTATGGCAACGAGAGTGGTTTTATATCACATCTCCTGTGGGCACCAAGTGGGTGGCGCCACCCGCCTTTCGGCTGGGTCCTCCCCCGCGATCAAGCGTCATGGGTCAATAAAGGGCTCGATTGGGGGCCGTCCAAGGACGTGACCTTGTTGCAGGGTCGCATTCAAGATCTCCTGGAAAGAGACATCAACCTGGCCGTAGTGACGCAGGTCATGTTGATTCGCCGCACTTTGCCCTGCAAACGCCGCCCCCTCCGCCTGTGGGAGTTTAATCCGGAGGGACCATGAGCTCTCCAACACTTTACGGGCGCGACACCCATGGAGATGTACAAATTGTTCTTCGGATCACAAGCAATGTGTCCGGACTTGACCGAGGACGCAGGTCTAAGCTGCAATCGCCCGGATACTCAAGTAAGTAGCCCTGTACCCGAACACGCTATCCGTATATTCATCATAAAATTGCCCTTAAAAGAGTTGTCCCTTTAAACAGGAGTGGATAGCGAAAGCAAAGCTAATAAGGTGTCCAGCCCCCCTCCCCGAGACCACGTCGGATCCCGTGTTAACCAGGATGCTGGAGGTTGCGCCTTTGGAAGAAGGCGAAGGGGGGAACAAGGAAGCTACCGTCTCACCGAAGGAGGCTGTCAGGAAAGGAGGAATCGAGAATCCCTCCATCCAGGGAAAGAAAAGGACCGCCTCTGAAGACCCGGAGACCATGGTCTCAAAGCGGGGGAAGAAATCTTCGGTAGAGAGTCCTGCGCCTGGAGGTGCCTCGGCCGCACTGTGCCCTCAAGGGGATCAGCCCTCCAGCAAGCCGTAAGTAGAGAGGGGAGTTTTAAAATAAGAGACATCCCTATTCTAATCCTGAGAAAGATAACTGAATTTTTACCTTGTAGTTCAGATCTCAGCCCTTCTCAGCAGAGCTCATCTTCAGGGGATCTTCCTCCGGAAATGATGGAGAGCGGAACGCCTCCCCTGCATCGCCTTGGCAGGCGGGCGACCCTGAGGTGTCGTCACGGAGGGTTTCTCCGAATCCAGCAGGGCCGGAAAGCAGCCATATGGCTCCCCAAAGCCCTCATCCGGCCTTCGAAAAAGGCCATCGGACGAGTCCGGCACCGTCCGGTGCATGGTCGGAGGAGCTGAAGGATCTGCTCGGGCGAGCGTCTATCTCGGAAGAACACCGTGCATTGATGGGCACGGTGATTGAGAGGATTTCATCCGCGGAGAGCGGGTTACACGAGGCCGTCAGGAGTTTACTGACAGGTTTTGAGGTACGCGAAATGATGTACCTTTTGACAGTTCCGCATATAAAAGATGTGCCCTGTATAGATAGTAGCCCCAGAGACTCGGTGCGTTGTCAAAAATGACAGCACGCCGAGGATCATAATCCCAGGTATAACATGTCGCTCTTCCGATGTAGGTGGCGAAGTGTCCGGTTGCTAGCCGGACCGATGAATTTGCCGAGCTAAAGCGGAAACTTGACGTGGCGGATGTTTACATCGCGCTTTGTTAACAAGCGGCTTGACGAAGTCACAAGGTATGCAATTTCTCCGCGGACACCTGGTAAGGGGGCTTGATGCCCGTGCCTTACAACATGTATGCTTGATGCAGATGGTGCCGCTGCCATGGAGAACCTTCGGGCGGAACTTGCCTGAGCCAAGGAGCAGGCCATGAAAAGTGATGCAGCTGCCTTAAAGGTGGCCGAAGAGCTGAAAACCGAACAGGCTGCTCACTACCGAAGCAGGAAGGAAATGGCCGAGATGGCTGTGAAGTTGAAGGATGCTGCCGACCGCTACAAGCTTCTTGAAAAAGAAGATCGGGCGGAACAAAAGGACCTGGAGAAGGCCACTACCGAGGCCAAGGATGCTTGCTCTGCAATGAGAGCCATGAAGCAGGAGCTACGTCAGGCCAGAGATATCGCGGCTGGAAAGCCCTTTATGCTGCATATGAAGTTCGGGATCCTAAATATGCTCAGTTGGACCGGCTGTGGAGTGTGGCGGATACTTATCTGGACTTGGCGGCAAGTGCCGCGGACGCGGCCGAACACTTCCACGATCAACAGTATCACGAAGTGGAAAAGCTTTTTTGGTCGCAGTTCCACAATCCAGAGCGCCCACTTCCATTAACCGAGCATTTGGCCGAATGGGCGGAGCTGAATAGGTTATCCGGACTCGCCATGAAGGATGTCGTGAGTCATCTGTAGCCAGAAAGGCCCGAGCTGAAGAGTTATTTTGGTTTGGTGCAGCAGTTCCTTGGTGTGGTGCCGCATATCAATGCAATGAAGAGGTCAGCATGCATAGAGGGTGCGCGGATGGCTCTTGCCCGTGTCAAGACATACTGGGCGGAGATGAAGGCCACCGATGTTGCATCCCAAGATTCGTACGAGAGCCGAGTACCTGCCGAGCACTATTTTCAGGAAGTTCTGCAGGGCGCTCGTTTAATAGAGACGCAGTGCTTGAAGGATATCATGTTCGAATAACATGTATAATTGTGAAACAATGTTCCGATGGAATATAAAATCTTTTTATACTTGTGCCTGCAAGAATTAAAATACCTCCTATGCGGCCGTTAATGTATATGTGTATATAACCTGAAAGATTGCAGTCTTGACATTTCACGCATATAATGCGGGTGTTCGCAGTATATGATTATTTTCACACTTGATCCAACGTCTTGTTCCTATAAAGGAGGTGATTGCGCAGCGATCTAGGCAACCGGACTATAATTCTTTATCACTTTCACTTAGCCATAGGAGTTTGACAGTGGGGCTACTATATAGCCCCTAGGGGCACCGCGCTCGCCCGAATTCAGGGCGTGTGTGTGCCTGACCGGTAAACGGCCCTTCGTTAATGCGGAGGAATCCTAAAGATTCTGGTGGGTCATCGAGTGGTTGACCAGTCTCACGCTATATCATGACAGTTAGTTTTCGGCTTTCTCTCGAGGTGCTACTTTGGCGAGCCGAACCGGGCACAATCGCAGAGTTCTCTTGGTGCCGCCTTAGCCGATAGAGCGGAACGTAAGGCAGCAAAACACGAGCCGGGCAAACCCAACATTTGACCAAAGACATAATTCGAGCTGATGCATATAAGGCCAAACTTCGCGACGCCAAACACTCCCTAAGGTATTCGGTCTTTATGAAAACGGGCTGAACAACGCCCTTAGTAATAAGCCCTCGGTGTCCAGAGATCTGGCGAAAATCCTGACGTGGCCGATGCCAAGACGCCAGCCTCCACCTCGGTTATAGCAAGAACCGGGGGATGTGTATCAACAAGAGACAGTAAAAAAGGTTTACGCAGGGTCTTAATCTGAAAAGAATCCTTGGAACGGGTCCCTACTACACGTCATACTGTGTCTCCAGTTGTCAGTATCTCGGACGGGTGTAGCACAATGTTCATCTGTAAAAGAGAGGAACTTAGTTGAAAAAGATCGTGCGAAAATGTACATTATATTAAATAAACAAAGTAAAATTTAAAAAAATGAATAAAATTGAGCTTTATTGTCTCTTGTTGTACATGCGCGGAGCCCCTCGAACGGGGGTATGCGGCTAGTAAGCCCTTGTATGTTTACGCCGGACTCGTCTAGCCATGTCTGGGGTCTGAACGACCTGTTTTTGGTGCTTTGATTAGTGAAGCCGGTTTAGTGTGTGGCTGTTAAGGCAGCCGCACAATCTTCCGTGCTCGAGGAACACTCGATATTTCCCTTTAATGAGATGATGCCTCGTGGACCGGGCATTTTAAGTATAAGGGATGCATAATGCGGTATTGCGTTAAAGCGGGCGAAAGCTTCGCTTCCTAGTAGTGCTTGATAGATACTTGTAAATGGGGTGATGTGGAAGGTCAGCTTTTCGCGGCGGAAGTTGTCGGGTGAGCCGAACATAACTTCTAGCAGGAGAGAGCCCGTACAATGGGCATCTGGGCCTGGCGTTACCCCTTGAAAGGAAGTGTTGCTATGGCGAATTATTGTTGGGTCTATCCCCATTTTGCGGATTGTGTCCTGATATAGCAGGTTTAAATCACTGCCGTCGTCCATTAGGACTTGTGTAAAGTGGAGCCCATCAATTATCGGATCTAATACCAAGGTAGTCCAGCCTGCGTTCCGGATACTTCTAGAGTAATCCTGATGGTCGAAGGTGATTGGTTTTAACAACCAGTGGCAGGACTCCTCTGGGATAGGCCGTATGGCGCGTATCTCTATGGGCGCCACTCTGTTCTCCCCTTTTGTCACGTGAAGTGAATTTACTATTTTGACTTCTTGTGGGAAATTCTTTTGTTTTCCAGTGCTCTGCTTGTGGGGTTCGTCATCGTCCTCGGCGTTGAGTTTGCCGGATTGCTTGAAGACCCAACAATCTCTGTGGGTATGGTTTGCAGGCTTCCCGGGACTACTGTGGATTTGACATATCTTGTCCAAGATTTTGTTTAGGTTAGATAGCTCGTCCCTGTTATCCTTGATTGGCAGCTTTTTCTGATTCTACCGAGAGCTTTTGAATCCGGCGTTGACTGACGTGCTCTTCGGGCTGTTTCCCTTGGTCCGGCGCTGGTCCTTGCTGCGTTGCGGTTTCCCGTTTCCATCCCTAACTTCGGATGTACTTGGGTTGCTGGTACTGCATCTTGCCAACTAGCTATCCTCTCCTGCGCAAAAGCAGGTCATGAGGCTTGTTAATGCGGCCATTGTTCTTGGCTTTTCTTGGCCGAGGTGTCTGGCGACCCATTCGTCTCGAACGCTGTGTTTGAAAGCTGCTAAGGCTTCGGCGTCCGGACAGTCGACTATCCGGTCCTTTTAGTAAGAAATATGTTCCAGAGTTTCCAGCTGACTCTCCGGGTTGTTGAGTTATATGACTTAAATCATCTCGCATCCGGAGGTCGGACATAGGTCCCTTGAAAATTTGCCCGAAAAAGCATCCTCGAGCTCTTCCCAACTTCCAATGGTGTTTTCAGGAAGGCTTTTAAGCCAATGCCGGGCTGGCCCTTTGAGTTTAAGGGGTAAGTATATTATGGCATGGAGATCATCTCCTCTAGCCATGTGTATGTGGAGGATGTAATCCTCAATCCAGACTCCAGGATCTGTTGTTCCGTCGTATGCCTCTATGTTTACGGGCTTGAACTCACCGGAAATTCATGATCCAAAGCACTTCATCGGTGAAACATAGGGGGTGTGCGGCACCCCTATATCTGGGCGTACCGCGATGTTCGGATATTTGATGTGTTGCATTGCTTACTAGAGCTTGCTTTCTTGGCCCATAGATAGATCTGGCTGGGCCATCTTTTTGATGCGAATCCTTGTGCGGATCACGTGCCGGCGTGTGTGCGGCGTCCTTTGCCACACTGTATTGGCCATGGGGTCGTTTGTCCGACCAGGTGGCTTCCTTATTTTTTGATTGCGGAGGCTCTAAGGCTTCATCATCAAATTCCGGCAGTAATTTTCACTTCGGATAGCTCTTTGTGTGGCGACTGTCGCCGTATTTGTCTGCGGTGTTGAGTACTTTGCTCCATCTGATTCTGAGTGCATCTTCTGCTGTTTTGAGCTTCCGCTCATGCTTTTTCAGGCTACGCATAGTGGCGACGAGCCTTTTTTGGAGGTTCTTCTGCTCCAGCAACTTGTCCGACGTGAGGTCGTCCGGACTGTTGTCTTCGCCGGGGACGGGTTGTTTATCCAAGTTGCCCTGTTCGGACGGTTGCTCGATGGCATGTTCGTCGTCCGCCGGTTCGCCCTGCTCTATGGCTGGGTCTGTATGGCTGCTTTCTCTGTCGAGGTGGGGTTTGGAGCGGCGCTTACGCCACCGCTTTGATTGCTTTTCGAGGGAACGATCCCTCGTTGCGTCCCTTTGTTCCTCGTCGTCGTTTCCTTTAGGTGTATCCACCATGTATACATCGTGAGTTGGGGTGGTTGTCCAGTGTCCTATAGGCGCTGGTTCCTGTTCGTCTCCTACATCGTCGTCCATACCGTCGATGTCTTCGGAGTCAAAGTCAAGCATTTCGGTTAAATCATCGATAGTGGCTACAAAGTGGGTGGTGGGTGGGCTTTGAATTTCTTCGTCGTCCACATCCCAACCTTCCTGACCATAGTCCGGCCAGGGCTCTCCTGATAAAGAGAGAGACTTTAGTGAATTCAGAATGTCGCCGAAGAGCGAGTGCTGAAAGATGTCCGCGGCGGTGAACTCCATGATTGGCGCCCAATCGGATTCGATTGGCAGGGGCGCGGAAGGTTTGGAGTCCGGAGAGGAGTCCGGCACCTTGGAGTTACGAGCTTCGCAAAGTACAGGTATGGTGTTTGGCTCGATCGTCGTAGAGATTGCAGCCCCCGAGGCGGTGTCCAGCCACCCGTCCTCGATTGAGCATGATCGGCCCGCGCTAAGGGTCGGAGCGGACATCGGTGCGCCTCCGTGACATCGCTCGGGCGGCGTGAGCTAGATCATGCCCATCGTGACAGTGCGGTGCGCTAGGCTATGGCTCGAACCCGTCGAAGATCATGTCTCCACGGACGTCGGCCGTGTAGTTCAAACTTTCAAATCTGACCTGACGGCCAGGGGCGTAGCTTTCGATCTGCCCCAGATGGCTGCTTAATTGGCCCACAAAGTGCAAAGCCGCCCGAATACGAAGATCTGTCCGGGAGAAAAGTCTCACCTGGACCGCATAGTTATTGATAATCGGAGGAGCCATCGGGCCTAAAGATGACGACAGAGGAACTCTCAATGAAAGCACCAATGTCGGTGTCAAAACCGGCGGATCTCGGTAGGGGGTCCCGAACTGTGCATCTAGGTGGATGGTAACAGGAGACAAGGGACACGATGTTTTTACCCAGGTTCGGGCCCTCTCGATGGAGGTAAAACCCTACTCCTGCTTGATTAATATTGATGATATGATTAGTACAAGAGTAGATCTACCATGAGATCAGAGAGGCTAAACCCTAGAAGCTAGCCTATGGTATGATTGTTGTTCGTCCTACGGACTAAAACCCTCCGGTTTATATAGACACCGGAGGGGGCTAGGGTTACACAGAGTTGGTTACAATGGGAGGAGATCTACATATCCGTATCGCCAAGCTTGCCTTCCACTCCAAGGAAAGTCCCATCCGGACACGGGACGAAGTCTTCAATCTTATATCTTCATAGTCCAGGAGTCCGGCCAAAGGTCATAGTCCGGCCATCTGGACACCCCCTAATCCAGGACTCCCTCACATAACAATAAAGTAAAGCAATTACATGGCACTAGAATTTCATACAATAATTAAGAGACAACCCTAAGGCTCCTGCCGGTTGTCGATATTACAAAAATTGATCATATCATACAACAACGTATATCACATCACGCCTTGACCATATCACATCACAACATGCCCTGCAAAAACAAGTTAGACGTCCTCTACTTTGTTGTTGCAAGTTTTACGTGGCTGCTATGGGCTTCTAGCAAGAACCGTTCTTACCTGCGGAAAAAACCATAATGGTGATTTATCAAGTTTGTTGTTTTAACCTTCTTCAAGGGCCGGCCGTAGTCAAATTCGATTCAACTAAAGTAGGAGAAACAGACACCCGCCAGCCACCTTTATGCAAAACAAGTTGCATGTCTGTCGGTGGACCTGGTCTCATGTATGTGGACATGTAAGGTTGGTCTGGGCCACTTCATCTTACAATACCGCCAAATCAAAATAAGACGTTGGTGGTAAGCAGTATGACCATCACCACCCACAACCCTTTCTATTCTATTTGTGCATACCATCTACGCATAGACCTGGCTCGGATGCCATTGTTGGGAAACGTTGCATGGAAAACAAAAAAAATATGCACACATGCAAGACCTATCCATGGAGATGCATAGCAACGAGAGGGGAGAGTGTGTCTACGTACCCTTCTAGACCGTAAGCAGAAGCGTTTATTAACGTGATTGATGTAGTCGAACTTCTTCGCGATCCAACCGATCAAGTATCGAACATAGGGCACCTCCGTGTCCAGCACACATTCAGCTCGGTGACGTCCTTGCCTTCTTGATCCAGCAAGAGGGGAAAAGTAGTGGATGAGTTCCAGCAGCACGACGGTGTTGTGACGATGGTGGTGATGCTATCTCCGCAGGGCTTTGCCTAAGCACTACAAAAATATGATCGAGGGACGAAATTGAGGACAGGGGCGCCGCACACGGCTAAGAGATTGTCATAGGTGTTGTGTGGCACCCATCCCTCATATAGGGTGGTCGACCGGCCCCCTTGGGCTCCTGCCCTCTAGCGCCCCCTTTCCTTGTATGCATGCGGGGGGAAGGAAGGAGGAGGTGGCGCCCGCCTTTCCTTCCTCCTAGGTGGAGGGAAGGAAAGATGGGCTAGCCCTCCCTCCTTTCCATCCATAGGGCTGGCGGCCAAGGGAAAAGGCGCGCCAGCCCCTTGTGGGCTGGTGTGTTCCCCCCTCTTGGCCCATAAGCCCATTAGCCTCCCGGGGCTTTCCGGAACCCCTTCTGGTGATCCGATGACTACCCGATATGTTCCAAAACCTTTCCGATGTCCGAATAGCATCGTCCTATATATCAATCTTTACCTCTGAACCATTTCGGAGCTCCCCGTCATGTTCTAGATCTCATCTGGGACTTCGAACAACATTCGGTCACCAAATCACATAACTCATATAACACTATATCGTCAGCGAACGTTAAGCATGCAGACCCTACGGGTTCGAGAACTATGTAGACATGACCGAGACACCTCTTCAGTCAATAACCAATAGCTGAACCTGGATGCCCATATTGGTTCCTACATATTCTACGAAGATCTTTATCAGTTGAACTGTTATGAAAACATACGTAATTCCCTTTGTCTGTCGGAATGTTATTACTTGCCCGAGATTCAATCGTCAGTATCTTCATACCTACTTCAATCTCGTTACCGGCAAGTCTCTTTACTCATTCCTTAATACATCATCTCATAACTAACTCTTTAGTCATTTTGCTTGCAAGCTTCTTGTGATGTGTATTATCGAGAGGTCCCAGAGATACCTCTCCGATACACAAAGTGACAAATCCTAATCTCGATCAATGCCAACTAAACAGATACCTTCGGAGATACCTGTAGAGCACCTTTATGACCACCCAGTTACATTGTGACATTTGATAGCACACAAGGTATTCCTCCGGTATCTGGGAGTTGCATGATCTCATAGTCAAAGGAATATGTATTTGGCATTAAGAAAGCAATAGCAATAAACTGAACGATCATATGCTAAGCTAACAGATGGGTCTTGTCCATCACATCATTCTCCTAATGATGTGATCTCGTTATCAAGTGACAACACATGTCTATTGTTAGGAAACCTTAACCATCTTTGATCAGCGAGCTAGTCTAGTAGAGGCTTACTAGGGACACGGTATTTGTTTATGTATCCGCACATGTATTTAAGTTTCCAATCAATACAATTCTAGCATGAATAATAAACCTTCATCATGAATAAGGAAATATAAAATAACTTTATTATTGCCTTTAGGGCTTATTTCCTCATAATCATGGCATGGATATTAAGATATGAGTGATTCAAAGCAATAGTCTATAATTTGACATAAAGACATCAATACTTCGGCATCCCAACGAACAATCATGTCTTTCAAAATATCAATGCTAAAGAACGCTATCCCTACAAAAATCATATAGTCTTGTCATACTCCCTCTTATTAACACAAAGTATTTATCATGTACTACCCTAGTGTCAGCCAAGCAATTGGTTTATACTTTTTAACACGCTTTAGATTTTCAACTCCCACACAATACATGAGCACAAACCATGGATATAGCACTATGGATGGAATAGAATATGGTGTTAGAGATTAATATGGAGAAGACAAAAAAGGAAGAAAGTCTCACATCGATGTGGCTGATCAACGGGCTATGGAGATGCCCATCAATTGATCGCAATGCGAGGAGTAGGGATTACCATCCAATGGATGCACTAAGAGCTATAAGTGTATGAAATCTCAGCATGAAACTAAGTGGGTGTGCATCCAACTTGCTTGCTCGAAGACCTCAGGCATTTCAAGAAGCCCATCATCGGAATATACAAGCCAAGTTCTATAATGAAAAATTACCACTAGTATGTGAAAGTGAACATAGGAGATTCTCTATATAAAGAAACATGGTGCTGCTCTGAAGCACAAGTGTGGTAAAGGATACTAACATTGCCCCTTATCTCTCTTTCTCTCATTTTTTCTTTCTTTTTCTTTCTTGGGCTCTTTTTGGCCTTACTTTTCGGGCAGTGATCTGTGCCGGTGTGCCGGCCGAATGATTCAGACGGTTGGCTGCCCACCATCGGATCACTTTGCCTAGGGCCATTAGATCGCGCCCTTCTATCGCCCCCTTCCTCGCGCGTGAGGGAGTCCTAGATTAGGGGGTCCTCGGAGAGCCGGACTATATCCTTTGGTCGGACTGTTGGACTATGAAGATACAAGATTGAAGACTTCGACCCGTGTCAGGATGGGACTCTCCTTGGCGTGGAAGGAGAGCTCGGCAATACGGATATGTAGATCTCCTCCCTTGTAACCGACTCTGTGTAACCCTAGCCCCCTCCGGTGTCTATATAAACCGAAGGGGTTCGTAGGACAACAACAATCATACCATAGGCTAGCTTCTAGGGTTTTAGCCTCTACGATCTCGTGGTAGATAAACTCTTGTAATACTCCTATCATCAAGATCAATCAAGAAGGAAGTAGGGTATTACCTCCATCAAGAGGGCCCGAACCTGGGTAAACATCGTGTCCCCCGCCTCCTGTTACCATTCGCCTTAGACGCACAGTTCGGGACCCCCTACCCGAGATCTGCCGGTTTTGACACCGACATTGGTGCTTTCATTGAGAGTTCCACTGTGCCGTCATCATAAGGCTGGATGGCTCGCCTTGTTTTCAAGGACAACATCACCTCTGGGGGAGCCCTGGCTGTAGGCCAAACTCTCCGACTAGGCGGTTTTGTCATGACCGCCTGTTCGGCCGCTGCGCCGACGATGACTTCCCGGGTCATCGAAAACAGCCCCCATGTCAGCTCGGGACTCGCCGAGTAGTTGGATCCAATAGAGCTCTCTTCTTTGAATGAGCTCTTGGATTGCATCGCCGCTTTGGGAGTCGCTACAAACTATGATCAGATCGGGCTTAAACCCGACCAAAGGGAGATTAACTCCTCGCCGGCCACCCATCAAATAGCGGTGGTGGAGGAGCAATGCGGCGATTCTTCCTCTATCTTGAGTACAAACTATGCCCGGATTCCTGAGCTCTCTGAGCCGGATACCCGCTTCACGGAGGACATCGCCCAAACCACGAACCTAGAATCGTGCAATGGGTCGACCCCATCGGGCAACATCCCGGAGCTCGAACTTCCAAGATCGGAACTCCTCCGCCCTGGGTCTCAGATCGGGTCAAGGTCCGAACTTAAATCCACCCACCCACCCAGATATAAACGATCTTCCCCACATTAGACAAGAGCCCCAGGAGACAGTACATCACTATTGGGCCAGATTCCTCCTTGTAATGAACAAGGTCAAGGACTGTCGCGAGGAAGACGCAATTTCATTCTTTTGTAATAATTGCATAGACAAGGGAATCCTCAACGCCATAAGTCACCGTGACATAGCACACTTTGCTGAATTGGCAGCCATAGTATGGAAGTACTGTGCGATGGAAAGCGCCTGGAAAACCCAAACAAAATTTTGGGATAATCCGGCCTGACAAAACCCCCAGTCCGAACTAAAAGGGTGCACTCTCATAAGTCGCCCGACTCAATTACAAAGAAGCAAAAGCCCACTACAGGGCATGGAACTATATTGGAGGGATGGCTTAATGGGCCATGCAAAATTCACAGTACAGCGGATACCATACCAACACACAGCCTTAGAGCATGTTGGGTACTCCGGCAGGTGGCCAAGAGCGGTGAGGATCTCCTCATTAAAAATACCGCAGAGCACCATCCCGTGGATAAAAACAATACAGTATTGACAGTCTTCGAGACCTTAGCCTCAAATAATAGGCGTAAGCGAGCACTCCGCAGCCTTGCCGAAGTCTGCCACGTGGCAGCAATAAATCCATGGAGCGACACGGCTATCACCTTCAATGCCAGTGACGAAACTAAATTCTGAACAGCCCGAGCACCAGCCGCCTTGGTCCTTAGTCTAATTGTGGACGGCTTTCGGCTTACTAAAGTGCTCAAGGACGGCGGCAACAGATTAAACCTCATCTATGAGGAGACTCTTCAAAAAATGGAAATAGACAGAAACCGCATTGAGCAAAGCAGCACGACCTTCAGAGGAATCATCCCTAGTCGGGAGGCACGATGCACTGGGAAAATCACACTAGATGTGGTATTCGGCACGCCGGAGAATTATAGGTCCGAAGAAATCACATTCCATGTGGCCCCGTTCAGCAGCGGATACCACGCTCTTCTAGGGCGGGAGGCATTCACGATCTTCCAAGCCATACCCCATTACGGGTACATGAAGCTCAAAATGCCCGGGCCCAATGTAATCATCACTCTAGCTAGTGATCCGGACATAGCACTCCGTGCGAAAAACAAAACAGCCAGACTGGCCCTCGAGGCATTATCCAAGCCCTCGCAGCGAGGAATTAACTACGCCGCGCCCACAAAGGATGTGCACGACGTGATACTCGACAAAAGATCCAAGTCCACCTCTTTTAAACCAGCGGATGAAATAGTCAAATTCCAAGTCCACCCAACGGACCCTACAGAAACAGCATCCATCGGGGCACAATTAAAACCCGTTGTAGACGCTGCACTACGGGAGTTCCTGCGCGAGAATTGGCACATATTCGCCTGGCATCCTTCAGACATGCCAGGAATCCCACACAGGCTGGCCGAGCATAGCCTTAACATTCTAAAGGGATTCAAGCCGGTCAAGCAGACTCTTCGGCGTTTCTCTGAACCTAAGCGACAAGCCATGGGAGAGGAGCTAGCCAAGTTACTGGAAGCCGGATTCATTAGAGAAATAAAACATCCAGACTGGCTAGCAAACCTGGTGATGGTACCAAAGAAGGATAAATCCTGGCGCCTATGTGTCGATTTCAAGGACCTTAATAAGGCTTGCCCCAAGGATCCCTTCCCCCTCCCCCGCATCGATCAAATTATCGATGCTACTGCAGGACACGACTCATTGTGTTTCCTCGACGCATACTCCGGATACCATCAAATCAAGATGGCGGAGTCCGACCAAGCCGCAATGGCATTTATCACCCCATACGACCCCTTTTGTTTTAACACCATGCCTTTCAGGCTTAAGAACTCCGGTGCAACGTATCAACGCATGATTCAGACATGCCTGGAAAAACAGATCGGCAAAACAGTGGAGGCAAACATAGACGACATGGTCGTTAAAACCAGACACGTCGAATCCTTAATAGACGACTTGAGGCTCACGTTCGACTATCTGTGAACATACGACATGAAGCTCAATCCGGAAAAATGCGTTTTCGGCATGCCTGTCGGATCACGGGTTCCGGCAGAACCTTAAGGTTCGAACTCTGGGGTGCGCGCGGAGATCCAACCCTCCACCGTCTCGTACCTCGCCGAACCGCAGGGACCTAAACTACTAATAAGAACAACACAAGAGACGCAAGATTTATACTAGTTTGGGCCACCATTGTGGTGTAATACCCTACTCTAGTTTGTGGTGTGTGGATTGCCTCTGGGGCCGACGAAGAACAGTATAGGGAAGAACAGCCTCGCGAGGGTCTGTTCTTGGTGGGTGTGATGAACTGCTAAGTGGTGCCCCGTCGCTCTAGCTTGAGGAACGGGTTTCTCTCTCTCTGGATTCCGAATGCTCGATCCGATCGTCCCCTGTCCTCTCTCTCTCTGAGTGTGGCTACCCCTATTTATAGGCGAAGGCCCTGGGCCTCTTCCCAAATATTGAGCAGGAAGGGCACCAACAATTGGCCATTTTGAAGGGGAACAGCGGGTACACTTATCCTGACTAAAGTTGGTCCTCGCCTGCCAAAGGCTCTGGTGATGACGCCTGCTTGGGCTCCACGATGACTGCATTCCAGCCGTTGGGGCTGGTCTTGGTCTTGTTGCAATCAAACGGATGCCTTTCCTTGATGCTCTTGCTGCGCTTGCCCCTTTGCACCAAAGAGGAAAGGAGGACGCTGCTTGGCTGGCGCCCGACCGGGCGCCCTCGGTCGCCATGGCTTGCGTCCACGGGCACCTCGCGAGGTACCCCGCCTTGAGTTCTCCGCCTCCTCCTGAGCCAGCCTGACGAGGCCGCGCCTGAGGAAGATCTTGGTCATCCGCCCCGCGAGGCTTGGCCCCTCGCGAGGGTCTTGAGCTTATGTTGATGAAGATGGGCCGTCTGGGCCTCCTTTGAGCCACGCCGCAGCCGCAGCGAGCAAGTCTGGGGACCACCGTTCCCGAACGCCGACAAGAGCCCCCGGGGCCACGACGCCGCCGGACTTGGCCGTGCGAGAGGCGAAAGGGCAAGTGCGAGCGTCGTGGGCCCCTAACAGCCTGTGGCCTTGGGCGCCAAGCGTGGCGGTTGATTGGATGTGGGCGCCGCAACGCTGCTGGTTGATAATAGAGCGGCATCTTGCTTGCCTCCTTTACTTTCTCCAGCTTGTCGCCGATCCCCTTTCTTGCGCCTCCTTCCTCGCTTCCAAGACTTTCAGATCCACTCGCCTTCGTGCCCCTAGCCGGTCATGGCTCCTCGTCAAACCCGGCCGGAGCTGGTACTCTCGCCTTGGACCCGCTGAATGTGTCGGCGAGCCTTGTTCTGATGCGCCGGCTGGCGGAGGCATTGTGGCGTCGTGAACGGCGGTGTTCAAGGTCGGCTCCGCCTCGAGGGTCGGGGAGTACCTTCTACCCGTTCTTCAGGGCGCCATTATTGCCGGTATGTCGCCTCCCTTCTCTCGAAGTTCTTCTTCTCCGTCCTTCGCCATTACAACATTCACGCTCTGCACCTCCATCCCAACTCCGTCCTTCTCCTGGCAATCTTCGCCTACTATTGTGAGGCCCATGTTGGAGTGAAGCCCTCGGTGGCCTTGTTGCGCCACTACTTCTTCCTCCGATTCTCCCGTGGTCCCGTCTCCGCGTGCGCGAGCTTCGTCGCATACGGCGGAGCTATTGCCATTTCAAACACTGGGAAGCGGATTGAGGGCTTCAGGAGCAAGTGGGTCCTAGTGGATGCCGGGCGGATCCACCCTCGACTGAGCCTGCCCACGGAGCCCGCCGAGAGCTCCGACGACTGGTCCCGGGCGAAGCTTCGGGATCCTCGCGCAAGCCGGGTGCCGGAGAGGATGGACGCAGAATCTGAAGCCGACGATGCGGTGGCGGGCGAGGCTGACCGGTGCATCGTTGCCGAGTGAGTTCTGGAGCACCGACTGCTCCGCCGCCAAGATTTCGCTTCCGATGTGGAGGCCTAACCCGAGCCCCGTGGCCTGGCCAGCCGAGGATCCGGTGACGGTCCTCCGATCCTTGGTAGGGGCGATGTGGCAAGACCGAGGCGCCCAGCCCTGCTTTCTTCACGAGGATTGGGAGCAGGTTGTGGGGTCCATGCCCGCCTTCAATGGGGACGGCCTGCGTGGCGGAGGCTCCGGAGGACTGGTGGACGTGCCCTCTTCGACTCCAAATAAGAGGTGGAGGAAAGGGAGCCACGAGAGGGGTTGATTCGGGGCGGAGTCAAGGGCTCCCTCCTGGGCGCAGGCCCGCGTTCTCCGCCTCCCCGAAGTGACGACGACGAAGATGAGGATGAGCGGGAGGCAAAGCCTGCCCCGATCCCAAGAAGGACCGACTGGCTGGTCCTCATGGGTCCGCCTGCCCCGGGCGATCCGGACGCCGCCGCTTCCTGGTCCCCTTGAAGCCGATCCCTGCAGCCGGCTCTCGGGCTTCAAGTATGGCCGGAGGCTGCTCGAGTCCAGCAGAGACGACCTGTAAGTGCCCGCCTCCTGTCTTGATTATTGCTTTGTTGACGAGATCTGATGTCCATGTTCTTCGGTCAGGCTGGCGCCTGCGGCGAAGAAGCTGAAGGGGGCTCCTGAGGCCCCATCCGTGGTGGTGCCTTTGCCCGAAAAGGAAGACGACCCCGACGCCTGTGCCTCTCGCCCGGGCGTCCTCGCGAGGTTCGGCCGAGCCTGGCTGGGCGAAGCCACTTTGTCCCAAGCGACTCGAGGCGGCCTTTGCTGGCGCAGCCTCCACCGCTGCCGTGACGCCGCTGGTTCCGCCTCGGGCGCAGTGGTTACGCCGCCGCCAACTCCTCCTACTCCGCCATCGATGTCTCTCCGACTCCTCCCGTGGTCTCGACCGCCGCCGCCGAATCGACCGGCCGCGGCAGATCTTCGGGCGCCGACTCGCCAGTGGCGGGCGCTCGAGCTGGCCTCTGGCTGGATTCGTGCCGACGCTTCGATTTTGGCGGCGCTGGTCCAGGCTTCGACAGCCTGTGACGAGGAGAAGCAGGTTGTTCGCGAAGTGAAGGTAGCCCGCGATGCTGCCCTGGGGGAGGCAGCCAACATCCGAGGTCGCTGCGAGATGCTGGAGGGTGAGCTGAAGGGCCTGCAGAGCCAGCTCGCCGAGGAGGCTCGCCTCCGCCAGGAGCAGGAGGAAGGCATGAAGGCTCGCGAGGCGGCCATCAAGGACCAGGAGGTCAAGCTGAAGAAGCGCCGCGACCGTCTTGACGCGTTGGGGCAAGAACTGGAGGCAAGGAAGGTCGAGCTGGACGCCAAGGCGCTAGTTCTAGCTGAAGATCGCGTGGCCTTCATGGATATGGAGGTGAAGGCTCGCGTCCTACTGAGGGAGCTTTATGACAGCGGCCTGGAGAGCCCACTGGCCGGCGTGGAGGACGGCCCCGCCAAGCTGCTTCCCATCCTGATCCGCGCTCTTGAAGATGTCTCCCTTGGTCTTGGCCCCACGGCTGAGGCCGAGGCGCGGGTCTTGTCTTCTGCGGCACTGACGCGGATCCTTACCCACATCTATCTTCGCGACCCCAGCATCGACATGGACAGCCTGCTGGAGCCGGCGAGCGGCGAGCACGCAGGTGCCGCTGCCGAGGCTGTGAAGGGTCGCGCGGAGGCTCTGTTGGGGAAGTTCTAGGCCTTCAGCACCAAGCCGAAGCGAGGTGCTGCCGGCCCTGCTGCTTCCCGAGGCGCGCCCACTCCGCGCTGCTCCACCGCCGACAAGTGACTCCGCTGCGGCTCCTGCCTTGCTTGTAATTCCTGCACATGTATCATGCCTCGGGGAGGCGTTTAAACTTGCATTTGGTACTGTGATAACAGCGTGGACTGTAATATTTGCTTTTGAATTCCTTGAAATTTGTGCTTCCTACTTGCTTATGTTCTACGCCGGCAGAGCCCGACCCCGCGCATACCTCAGCGGCCGTTGGCCCCGACCGGAAACCAGGACGGGACCAAGGGGTCAGGGGCTACGTGACAAGTTAGGCTCCTGAGTCGCGATGCTCGTGACTCCCTTGGCGCACGAACAGCAAGTAGGGAGGTGAGGCGCGGGCGGATCCACCGTTCTACGTCTGCAGAGGGCTGCCCGCGCAAGATACCCCAACCGCCGTTAGCCTTTTGGAACTAAGGGGTGAGGGCTACGTGACCAGTTAGGCTCTGAGTCGCGATGCTCGAGTCCCCTTGATGCTCAAACGGCATGCGTACCTTGGCTCCGCTCGGGGGGTGGCGCGCGACGAACCAGGCCCGAGGGGCCTGGCTGGGTGGCGTGCATCTGGGCGTGACCCAGGCGCAGCCCCCGTGCCCAGCCCCCTCACGCGGCACTCCCGAGAGGAGGCGCTATGACGAGGCGGACAATCGAGCTCTGGGCTCCCACGAGGTTGACGCGACCCGAGGCCACCCTCGCTTGTTTATCACCAGCGGAGCATAGCGCTTCCGCATGCGTGCGTGCATAGCCGCCTCGCCAGTGTTGTCACCAGCATGAGCATGGTGCTTCCACTGGAACGTGGGAGGGGGCTCCCCTCCGGGAGGAGCCCCCGGGGCGTATACAGCCCCACCCTGACACGTGGCCGGCACGGTAGGGCTAGACGAGGTGTATCTGGGCACCCGTGAGCCGGCGCGGGACTCACGAGGCCATACCTCAAGGCGGGTTGAGCCTGGCTCTGGGCCTTATCTTCGAGTGTGTCCTCGCAAAATGGCTAGATGCCGGTGCTCTACGTCTTCAGGTCCCGGCTCTCGGGCTGGTCTCTACCGTCGCTGGCAAGCCAGGTCGCGATGCCATGGACAAGACCAGAGGGTGAGGGCCGGAGAGCCGGTAGGAGCCCTGAGTCGCGATGCTCAGGCACCCCCCTTTAACGTGCAAGCTGGATTAGATGACACAACTCTACGTCCTCGGGTCCCGGCTCTCGGTCTGGTCTCTACCGTCGCTGGCAAGCCAGGTCGCGATGCCATGGACAAGACCAGAGGGTGAGGGCCGGAGAGCCGGTAGGAGCCCTGAGTCGCGATGCTCAGGCACCCCCCCTTTAACGCGCAAGCTGGGTCGGAGGCAACAACTCTACGTCCTCGGGTCCCGGCTCTCGGGCTGGTCTCTACCGTCGCTGGCAAGCCAGGTCGCGATGCCATGGACAAGACCAGAGGGTGAGGGCCGGAGAGCCGGTAGGAGCCCTGAGTCGCGATGCTCGTGCACCCCTTTAACGCGCAAGCTGGATTGGATGACGAAACTCTACGTCCTCGGGTCCCGGCTCTCGGGCTGGTCTCTACCGTCGCTGGCAAGCCAGGTCGCGATGCCATGGACAAGACCAGAGGGTGAGGGCCAGAGAGCCGGTAGGAGCCCTGAGTCGCGATGCTCAGGCACCCCCCCTTTAACGCGCAAGCTGGGTCGGAGGCAACAACTCTACGTCCTCGGGTCCCGGCTCTCGGGCTGGTCTCTACCGTCGCTGGCAAGCCAGGTCTTGATGCCATGGACAAGACCAGAGGGTGAGGGCCGGAGAGCCGGTAGGAGCCTGAGTCGCGATGCTCGTGCACCCCTTTAACGCATAAGCTGGATTGGATGACGAAACTCACGTCCCGGGTCCCGGCTCGGGCTGGTCTCTCACCGTCAGCCGCAAGCCAGGTCGCGATGTCATGGACAAGACTAGAGGTTGAGGGCCGGAGAGCTGGTAGGAGCCCTGAGTCGCGATGCTCAGGCACCCCCCCCCCCCCTTTAATGTGCAAGATTTCGCCACCCAGGAGAAGGCACCAAATAACAAGCATGGTGGAGCATAATCCTAAGGAAAACGCATGAAAGATACATGCCGCTGGGATTGGCCCGAGCGGCTTGGGGATGATGCAGCCCGAGGGGCGCCCCCAACAGGGTAAGCTAAGGACATGAAATAAAAGGGATACATGCCGCAGGGACGGACCCACGCGCCCTGGGAATAATCTGACCTCAAGGCGCCCCACCGGAAATAAAACTTAAAGATGTCACTGGTGATGTTGGGGATGAAGGGCCGTTGATGTAGCAGACTCGGTGGGCTGCGGAGCCGATCCTCACGAGCCCCTGTGGCTCGGGGGCCTCGGGAGGCTCCGGAGGCGTTGGCGGCTCCTCAGGGGCCATCTCCATCTCCGCCAGGGCTGCGGCGTGCTTGACCTCTTGAGCCTCCAGGATGGTCCTCATGAGACGCTGGTGTGCAGCAGCCGCGTTTGGCAGGCCATAAGGCATGCGCACGTAGCTATGGGGCGGGCCCTCGCAACGTCCCACTCGTGAGGGCCAGAGGCGCTCTTGAGATGCGGCTCGGTTGAGCCCTGGTACGTCGATGCAGACGCGCAGCCTCTGTTGGAAAAGGCAGTGCCTAGGAGGCGCTTAGGCACGCCTAGGCGCTAGGCAATGGCCAAACGCCTCGCCTAGGGCATAAATGGAGGTCTAGGCAGGTCAAGCAAGGAATTGCCTACCCAAGCAAGAAATCATGCCACATACTACACTAATACGTCAAACGGGTTATATTCCAATGGTAGTGGATGGTAATTAACTTATTTATATGCCCTAAACTAATATCAACAACCATATAAAAATCACAAATACACTACGAGTAAAAACTATATTACCGCCTAGGCCGCGCCTAGGGCGCTTAGGCACCGCCTAGGCACTAGGCGAAGGCCAACCGCCTCGCTTACGCCTACCACTTTTTCCAACCTTGCGCGCAGCCCACCATCCTCGCCTAGATGGGGGGCCACAACGGGTAGGCGGCGGCTGCCCCTCATGACCCTTGACTCCTGTAACTCCTGAATGGCCTTGCTGATGAACTCTTGGGGGTTCTGTCCTCCTGGTCTTGCTCTCGCTATGGAAACGTGCTTCAAAACACGCCTCACGTGGTGCCCAAGCGCCTCCCTCAAGACCTTGGCGAGGTCGGTGGCCCTCCAGAGAGAGAGCCCCGAGCCCTGCACGAGGAGGGCGCCGGGCGCGCTTCCTATGCGATGGAAGGAGGCTCTCTGGCCCGGGCGCTGGCCCCGAGGGGCCTGTCTCTTGATGAGCCGGGCGGTCGATGTCTTCTTCTTCTTGGGTGCTGCCTCGAGGCGCCCTGCTCTTGTGGTGCTGGTCTTCCAAATGACGCTGCTTGAAAAGCCCGCCCAAGGAGCACATCTGCGTCTCTCTTCACGTGGCACCGTGATGACCCCGCCGCTTCGGCATCTTGAGGATGTTGTAGCCATGGTGGGTCACGGCCATGAACTTGGCCAACGCTGGGTACTCGAGGATGGCGTTGTACGACAAAGTAATGTGGGCGACGTCGAAGTCGATGAGCTCGGTGTAGTAGTTATCGCGGCCCCGAAGGTGACAGGAAGGCGGACCTGCACGATCGGGACCGTGGAGCCGTCGGTGACTCGGAGAAGGGCTTGGTTGGCTGAAGCCGGCTGTAGGGCACTTGAAGATTGTTGAAGGTCTCCACGGACAGACGTTGAGCCCTGCTCCGCCCGTCGATGAGGGTCTTGGTGACCAAAGACGCTGCAGATGATTGGGGAGCAAAGCATTGGGAGAACTCCTACTGTGGCTGCAAGACTTGAGCTGATCCGCCGAGCTGAACGTGATGGCGCACGCCGACCACTGAGAGGGCGCGTGGACTCGATCTTGGGGAGGACTGCATTCACTTCACGGCGAACTGCTTGAAGATGCGGTGGGAGGCTAGGGCTTGGGCTCCGCCCAGGATGCAAAGCGATCGCCTTCCCGGAAGCCCCCAGCCCCCTCGGCCCCGATGACGGTCTCGATTCTCCTTGGTGGCGGCGGCAATGAGGGAGGCCTGCGTTCCCCTTGCGAAGCGATCCTCACGAGGCTGATCCTCCAGCCCCCTTCATGAGGTGGTTCTTGCCAGGCGGTCCTCGCGAGGTTGGTCGCGCCACCCTTGGCGCGGCCGCGGGTCTTCCTAGCGCCCCGTGCATTTCTTCCTCCTCCTCGGCCAGTAGCCCGGCCGGCTGCGCTTAGGGCAT
Organism: Aegilops bicornis; assembly: GCA_021605145.1. NCBI lineage: Eukaryota > Viridiplantae > Streptophyta > Magnoliopsida > Poales > Poaceae > Aegilops > Aegilops bicornis. Next base: position 633,772,244 of record CM038675.1, read on the forward strand.
CTGCCAACCCTTCCTTTGCGCATGGCCCGGAGCTCTTGACATTCATTGGTGTTGTGGGTGTGGAGGTCGTGGTACACGCAGTACCGGCTGCCCTTGGAGGACTCGGGCTGATCCCTGCCCCGCTTGGTGTCTGGTTCGGCCGCGAGTACGGCAGCCCCCTTGCGCTTACGCCCTTGGCCTTGGACTTCTTCTCTTCGGGATCCGTGGCAGGCAGCTCGAGGAGGAGAGGCGCCTCCTCAGCCTCGGGCGCACTTGGTCGCCAAGTTAAACAGCTCGTGGAGGTGCACAGATCTTCATGCATCGCCAGCTCCTCCTTCATCTTGACGTCGCGACGCCCGTCGGAGAAGGCAGAGATGATGGCCTCCTCCATCACCCCGGGATCTTGAGGCGCGTTGTTGAAGCGGTGGATGTACTTTGCGTGGTTTCCGGCTGCTGCTTGATTCGGCGCATGTCGCTCACGGCGGGTGGCCGGTCGCGAGTACCCTGGAAGTTGGCGATGAAGCGAGTGCGCATCTCGGCCCAGGAAGAGATCGTGCCTGGGGCCAGATTCAGGAGCCAGGTGCAGGCTCCGTCCTTGAGCGCCATGGGAAACCAGTTCGCCATGAACTTTTCATCTCCGTTGGTAGCCTCGATGCCCAGCTCGTAGAGCTGGAGGAACTCCGTAGGGTCTGCCGTGCCGTCGTAGCATGGGGGCAGGTCTGGCTTGAACTTGGCGGGCCACGCGACGCCAGACAGCTCGATGGTGAAGGCGCGGCAGCCCGCCGTGGCGCTGGGGCCTCGGACGGCAGAGAGCTTGGTCTTGCAAGCCTCCTGCGCCGCTGGCCGGGGCAGCGCAGGTCTTGACATGCTGGAGCGGGAGCGCCGGGCAGCTTCTTGTGGGCGAGGAACTTCTTGGCAGCTCTGCTCTTGCAGCTGGCGCTCGGGCGGAGCGGGTTCCGCCAGGCCGCGCGCTTGGGGCTAGGGCGCCCGTCTTCAGGAGGAGGCGGCCGAGGCGCGGAGCTTCATCGCCAGCGAAGGGTGCGGGTGCAGCCAAGCAGACGGCGCGGGTCGCCTCCGCAGCGTGACGAAGCTTCAGCGGCAGTCGAGCCATTCTTCGTGAGACGCTGTCGACGGGCGGTAGCGCAGGAGCTTCGTTAGCTGGCGAGTGCAGCTCGGGCCTCCATGGCGCGCGAAGCGCGACGGCGAAGAACCAGCGGGTGAGCGGCGTGGCGGTGCGGCCGTCCCGCCTCATGGACGGGTGCTGGGACGACTCTTGCTGCTCGTTCCCCGCTGGGCCAGTGGCGGCGTTGACAGCCGGCGACGGGGAACGACGAGGACGTCTGCCGACGGGGGCCGTCTGGGCGACGTGGGAAGCGAGGGCGGCTCGGCGCTCGGCGCGAGCTCGACGAGCGTCAGACATGGTGGCAGTGGTCGAGGAAGAACGAGGCGACGAAAGGCAGATTCCAGCGCACCCCTACCTGGCGCGCCGAATGTCGGATCACGGGTTCCGTCAAACCCTTAAGGTTCGAACTCTGGGGTGTGCGCGGAGATCCAACCCTCCACCGTCTCGTACCTCGCCGAACCGCAGGGACCTAAACTACTAATAAGAACAACACAAGAGACGCAAATTTATACTAGTTCGGGCCACCGTTGTGGTGTAATACCCTACTCTAGTTTGTGGTGTGTGGATTTCCTATGGGGCCGACGAAGAACAGTACAGGGAAGAACAGCCTCGCGAGGGTCTGTTCTTGGTGGGTGTGATGAACTGCTAAGTGGTGCCCCGTCGCTCTAGCTTGAGGAACGGGTTTCTCTCTCTCTCTGGATTCCGAATGCTCGATCCGATCGTCCCCTGTCCTCTCTCTCTCTGAGTGTGGCTACCCCTATTTATAGGCGAAGGCCCTGGGCCTCTTCCCAAATATTGAGCGGGAAGGGCGCCAACAATTGGCCATTTTGAAGGGGAACAGCGGGTACACTTATCCTGACTAAAGTTGGTCCTCGCCGCCAAAGGTTCCGTGATGACGCCTTTGCTTGGGCTCCACGATGACTGCATTCCAGCCGTTGGGGCTGGTCTTGGTCTTGTTGCACCGAAACGGATGCCTTTGCTTGATGCTCTTGCTTGCGCTTGCCCCCTTTGCACCAAAGAGGAAAGGAGGACGCTGCGCGGGCTGGCGCCCAACTAGCGCCCTCGGTCATCATGGCTTGCGTCACGGGCACCTCGCGAGGTACCCCGCCTTGAGTTCTCTGCCTCCTCATGAGCCAGCCTAACGAGGCCGCGCCTGAGGAAGCTCTTGGTCGTCCGCCCCGCGAGGCTTGGCCCCTCGTGAGGGTCTTGAGCTTATGTTGATGAAGATGGGCCGTCCTGGGCCTCCTTTGAGCCACGCCGCAGCCCGCAGGCAGGCAAGTCTGGGGAACCCCGTTCCAAGAACGCCTACAATGCCCACCTTAAAAGCTCCTGGGCTTCATCGTCTCTAGTAGAGGAATCAAAGAAAATCCGGCTAAAATCTGAGCTCTGTCACAGTTGGCTATCCCAACAGACCTCAAGCAAATTCAGAAACTAACTAGATGCGTGGCGGCCATAAGCCGCTTTATCTACCGATTAGGAGAAAAGGCACTACCCCTTTATCGCCTTCTTCGGCGCGCCAAACACTTCGAGTGGACGGATGCGGCCACGGCCGGATTGGAAGAAATAAAAGCCATCCTGGCCACCAACCCAATCTTGGCCGCGCCAAATGTCAGCGAACCAATGCTGTTATATATAGCGGCAACTCACCAAGTTGTAAGCGTAGTGCTCATCGTCGAACGAGAGATGGACGGACATAAATTCCCACTTCAAAAGCCGGTATACTATGTATCCACGGTCCTCACTCCATGCAAATCATGGTACCCACATTATCAAAAGATAGCATACGCGGTATTCATGGCATCCCGGAAACTACGACACTACTTTAAAGAGTGTTCAATTACGGTGGCCTCGGAAGTACCACTCAACGACATAATAAACAACCGCGATGCCACGGGCCGGATTGCTAAATGGGCTATTGAGCTCCTCCCGTTCGACATAACATATAAACCACGGCGAGCCATTAAGTCGCAAGTACTGGCCGATTTTGTCGCCGAGTGGACAGAAGCCGAACTCCCTAAAGAATACGACGCGTACTCCAATTGGATCATGCAGTTCGACGGCTCCAAAATGCTGGCGGGTCTGGGGGCTGGTGTCGTCCTGACATCCCCCACTGGAGATACAGTCTAGTGCGTACTCCAAATACTATACACAGACTCCAACAGTGCGGCAGAATATGAGGCCCTGTTACACGGTCTCCGGATGGCAGTCTCCATGGGCATTCAACGCCTGGAGGTGCGGGGGGACTCGAACCTCGCAATATCTCAGATAAATGGAGACTTTGACGCCAAGGATCCAAAAATGGCGTCTTACCGCAACGCCGTCCTGAAGATGTCAGCTCGGTTCGAGGGACTCGAATTCCACCATGTGGTCCGAGAAAACAATCAAGCGGCGGACATCCTCGCCCGCATCAGCGCTAAGCGCGACCCTGTCCCACCCAATATCTTCTTGGAAAGGCTGTTTAAGCCATCCGTGGTATGGGAAGGAGAGACTGGCAACAACAGTCCGGACTTGGCCACAACACCAGATACCGAACACTCTGACGTAATCGGAGGCTCCGCCACCGAAATAACATCTTCCGCCCACGTGATTATGGCTATCATCGCCCCATGGACAGAACCCTTCCTGGCCTACCTAACGAGGAAGGAACTACCGGAGGACCCAAATGAGGCACGTTGCATTGTGCGGCGGTCTAAAGCCTACAAGGTCCATGAGAGAGAGCTTTATAAGAAAAGCGCCACCGGAGTCCTTCAAAGGTGCATCTCCGAAGAGGAAGGGCGGAAACTTTTGGCAGAAATTCATGCTGGACTTGGCGGCCACCACGCCGCAGCTTGGGCCTTTGTAAGCAAGGCCTTCCGTACAGGTTTCTACTGGCCGACGGCCCGAGCAGACGCACAGGACCTTGTCCAACGTTGCGTCGGTTGCCAGCTTTTTGCAAACCAAAGCCATATGCCGCCTACCGCCCTCCAAACAATCCCCATTACTTGGCCCTTTGCGGTCTGGGGGCTTGATATGGTCGGACCCCTCAAAGGGGGAAGCCAAAAGAAAAAATACTTATTGGTCATGGTAGATAAATTCACCAAATGGATAGAAGCCAAACCAGTTAAAACGGCTGAATCCGTACCTGTGATAGACTTCATATCTGGGGTTGTACACCGTTATGGCGTCCCCCACAACATCATCACCGATAATGGCTCGAACTTTACAGCCGACGAGGTAAAACTTTGGTGCAGCAACATGGGCATCAAGCTCGATTATGCTTCTATCTATCACCCGCAAACTAATGGTCAAGTCGAGCGAGCAAATGTTCTTATCATGAGCGGCATTAAAACCTAGATTAGTGCGGTCCTTAAAGGAATCAAACACGCACTGGGTAGAGGAGCTCGACTCCGTACTATGGGGGCTGCGGACCACCCCGAATCACACTACCGGATACACACCGTTTTTTATGGTGTACGGCGCAGAGGCGGTACTACCCTGCGACATAATCCATGACTCACCTCGAGTGCGCATGTACGAAGAGAAAGAAGCCAAGCTTGATCGGCAGGCCAGTTTGGACGCCCTGGAGGAGGAGCGTGACGTGGCAAAAGCCCATTCCACATTCTATCAGCAACAGGCTCAAAGGTATCAAAGCAGAGAAGTACGGGCCAAAACCTATAACGTTGGTGAACTCGTTCTACGCCTGCCGAAGAAGAAAAAGAACAAGCTCAAGCACAAATGGGAAGGTCCCTTCATTATTTGACCAAGTTTTGACTGGTGGAGCGTACCGTCTGCGGGTTGCATCGGACAATCGACTCGAGACAAACCCATGGAACGCAGCTAGACTCCAAGCGTTCTATGCCTAGTGTCGGACTCTATGTTCGTCTCCTTACCTCCATCAATTTTTTAAATATCCGTTATCTGCCTTTTATCTCTTTCTTTTTCCTTTTCTTCAAGGCCTTAAAAGGCTAAATTGTGTCTTGACTACACAATCTTGACGCACTAACCGCGCTCATTATACCTGGGGGCTTCTTATACAGAAGCTTAATATAACTATTTTCTGGCCTCTATGCCCCACACATGTGTTATTGTTCCACATGTATATTTTTTCGCCATTATATGCATCGATATGACTTAAGTTTTGGCCACGCTGGGTTGCCTGGCTCTTGTGTTTATGCCCTACGTTCCCGTTAATTCGGCTAGGGCATAAGGGGAGCACCTCTGCGATTGTTACTGCCTGGTCAGCCGGATGTGTACCTCAGACTGGGTGAAGCTGAAAGCTAGCGTTCTTAAGGGAATACTCTGTCGGTGAACCAAAGATGACTTTTATTTATTTTAATACATGCCCCCAGATGTTTATAGCTTGTGTCTGTTTTCGCAGTTCGGACATGCACATTAGGGCATGTGTACACAGGGAAAGGAACCCTTAACGGAACTATTCTCCCTGGAAGATGTTTCTTACTATCCATGTAATATAACATAGCTAGTTGGGTACTTGTCTGTTCAAGCACTTATGACCCCTACATGCTGGTTTCCACGTGTACCCCGGTTTTTACATAACTGAGCGGGTATTCGGATACACTCCGGACTATCAGGTCCAGAGGTTGAAGCGAAAAGGTCCGCCATGACAAATGATTTACAATCCGGCTAGGGACAATATATGTCACTTGAAGTACACAGTCACTTAGACTGACTAAATTCTTCTTCTATACCATCCAATGTGCTTTCTAGCCTACAATCCTGTTGGGAATACTTTGCGGCTAATTCTACTTGGTCATACACCAAATCGACGGGGATCTCCTTCCGTCAGCGCCATGTGTCCGACCTTGGCCATGTGGTTAGGGTCAGGCTTGGTATACCGCGTCTTTACCATGGCCCAGGCTTCCCTCGCACCTTGTCGGCAGGCTGATATCTTCCATAATCGGAAGCGCCGCCGCGCTCCCTTGAGCTTCTCTACAAGCTCCCCTATGCCTCTTGGCAGAGAGACAGATGGCCACAAGGCTTGGGCAATGCCCTGCATCACCTGCCGAACTTGTTCGTGCAGTTGTGAGAGCTCTGGCAGAAGATCACCCGGAGACTCAGGCATCTCCTCCTCAGGACGACCCGTTAGCATACCTGCGGATATAAGTCTGTTAGCCGGTTTCTTCGCCGAACTCTTTAAAAGTTTGTTCAAGCACTTACTGAAAATGCCGCGTCGAAGCCTCTTATTCTCCTTTACGGAGTCAGCAAGCTGGGCCCGAACATCCTTCAGTTCCACTCTCAGTTGGATATTGGCATCTTGGAGATTGTTTTTCTCCTGCCTAACCTTTTTAAGCACGCGCTCACCAGCCTTTAGCTGTCATTGGGCATGCGGCTCGTTCCCTATCACGGCCTCCGGATTCACTCCGGAGTCATCTGCAGAATCTATTGTTAGATTTGCTTACATGCCGCATACTATCTGGTACCTGTCATTCTTTGCAATAGAGACAAGTGTTACCAGAGGGGGCCTTCTCGGACTCCTTCAGCGCGGCAACTGTGGCCCATAGCTGGGCTTTGCACTCTTCTAGCTCTTGAGACAATTGGGTATTCTTCTCTGTAAGAACCTGCACAAATAATGATCCTTAAAGCAGTTGTGTCAACTGTTTCAAGTCTCAGGGGCTACTGATATATATAATCATCAGATTTTCTTACCCGTATATCCTTTACATACTGGTCCGTGGCTCTGGCAAGACCATTTTGAGCAGCACGGATGTACGCGTCTCCTGAGTTAAAGACATCAAGCGCCTCTTGGGAGAAACAAGCGTCACGGAGTACGTCCCGGCGACGCCTATGATTCATGGCGCTCTCCACTTTGGAATTTGTAGCGGATAATCTATCAGCATCCTCTGTAGGAGGAGCATCCGGCGTTCGCCCCGTGTTAGCTTCTGCCTCTATGTCCGGCCCTGGAGCCCGACTGGTGGAGGCGTGATCGGCAACCTCTCCGGATATAGTCCGGCGAGCATTTTTCCTACTAGGAAACGTGGACGTTATTATATTTTAAAAGACGACAACCACGGAGCGAGGTTCTGTATCATACCTCTGCGACGACATCTTAGTCCTGACCGCCTTCCTTTTTAGCCTACCCGGCTTCGGTGCCCCTTGTTGGGGAGTCACTGCGGGTTCGGCATGGAGTCCCGAGGGCCTTCCCTGTAAGACACCATATGTGTACGGTAGGTGAAGTGCAGAAAAGGGGATCCTTCTCAGACGTTGGGACTCCGGTTTTACTTACATGCGATGCAGGGAGTAGCCCAGGATAGTCAGCTATGATGGCCACCATGGCATTATCGCAGCTGAATTGATAGAATGTCCTGTCGACCAGCTCCACAAATATGTCCGGATCCTCTTCGAGTCTAGGATCGAGGGTCCGTTCAGGGTCCTCCGGTTGTGGAGGCGGGCTGTGGACCTCCCTTACAGCTTTTCGCAGTTCTTGCCATTAAACAACAAGGTAAGTACTTATGACGAAGAATGCGGGAAGGTTGGAATAAAAAGTGACAGCTCACCCAGCTAGGAGGGTTGTACATGGAGAATCCATCCCGTGGCTTAATGCGGATGAACTCTTCTTCCTCTCCCTTGTACAAATCGGACAGGATTTTTGCTAGAGCAGCAACTGAGTCCGGTCCCTTACGCCCACAGCGGGTGGCATCATCTTCCCCGTTAAAGTGCCACATGGGGTGCCCTCTATATTGAAGTGGTTGTACCCCCGCATTATACATATTGTCATAACCTCAATTATTGTCAGTCCTGATTGAGCCAGCATTTTTATCCGGCCCATCAGGTAAAGGACTTCTCCGTTATCTTCCTTCTGAGGGCTCCGAGGGCGCCATCTGCGGCGTTTCCTCAGGGGAGCGTTGTCGAACTCAGGGAGGCCCATCCGAATAGGGTCCGGAAGGGGGACGTCCTCCATATAAAACCACTCTGTAGGCCAGTCCTCGGATGTCTTCTTCGGAGTACGGACAGGTATCCGGTCCCGGCGATGCGCCATATTTCGGCTCCACCCACTTGGTACAGTGACCCCTCCTGTGTACGGGGTACGAGGCAGAATAGCCTCTTCCATAGCTCGAAATGAGCTTCACAGCCCAGAAATAGCTCGCAAAGGGCGACATAGCCAGCAATGTGTAATATGGAGGCGGGAGTGAAATTATGCAGCTGGAGGCCATAGAACTCCAGGAGCCCGCGGAGGAACGGATGAATTGGAAATCCAAGCCCTCTTAATAAGTAAGGGACGAGGCACGCCCGCTCCCCCCATGGATGGGCTGGGAAAGATCTCCGCTTGCTCCCCGCCATTATAGGTGGCGAGCCCGGCTCGAACGGGGACCATATACGCTGGAGGGAGAAACCTCTAGGTCTGTAACTCTACTAATTGGCTGTGGGGGACGAAACACTTCTTCCAATTGACGGGCTTAGGGCTACGGGAGCGAGAGGAGGAGCTACGACAACCGGCCATGTTGGAATGGATTTTTTCCGCCGCGCGCTCCGATGGATACTCGCTGTGGGAGGATGGTGTGATTTGGATCTGAGAATCCCCGCCTCTTTAATAGACGATTTAACCACATGGCTAGGGTGGCAATTGTAAAATGTTCTACTTCTCGCATTCGCCGATGTGGAGGATATCCATTATTAGGCGCGAAGCCAAGGAGTGCAACATCTATGGGAAGCCGGACTACTCAAACAAGTATTCAGAATTTGGAGAAGAACCCGCCTTTGCAATGTCAAGAAAATCTGTGCACGGACTTATCGCCATTGAAGCCTGGTTCGGGGCTCTTGAGGAGTCCTGGATTAGGGGGTCCTCGGACAGCCGGAATATATCCTTTGGCCGGACTGTTGGACTATGAAGATACAAGATCGAAGACTTCGACCCGTGTCCGGATGGGACTCTCCTTGGTGTGGAAGGCAAGCTTAGCAATATGGATATGTAGATCTCCTCCCTTGTAACCGACTCTATGTAACCCTAGCCCCCTCCGGTGTCTATATAAACCGGAGGGTTTAGTCCGTAGGACAACAACAATCATACCATAGGCTAGCTTCTAGGGTTTTAGCCTCTACGATCTCGTGGTAGATCAACTCTTGTAATACTCATATCATCAAGATCAATCAAGGTGAAGTAGGGTATTACCTCCATCGAGAGGGCCCGAACCTGGGTAAACATCGTGTCCCCCGCCTCCTGTTACCATCCGCCTTAGACGCATAGTTCGGGACTCCCTACCCGAGATCCGCCGGTTTTGACACCGACAGCACGCGCGAACGACAATGGCGCCCTTCATCCGCGTGGCACTTTTCGTGCTGGACGCCCGCCATGGACGCTTTGAGGCCTGACCATGAAGCATCAACAACTTGCTGTCGGTCGTGGTCCTTGCCCCCGGTTGCCATCTGCTACGTCTTGAGCTTGCGTTGGTTTTCCTCGAAGATGAGAGGGCGATGCGGCAAGTGTAGCGTAAGTATTTCCCTTAGTTTTGAGAACCAAGGTATCAATCCAGTAGGAGGCTCCTCAAAAGTCCCACGCACCTACACAAACAAACTGAGAACTCGCAACCAACGCAATAAAGGGGTTGTAAATCCCTTCACGGCCACTTGCGAAAGTGAGATCTAATAAAGATAGTATGATAAGATAAATATATTTTTGGTATTTTATAATATAGATGCAAAAAGTAAAGATGTAAATAAAAGTAGATTGAAAGCAAATATGATAAGAGATAGACCCGGGGGCCATAGGTTTCACTAGTGGCTTCTCTCAAGATAGCATAAGTATTACGGTGGGTGAACAAATTACTGTCGAGCAATTGATAGAAAAGCGCATAGTTATGAGATTATCTAGGCATGATCATGTATATAGGCATCATGTCCATAACAAGTAGACCGACTCCTGCCTGCATCTACTACTATTACTCCACACATCGACCGACTCCTGCCTGCATCTAGAGTATAAAGTTCATAAGAACAGAGTAACACATTAAGCAAGATGACATGATGTAGAGGGATAAACTCATGCAATATGATATAAACCCCATCTTGTTATCCTCAATGGAAACAATACAATACGTGCCTTGCAACCCTTTCTGTCACTGGGTAAGGACACCGCAAGATTGAACCGAAAGCTAAGCACTTCTCCCATGGCAAGAAAGACCAATCTAGTAGGCCAAACCAAACTGATAATTCAAGAGACTTGCAAAGATAACTCAATCATACATAAAAGAATTCAGAGAAGATTCAAATATTATTCATAGATAAACTTGATCATAAACCCACAATTCATCGGATCTCGACAAACACACCGCAAAAAGAGTTTACATCGAATAGATCTCCACAAGAGAGGGGAGAACATTGTATTGAGATCCAAAAGAGAGAAGAAGCCATCTAGCTAATAACTATGGACCCGTGAGGTCTCACGGTAAACTACTCACAACTCATCGGAGGGGCAAGGATGTTGATGTAGAGGCCCTCCATGGTTGATTCCTCCGCAGAAAGTGCGTGAAGGCTCCAAGATGGGATCTCATGGATACGTAAGGTTGCTGATGGTGGAAATTGTGTTTCGTGGTGCCCCGGATGTTTTCGGGCACGAGGGTATATATAGGAGGAAGAAGTACATCGGTGGTCGCTGAGGCCCACGAGACAGGGGGCGCGCCCTACAGGGGGGCGCGGCCTCCTATCTCGTGGGGTCCTCGGAAGCTTCTTGACTTGCACTCCAAGCTCTCCGGATCACGGATCACGTTCGGCGAGAAAATCACGCTCCCGAAGGTTTCATTCCGTTTGGACTCCGTTTGATATTCCTTTTCTTCGAAATACTGAAATAGGCAAAAACAGCAATATGGGCTGGGCCTCCGGTTAGTAGGTTAGTCCCAAAAATGATATAAATGTGTAAAATAGAGCCCATAAACATCCAAAGGGGGTAATATAATAGCATGGAACAATAAAAAATTGTAGATGCGTTGGAGACGTATCAAGCATCCCCAAGCTTAATTCCTGCTCGTCCTCGAGTAGGTAAATGATAAAAAGAGAATTTTTTATGTGGAATGCCACCTAGCATAATTCTCAATGTAATTTTATTTATTGTGGCATGAATGTTCAGATCCAAATGATTCAAAATAAAAGCTTATAAAACATAAAAATAATAATGCTTCAAAGCATACTAACAAATAATCTTGTCCTATCAAAATAACATAGCCAAAGAAAGCTTATCCCTACAAAATCATATAGTTAGGCTATGCTTCATTTTCATTACACAAAATACTCCCATCATGCACAACCCGATGACGAGCCGAGCAATTGTTTCATACTTTTTAACGGCGCTTTAGCTTTTTCAACTCTTACGCAATACATGAGCGTAAGCCATGGACATAGCACTATGGTGGCATATGGTGGTGGTTGTGAGGACAAAAAGGAGAAGATAGTCTCACATCAACTAGGCGATTAACGGGCTATATAGAGATGCCCATTAATAGATATCAATGTGAGTGAGTAGGGATTGCCATGCAACGGATGCACTAGAGCTATAAATATCTAAAGCTCAACAAAAGAAACTAAGTGGGTGTGCCTCCAACTTGCTTGCTCACGAAGACCTAGGGCATTTTGAGGAAGCCCATCATTGGAATATACAAGCCAAGTTCTATAATGAAAAATTCCCACTTAGTATATGAAAGTGACAACATAGGAGACTCTCTATCATGAAGGTCATGGTGCTACTTTGAAGCACGAGTGTGGCAAAAGAGATAGTAGCACTGTCCCTTCTCTCTTTTTCTCTCATTTTTTTCTCTTTTCCTTTTTTTATTTTTCTTTGGCCTTTTTTTCTTTTTGGCCTTTCTCTTTTCTTTTTCTTTTTTTTATTTTCTCATTTTTTTTCTTTTTAAAGTCCGAAGTCTCATCCCGACTTGTGGGGGAATCATAGCCTTCATCATCCTTTCCTCACTAGGACAATGCTCTAATAATTAAGATCATCACACTTTTATGGATTTACAACTCAAGAATTACAACTCAAAGCTAGAACAAGATATGACTCTATATGAATGCCTCCGGCGGTGTATCGGGATATGCAATGAATCAAGAGCGACATGTATGAAAATTATGAAAGTGGCCTTGCCACAACTACATGATCATGCAAAGAGAAATATGACAATGATGGAACGTGTCATAGTAAACGGAACGGTGGAAAGTTGCATGGCAATATATCTCGGAATGGCTATGGAAATGCCATAATAGTTAGGTATGGTGGCTGTTTTGAGGAAGGTAAATAAAGGGTTTATGATACCGACGAAAGTTGCGTGGTAATAATAAAGGCTAGCAAAGTGGAAGGATGAGTGTGCATATATCCATGGACTCACATTAGTCAAAAAGAACTCATATACTTATTGCAAAAGTCTACTTAGCCCTCGAAGCAAAGTACTACTACGCATGCTCCAAGAGGGATAGATTGGTAGGAAAAGGCCATCGCTCGTCCCCGACTGCCACTCATAAGGAAGACAATCAAAAGAGCACCTCGTGCAACAAATTTGTCACACAACTTTTACCATACGTGCATGCTACGGGATTTGCCAACTTCAACAAAAGTATTTCTCAATTTCATAATTACCCACTAGCATGACCCTAACATTACTACCTTTATATCTCAAAACAATTATCAAGCATCAAATTGATCATAGCATCCAATTCTTTTCCTATGATAGTTTTTATTATACCCAACTTGGATGCTCATCATTCTAGGACCAACTTTAAAACCATAGCAAATACCATGCTGTTCTAAAAGACTCTCAAAAATATATAAGTGAGGCATGAGAGACTATAAATTTCTTCAAAATTAAGACACCACCGTGCTCTAAAAGATATAAGTGAAGCACTAGAGCAAAAACTATTAAGCTCAAAAGATATAAGTGAAGCACATAGAGTATTCTAGAAAATTCTAATCAAATAGGCTTCTCCAAAAAGGTGTGTACATCCAGGATGATTGTGGTAAACTAAAGATCAAAGACTAATATAATACCCGACACCAAGAAAAACACATATCATGTAGCGAATAAAAATATAGCTCCAAGTAAACTTACCAATGAACGAAGACGAAAGAGGGGATGCCTTCCCGGGGCATCCCCAAGCTTAGGATTTTGGATATTCTTGAATATCTTGGGGTGCCATAAGCATCCCAAAGCTTAGGCTCTTGCCACCCTTTATTCCATGGTCCATAAAAGCTTTACCCAAAACTTGAAAACTTCACAACACAAAACTCAACAGGAAATCTTATAAGCTCACATCGAGAGAAAACAAAACCACTACATAAGGTACTGTAATGAACTCATTATTTATTTATTTTGGTGTTAAACCTACTGTATTCCAACTTCCTTATGGTTTATAAACTAATTTACTAGCCAAAGATGCATTGAAATAAGCAAACAACACACGAAAAACAGAATCTGTCAAAAACAGAACAGTCTGTAGCAATCTGTAACTAACACAAACTTCTGGAACTCCAAAAATCCTAAAAAAATAGGAAGTCCTGGAAAATTTATTTATTGACCAGCAGAAATTGGAATCACTATTTTATAACGTTCTGGTGATTTTTAACAATTGTTTTCGTGAACCGAAAGTTTCTGGAAATTACATCAAGATCAAATAACTATCATCGTAGGTTATCCTATAGGTTCTACTTGGCACAAACACTAACTAAAAGATAAAGACACATCTAAACAGAAGGTAGATGCAAGATTTATTACTAAACAGTATCAAAAACAAAAAAACATAAAGAAAATTGGGTTGCCTCCCAACTAGCGCTATCGTTTAACGCCCCTAGCTAGGCATAAAAGCAAGGATAGATCTAACGAGTGCCATCTTTGGCACTAAATTCATAAGTAGCACGCATGATAGATTCATAAGGTAATTTGACTTTATTTTTTGGAAAGTGCTCCATGCCTTTCTTTAAGGGAAATTGGAATCTAATGTTCCCTTCCTTCATATCAATAATCGCACCAATCATTCTAAGAAAAGGTCTACCAAGAATAATAGGACAAGAAAGATTGCAATCTATATCAAGAACGATAAAATCTATGGGCACCAAATTTCTATTTGCAACAATAAGAACATCATTGATCCTTCCCATAGGCTTTTTAATGGTGGAATCTGCAAGGTGCAAATTTAAAGAGCAATCATCAAGATCATGGAAACCTAGAATATCACATAAAGTTTTCGGAATCGTGGAAACACTAGCACCCAAATCACACAAAGCAAAACACTCATAATCTTTAATTCTAATCTTTATAGTAGGTTCCCACTCATTGTTAAGTTTTCTAGGTATAGAAACTTCCAAATTAAGTTTTTCATCATAAGATTGCATCAAGGCATCAATAATATGTTTGGTAAAAGCTTTATTTTGACTATAAGCATGAGGAGAATTAACAACAAATTGCAACAAGGAAATACAACCTTTTAAAGAACAATTATCATAATCAATTTCCTTGAAATCCGAGATAGTGGGTTCAATGTTATTGGAAGTTGAGGATTCTCCACTCTCACTTTTACCAAATTTAGCATTAAGATCTAAAGACTCCGAATTCTTGGGACGCCTTCTAGGCAAAGTTGATTCATCATCGGTCCCATAATCATCAAAATTCATATTGCAAAACATAGATCTAATAGAAGACGCATCAATAACTTTAAGATCCTCATCATTATTTTCACGGAAACTAGAAGAACACGCTTTTATAAAGCTTTCTTTTTTAGCACGCAATCTAGCGGTTCTTTCCTTGCACTCGTCAATGGAAATTCTCATTACTTTGAGAGACTCATTGATATCATGCTTAGGAGGGGAAGGTCTAATTTTAAGAGAATCAACATCAAGCGAAAGTCTATCAACGTTCCTAGCCAAATCATCAACTTTGAGCAGTTTTTCTTCAAGCAAAGCATTAAAATTCTTTTGAGAAATCATAAATTCTTTCACACTATTCTCAAAATCAGAGGGCATATCTTATTAAAATTACCATAAGAATTATTGTAGGAATTTCCATAATTATTAGAGGAACTACTAGGGAACGGTCTAGCATTAAAATTTCCTCTATAAGCATTGTTTCCAAAACTATTCCTACCAACAAAATTCACATCCATAGATTCATTATTATTCTCAATCAAAGAAGACAAAGGCATATCATTGGGATCAAAAGGAGTATTTTTAGTAGCAAACATCTTCATAAGTTCATCCATCTTTCCACTCAAAACATTGATTTCTTCTATAGCATGCACTTTTTTACTAGAAGATCTTTCGGTGTGCCATTGAGAATAATTAGCCATAATATTATCAAGAAGTTTTGTAGCATCTCCTAATGTGATTTCCATAAAGGTGCCTCCTGCGGCCGAATCTAAGAGATTTCTAGAAGCAAAGTTCAAACCGGCATAAATTGTTTGTATGATCATCCATAAATTCAAACCATGAGTAGGGCAATTGCGAAGCATCAAATTTCATTCTTTCCCAAGATTGGGCAACATGCTCATGATCAAGTTGTTTAAAACTCATAATATCATTCCTAAGAGTGATGATCTTAGCGGGAGGAAAATACTTAGAGATAAAAGCATCTTTGCACTTGTTCCAAGAATCAATACTATTTTTAGGCAAAGACGAAAACCAAACTTTAGCATGATCTCTAAGTGAAAATGGAAATAACTTCAATTTGACAATATTGTTATCCGTATCTTTCTTCTTTTGCATATCACACAAATCAACAAAATTGTTTAGACGGGTAGCGGCATCTTCACAAGGAAGGCCATTAATTGATCTTTCATAACAAGATTCAAGAAAGCGGTATTGATTTCACAAGACTCAACATCAATAAGAGGAGCAATCAGAGTACTAAGGAAATCATTATTATTGGTATTCGAGAAATCACACAATTTGGTATTATCTTGCGCCATGGCAACAAGTAATCCAACACACAAGCAAATGTAAAACGGCAAGCAAAAAGAAAGAGGAGATTGGGAAAGAGAGGGCGAATAAAACGGCAAGGGTGAAGTGGGGGAGAGGAAAACGAGAGGCAAATGGCAAATAATGTAAATGCGAGGGAGATGGATTTGTGATGGGTACTTGGTATGTCTTGACTTGAGCGAAGACCTCCCCGGCATCGGCGCTAGAAATCCTTCTTGCTACGTCTTGAGCTTGCGTTGGTTTTCCTCGAAGAGGAGAGGGTTATGCAGAAAGTGTAGCGTAAGTATTTCCCTCAGTTTTGAGAACCAAGGTATCAATCCAAAGAGGAGGCTCCTCAAAAGTCCCACGCACCTACACAAACAAGCGAGAACTACGCAACCAACGCAATAAAGGGGTTGTTAATCCCTTCACGCCACTTCATGAAAGTGAGATCTAATAAAGATAGTATGATAAGATAAATATATTTTTGGTATTTTATAATATAGATGCAAAAAGTAAAGATGCAAATAAAAGTAGATTGAAAGCAACTATGATAAGAGATAGACCCGGGGCCATATGTTTCACTAGTGGCTTCTCTCAAGATAGCATAAGTATTACGGTGGGTGAACAAATTATTGTCGAGGAATTGATAGAAAAGCGCATAGTTATGAGATTATCTAGGCATGATCATGTATATAGGCATCACGTCCATAACAAGTAGACCGACTCCTGCCTGCATCTACTACTATTACTCCACACATCGACCGACTCCTGCCTGCATCTAGAGTATTAAGTTCATAAGAACAGAGTAACGCATTAAGCAAGATCTCATGATGTAGAGGGATAAACTCATACAATATGATATAAACCCCATCTTTTTATCCTCGATGGCAACAATACAATATGTGCCTTGCAACCCTTTACATCCTTTGGGTAAGGACACCGCAAGATTGAACCCAAAGCTAAGCACTTCTCCCATGGCAAGAAAGACCAATCTAGTAGGCCAAACCAAACTGATAATTCAAAGAGACTTGCAAAGATAACTCAATCATACATAAAAGAATTCAGAAAATATTCAAATATTATTCATAGATAAACTTGATCATAAACCCACAATTCATCGGATCTCGACAAACACACCGCAAAAAAGAGTTTACATCGAATAGATCTCCACAAGAGAGGGGGAGAACATTGTATTGAGATCCAAAAAGAGAGAAGAAGCCATCTAGCTAATAACTATGGACCCGTAGGTCTGTGGTAAACTACTCACAACTCATCAGAGGGGCAATGATGTTGATGTAGAGGCCCTTCATGGTTGATTCCCCCTCCGGCAGAGTGCCGGCGAAGGCTCCAAGATGGGATCTCGCGGATACAGAAGGTTACGGCGGTGGAAATTGTGTTTCGTGGTGCCCCTGGATGTTTTCGGGGTACATAGGTATATATAGGAGGAAGAAGTATGTCGGTGGCCGCCCGAGGGGCCCACGAGACAGGGGGCGCGCCCTACAGGGGGCGCAGCTTCCTATCTCGTGGGGTCCTCGGAAGCTTCTTGACTTGCACTCCAAGCTCTCCGGATCATGTTCGTTCCAAAAGTCACGCTCCCGAAGGTTTCATTCCGTTTGGACTCCGTTTGATATTCCTTTTCTTCGAAATACTGAAATAGGCAAAAAAAACAGCAATATGGGCTGGGCCTCCGGTTAGTAGGTTAGTCCCAAAAATGCTATAAATGTGTAAAATAGAGCCCATAAACATACAAAAGGGGTAATATAATAGCATGTAATAATCAAAAATTATAGATAAGTTGGAGACGTATCACCGTCCTCGTCGCCGGCTCGCGGCCCTCGCCCCCGGTCGCCGCCCGGTCGCCGTCCTCGTCGCCACTGGTCATTCGCCCAGCTCCCTCGGTTGAAGTTTTTTTGTCATTACTGCTTGAAGCTTTTTCTCCTGCCGGTTGAAGCTTTTCCATTGCCGTTTGAAGATTTTTTCACCATTGAAGCTTTTTTCCGCGGTGGAAGATTTTTCCTCTTGCCACTCTGAAACTTTTCCTCTAGCTGGATGAAGCTTTTCCACATACGGTTGAAGCATTTTCTACGTGGGTGGAAGCTAGACACTTGACTAGTTCCAGCAAATAAATATGCAGCTAGTAGCAAATGTTACACCGCTTGTAGCATTTGTCCACCTTGGTTGCAGCTTTCTGCTGCGCTGGCATTCGCAGCGGATAGTTTGACTGGTTCCAGCAAAAAAAACGATGCCGGCTATAGCAAAAAACGATGCCGGATGTAGCAAAATCTGTTGGTCCAGCAAAAAAACTCCGATGGAAGCATTTTTTGGTGCTACTTCCAGCAAAACACTGTGCCGGTTCTAGCAAACGTGATCCATGGTTGCAGCATCACCCCACCCATTCTAGTCCAACTTGCCGTGGTGACCCCAGCAGCTCATCGGGGTGAATCCCGCAGCTCGTCACCGTTACTGGTTCTAGCAGAACTAGTACGCGATTGCAACTCCCTCCCCAGCCGGTTGTAGCATCTGTGTGCACTACTCACTACAAAAAAATACACTTCCGTGATGATACGTGTTTGTCACAGTAGGTCGCGTTTTTTATCATGCATGTACATCCATGACAAATTTATGACAGAATCAAGATAGTCATACCTGTGCTATCATAGAAGTGTTCCATGACATTACCAAAATTATCATCACGGAAGTGTCCACTTCCATGACGATAAATCGCGTCATGAAGTGCTTTTCGTCAAGGGTGACCGACATGTGGCATCCACCGTAACGGAACGCCGTTAAGCTATCGGGGTCAGGTTTTGGATCCGATAACCCGTTAACAGCCCCGACCAACGGGGATTTTCCACGTGTAAAATCATCATTGGCTGGTGGAAACACGTGTCGGCTACCGTTGGGACAGATGTCATCCACTCATTGGACAGAAGGCGCCTATGATACGTTGACACGTGGCACGACCCAACAGAGGCCCATTCTTGTGAAAAGGCCGGCCCGTTTGACTTGGTCAAAAGGTGGTGGGCCGGCCCATGTAAAACTTGTTAACGGCCTGTTCGCATATAGCCCATTGACAGCCCGCTAACCCAAGGCCCGTTACGCCCTATTCGAATTAGGCCCAGTAGCGTCATCTGGGCCACCCAATATGATTCCACCCCGTTTTCACTTCTGGCCCATGTATGGCCCATGACGTCTTTCGGCCCATATGAGGCCCTATGTAACTCTTGGCCTATTAACGGCCCGTCGTGAAACTGGCCCGTAATGAATAAAGTGTATTACTTTACACCCATTAACGGCCCGTGGTGAAACGGCCCGTAATGAACAGTGTATCACTTTATACCCATTAAGGGCCGTTATTCCGTTGGGCGTTTCAGCCCATGTTATCTTTCGGCCTTCTCAGAGCCCATTTATTCTTGGGCACATTTCCAGCATTCGTTTACTTACGACCCATTACTGTCATTTTTTGCTTATGGGCCAAATTCAGCCCGTGGTTACAGTCGGCCCGTTTGTGGTCCGTTAACACGTTGGGCCGTTTTCATAGCGTCATGAAATATGGTCTATTAACGATGGCCCGTTATGGTCAGCCCATGAACGGACGATTCCAACTCTAGCCCGTTTACGGCCATAATGCGGCCTGTTATTGGCCCATGTTTGGCCAATCGATCATACTACCCGTATAAGGCCCATTGATGATACGACTCGTAGAAGGCCCATTGTTTCTACGGCCCGTAGAAGGCCCATTGTTGCTACGGCCCATAGAAGGCCCACTGTTTATACGGCCCGTAGCTCCAGTGTCACTATAGTAAATATTAGCCCATGGTTATTGTGGCCTAGTTTTAAAAAATAGGTTATTGCATCCACTAGCAAACCGCAGAAAAAGAAATGCACTAACTACAAGCAAACAAATAAATAAGACAACAAGGAAATAAATAAGCAAGCAATTTACACTAGGCTATCACTGCTATTACACATATTACATCCACTGGGCATGAAAGTTCGCCACCAGTGCAAATATAGGGAACACAGCAGCATATAAACGCCGCAGCAAAACAAGTCCAGAACTGAAACCACTTCAGAAGAGCTCAAGAAACAATATCCTGGGTACCCATAATGTTGGCAAGATGCTTAGCAAGCTTATTAACTTTCTCTTGTTTGGCTCTTAAGTCCTCCAGTAGCTTCTTTGTTGTACGGAAAGGTATGCATCTGAATTCTGCAGGGACTTCCTCAGTCCTTTGGCTTCCTGTCGCATAACATCTATCGATGTCTTTCACCTTGAAGTTGAGACTCAAGAAGCCGAACTGATTCAGGCAACGAGTTCAAAGAGCTGGTGCGAGCAGTGGTAGCCAGTAACTCGAACACTACATCAAGACAGGACTTTGGGGTTGTCTCAGTGTCCTTAATATAGTTTATATCAGCTTTCTTGGAGACCAACAGGGATGTCTCACTATCTTGAACCTTATCTGCATTTTCCTTTACCACTGCATAACAGGGTACTCTTCTCCAATATTTTACCCACGTTCTAAAAGAGAAACAAACAAACACATCTCAGGTTTACAATGTAGTATATGAAACTCATTTTGGTAAACCAGTTCAGTAGTAAGGTGGACAGGATAACAACATGAAACAAACATATATCTATGTAGTATGGTCACTGTATGGTCTATATCATTCTAGTTTATGTTGCCAAATCAAGATAGATACAGTTCAAATCATATCTATTTAAGACAAATTAGCATAGACAGAATATAAGCGTGGGAAAGTACACAGCAATAACAACACTTGTAATGTGCATGGCATGAGAACATAACGGTTTATTCAATTGAAACTGAAATCAACATAGAGAAAGTTTCAACAGCAAACAGCCAAACACGTTGAAGAAACAGGGTTAAAACATACCTGTTGCGCCATTGGAGTTTCAATTGCATCCTTTAAATTTGAAATTGGTTGGTATCAAGAATACAAGTGATGCAAGAGCAAAGTAGTATGAACCATAGCTCACGGAACCTGACACGAGAACAATTCTTCTTACGCTTTAAGCGTTGACTTCGGGTTTGTAGTGGTGGTCCTCGTGATTTGGGCAATCGCAGTTGCCTTACTAACTGCCGTGTTTGGGTGCTCTGTGGTGGAGACGGTGTTGTGTCAACGGAACCGGGTGTCTATCTGCTGGTGTTGGGGTTATAAGGGGTGTAGCTGGTTCTCTGTCCAACTGGGTAGGGGTACAATCTGCATGAGTGTGGGTTATGTGTGGTGGGGCTGATTCTTGGGCAAGTACGACCGTGGTTCTATCTCCATCGACGGGTAGCACGATCTTTTCTGAAGACCGTGTTTTTACTCCCACAAATACTGCCATCACTCCCTCCAATTGAAATGGCTGATAAACAAGAAAAGTAATTGAATGTACAGACATTGTAAGATAGACATGTGCAATGGATAGTAGGGAAGAAAACAGGGCATGAAATAATTCACATTTATGTTGTCTAAGCAAACAGAATAGCAAGACATAATTTCACATATATGATGGCTAATTAAACAGGATAGCATGACACAATTTCACATGTATGGTGGCTAACTAAACAGGATAGAATGACATACTTCAAAATATGATGACTATGTAAACAGGATGACATGATATAACTATACGATGTGTCTATTAAAGTGGTTGGCATGCCATAAATCACAAACATGCCGTCGATGGAAACATGATGGCATGATATAATTCACGGATAGAATGACATAATTAAAAATATGATGACTATGTAAACAGGATGAGATGATATAACTATATTATGTCTTTAGAAAATGGGTTGGCATGCCATAATTCAGATACATGCTGTCTATGTAAACATCATGGCATGACATAATTCAAATATATGATTTATATACTAAGGAAGTGAGCAGAGGGCAATTGCATATATGATGTGTCATCTAAGGAGATGGCATTCAATATTGTGTATATGATGTAAAAACTAAGCATTGCAATACAACATATGCATTATATGAGTAATATAACCCTGCCAAGTTTGAGCATACACCTTAGGGGGATAATAGGACTGTTCATCTGCCTCTGAATCCTCCTTTGAAGAGCTATCTCAGAATCAAAGCAAGATATCTGCTTCAGCAGGTAGCATTGTCTGCTCTGAATACCTTGTTTTCACTCCAGATTTCTCCATCACCAATTCAAATGGCTGATGCACAGGAAGAGCAGTTGAATATACAAACATTGTCGACAAAAGCAATGAGAAATACAAAAAAAGGGCGGCATGATATAATTCACATATATGACGCTTGCCTAAACAGCATGGCATTGCATAATTCACATACATAATGCCTTGCAACAAGATAACATTGCATAATTCACATATATAATGTCTTGCAACAAGATGGCATTGCATAATTCACATATATGGTAATTAGACACTAAACAGGAAGCATTCACACAAAGCATGTCTAAACTAAGAAAATGACACAACAATGCAAGATATGAGTAACATAACCCTGCCAAGTTAGGGCATGCACCTCAGGGGGGAAGTATGACTGGTCATCTGTCTCTGAATCCTCCTCTGAGGAGCTATCGGTAACCAGCAAGACATGCGCTTCGTCAAATAGCATTGTCTGCTCTGAAGACCTTGTTTCCACTCCAGATTTTTCCATGACCGTGCCGAATGGCTGATGCACAGGAAGAGTAATTGAATGTACTAAAATTGTTGACAAATTTAACACATAATAAAAAAATGATGGCATGATATAATTCACATATAAGATGACTGGCTAACCAGGGTGGCATTGCAAAGTTCATATATATGATGCCTGGCTAGACAAGATGGCATTGCATGATTAACATATACGATAAAGAAACTAAACAGATGGCATTGACAGAAAGCATGTCTAAACTAAGCAGATGACATCTTTAATGTATACAATAGGCAATGCAAGGCACCATATGCATGATATTACCAACATCATCATGCCAAGTTAGAGCGAAGATCTCATGGGGTAAATAGGAGTGGTCTTCTCCTTCTGAATCCCCCTCAGAACAGTTATCTTCCTCTTGATTACGATCCGAAATGGTTGGAGGGGGGGCTGCCTTTGCGCCCACCATGGACCAACGTCTGCATGAAATTTTATTGCCACGCAAGGCTCGTCTCTTTTGCTCTACATGATCAGTTCCATTGTGTACAATAACTGGCATGCATAGGAATAAAACATAGTGAGACTATGTAAGGAGTGGATGCACAAATCCAGAGTGATGGTAGCAAACTGTGGATAGACCCAAAACCAATGATAGCAGGCATATAATAGCTTTAGTTAAAAAATACAGATAATGGCTCCTTTAATGTTTGTTTGCACCCAACATGAAACTCATAGTAGACACCGGAGATTAACCAGATAGTAGACAGATAGTACTGATTGCTGCCCCAATATGCACCCCACAACCATTTAAAAACTCAAGTTTCAGCATTAGTTTGGACCTGACTCGGAGTCTAATAGGTGAACATGACGATAATGTAGCATCTCATCATATTAAGCGACGCATAACGTAAGCAGACACGAAAGAGTGCGACCTCTCTTGCGGACCCGTGTAGTCCTCAAGGTCATCTGCTCAGTTGATGATGGTAATGCAGTTGTCGTGGCTGCCGGTGACGGGGAAGAAGATCTCGAGGCGGCGAAAGACAGTCTGAGAGCGGATCCCCGCTGTGGTGAACCCTTGATCGTTGGAGCGGTGAGCTGGGTGGAACACACACAGAGCAGGACAAACCACACAAGGTTTTCTTTGACACATATTTGTAACAGAAGTAATTGAGTAAGGGCTTGTTTGAATTTGAGGATTCTAACAATGTAGGGATAGGAAATAGACAGGAATAGGATAGAAATGCACGTGCAAAACAGAGAATTTAAAAACACAGGATTTACGCCAACTGGGTGTTTGATTCACAACAATTGGAAGATCACGGGATGCAAAAAAGCATGGTGAGATTAAGTCAAACCACAAGAAAATGTACGGTTATAATGCTATTATGCTACTATCTCTTAGTCTTGTGCTTGATGAATAGGAATACGAAAAGGAGGAGAAGTGGAAATTAGAATTCCTATGGTTTTTCTTTCAAGGAGACACTAAAGGAACAAATCCTACAGTTTTCCTTTGCTCCATTCCTTTGCACCAAATTCATGAAAAGTAGTACCATAGGAAACTTTCCAATTCCTATGTTTTTCATTCACTTTTCCTTTCAAGCACTGGCGATTCTAGTAGGCAGGCTTGAGCAAGGAAAATCCTACACTAAAAAATGTTTTTGAGCTACTTCTATTACTTTGGACCCAGGCCACTGCCATACTAGCTCAACTCCCAGGCACAACGACAAATGCACAGCTCAAACGCACAGAGATAAATAATGATGGCATTCAAGAGAGTCCATCACGGATAGCTAAGTTGCCTGGTACCTCACCGCTTGTCATATAGTAGGATAAAATAATCGTATTTCCTGTTACTACGAGTGCTCAGTGGACAATATATGTAACATGTAGAGTAAAAAAGAGATGCAACAAGTGTACAACCTCTTTGGCGAAGCCATGTCGATCTCAGCGTGATTGGGTTGGCCGGTGAGGATGCTCCGGCTGACTTTGCTGTCGGAGGAGGGGAAGAAGATCTTAGGCGTCTGGAGATGGAGCCCGAGGTACTACTCCACTGTGATGGAGGGTTTCGTCGTTGGAGCAGCTCTAGTGAGTTGTACGACGCCGAGGCTGAAGCAGGACAAGAGAGACAACGAACAACGTTAACCTGAGTGGAATTCTAATAGCATCTCCAATACATGACGTAAAATACATAACCACAAAGTGCTAGATGTAAAATACATCAGCCGCTCATCTCTGAACTTAACTGTCGAAACTGAACTTAATTGTCGAAACTGAACCTAACTGTCAAACTGAATTTTGCTGTCGGAACTGAATTTTGCTGTCGAAACTGAACGCACTAGCAAGGTAAGGCTACACGTCGGTCGACTTACTTTTTCATCTCTGGTCAGTCGATATTGCAGCCGTTGGATACGAAATCAAGGGCCCACGGTTCATCTTCAACCTCCACCGCCCTGAGCCGCCAGCCACCACCGGCCAAACAGCAGCCCCCCGCCGCCCACGGCCGGTGGTGCGCCGCCCCGCCCGCCACGAAAACACTCCCCACCAACGGTCCGCCGCCGCCCCGACCATCCCTCTAGGCCCCCCGTGCCAAGCTTTTTCTCCGGCGATCCCGACGCCACCGCCCCGCCAACGCCCCGCCACTGCCCCCATCCTGAACCCTAAGATAGATAGTGGGGTACCTCTTCGGCGAGCCCCCCTCCCCACTGCGGCTGGTTCTTCCTTCACCCCGGCGAGCCCACCCCTTGAAAATCGACTGACCCAAAAGTCGACTCAGTCGACTGAAGGGTAGCCCAATCGGAGCAGCATTGCAAGCAAGAGCAAAAGCAGCAGCGTGAGCAAGAGCAATAGCAAGAGCAGACCAGGCAGGGGACCGAGAGCAAGAGCAGAGCAGCAGCACGAGCGAGAGCTAAAGCAGCAGCAGCTCCTACTGATGTGGACGTCGCCGCCGAGGGAGCGATGTCGTGGAGGAAGTGGCCGGCGACGCTGCCATGGATGGAGCCGCGCCGTGTCAGCTCGGGACCGAGTGCCGGCAGCACCATGAGATCGAATCAAGAAGAAAATGCGGCGATTAGTGTACAACCTCTTTGGTGGCACCGATTAGGCCGTAGTTTCATCCGAGGAAACGGTGATGATGATGCTCTTCTAGTGGTGCAGGTGAAGACAACGGTGTGGGAATGGAGGTGGCGTGAAAGACGAGGGGAACATCGGGGCAGCTCCTTGGAGGTGGAGGACGGGGTGGCTGAACTGGAGGGACGATGAGATCGACGACATATCCTCATCTGGTACGATGGATGAGGGACGTCGAGGTGTTGTTGTGGACGACCACGTCGGGGAAGAGGCTCCGGCTGGGTGGCGGAGGGAGCAGGGTGTGGGGTTTCGTCGCGGGTTTTCGTGGCCTCGGTGTACGAATGGGTGGGCGAATGGGATGGCAGTGGGGAACCATGGCTTAGAGACACGCTTGTCCGAAATGTGGGGTAAGTTACGAAAGTACCCCCACCGATTTGAGGCGGTTCTTTCGGTTCAGGGGTACCACGGGCATTTCGCGTGTCGGGATTTCACAGGAGGTGGGAGTTTTCGCTCGCGCTGTAATTTCGGAATAGCAAGGCGCGGGTTGATATGGAGGGAGTTGTCGGAGCACAACGAGACAAAGATATATCTTAAATATTTCGGGCTAACAAGGCGCGGGTTGAAGAGGCGGGAGTTTCGCAGCACTATAGCCAGAGATGCTAGCTTCAGTTTTCGGCATAACAAGGCGCGACTTGAAATTTCGGAAGAACAAGCTTAACGTGTACCCAAAAAAAGACAATTTGCACCTCAACACGCGCAACACACACACAAACACCATTTAGACTAGAGTAAGGTACACGTGCATTGCACGCATGAGATTTGGCAACCAAATTATAAATAAATACCACATTATAGCATGCAAGCTTTGAGTCATATATGCATGATGTAGATGTTCGTTTAATTCTCATAGTTCATTTCATTCAAAATCATCTAGTTTTTATAAGAAAGCTAATCTATTTTAAGATTCATGGAATTGTGCGTTGTAAGACATAAAGTAAAAACAAATAATGGCAAATCATGTAGAAAAACATTTGGGAAATTATGATACGGAAGATTCTAGAACAAATAAGAAGTGCTTGTGTTTTGATGTTTGTGCATTATGCTTAAGTTCAACCATCGAGTCTTCTAGATTATACATGTGGCGAAATATGGTGGAATCTAGATGATATCCAACGGCCAATAGTGCTCAAATTTGCCATCTTTGGACCATCGGATTCGCCTCATCCAACGACCATCTTTCAAAGTTAAAGTTACCCGCACACAATAAAAAAATATAATATAATATATATAGGGGTATAGATATAGATATGTGATGCGAAAGCCGCCCATCATCTCCAATTAGAATAGTGTGTCCATGCACGGATGCGACGTGGGCAAATGATGTCTGCCATCGGTATCTCAAATTCAAATCGGTCTGACCTTGTTCAATGTGTATACATTACAACATGCTCGTTTCCAAACCACACCGCACAGATCTCCGTTATATTCATGCATGCATGGGTTTCAAACATCAGGATCTCTTATTCAAATATTTGAATTCAACTTTACATTGATTATGACCTCACCTATTCTTTTACACCCACGGTAGTCTTCTCTTTATAATTGTACCACTAACTTTCTCTCGTGCATGCATGCACACACATTACCAGTCGGCATTATCCATCGCACGCATGCAATCTTTTGCTTTAGGTCGGTCTCCCATGAAGGCACACACCCACACACATCCCCATCTCCATCATATCGGGCATTCTTTATCTCTCACGCGTGCATGTGCAACGATCGATGTTCATCTATGTATGTGTGTATATAGCTAGGTCTTTCATAGTTTTCCACACAAACAGATCAATCGATATATCCAGTGAGGTCTCACCCTCTTTCCCACGTCCACACCGATCAATCTATACCTCTCTATATAGGATTAACATGTATAGCTAATACATCCACATTAATTATATATCCAACGTCCCCCTCTCATCATCCATGCCTTCCGCTTCATCTCTCAGACGTGCACAATGGCGAAGACAGGCGATGAAGGCCACCCCCCTAACATCACTATATATCGAGGCTAATATGAATGTGATCATTAGACAATTGCTGCTAAAAAGGTTTAATTTCATGAATTGACCCTCCTCGTAAAGGATTAGCAATGCTTGGCCCCCTAGCTCATTTATTTTTCATGGCTCCGCCACTGCGTGCAACAACGCACGTGTTCGCCCCCTCTCTCTAAATATCGATCTCTCACTTGTGCATTCCTTCATAGTCTCCCTCCACTCGGCCCCTCGCACCATCTTCTAGCCTCCCACCGGATTTTGCCACATGTACAATCTAGCAGACTCCATGGTTGAACTTAAGCATAATGCACAAACCTCAAAACAACAGTGGTTCTCTTTTGTTCTAGAGTCTTCCATATCATAACTGCCCAAACTTTTTTTCTAGTTGAATTGCCATTATTTGTTTTTACTTTATGCTTTACAACGCACAATTCCATGAATCATAAAATAGATTAAGGGCTTCTTTGATTCAAAGGATTCTCAAAGGAATTTTGGAGGATTCTAATCATTAGGAATTTTCCTATCTTGGTTGTTTGATTCGTAGGATTGTAAACCATAGGAATTTTTTCATATGATTCATTTGCACTAGATTTCATAGGAAACTTCCCATCCACTCAAACCTCTTTGAAAGAATTCTGCGTTTTTTCTATGCACAATCAAACACTCGTACAATCCTGTAGGATTCAAGACGACATTCCACTATAATCCCATGTTTTTCCTATTCACGCGTTCTTAGCTTTTTTATAAAAACTAATTGATTTTGAATGAGATGAACTATAAGAATTAAACGAAGGGCTACATCACGCATATATGACTCAGAGCTTACATGCTATAGTGTGGTATTTATTCATAATTTGGTTGCAAAATCTGATGCGTGCAATGCACGTGTACCCTACTAGTACTTGAGTATGTGCAAAACACGTAAATTAGAATACCAATGGCACGCTACACGGTGTCTCTCTTACAGTTCATGAAGCCACATGGCACATGTGGAGGCGTTGTCGCGACCTCCTTGCGTGGATTGATCACAGTGACGTGCTGCTGGTTCCAGAAGAATGTACTCGTCCTCCCTGAGCCATACTGGAGGTACATGCACGAAGCGAAGATGTGCACGGACGCCACGCACGCACTCATTCCCTCGCACGCACACGCAGGTACACGGGCGGACGCAATTTTGTACCAAGATCCACCCCATGTGATAATTTGACGTGTGTAAAGTCCTTCACTTCATTGATGGTCAATTAATACAGCGCATGCAAATTGAGTGGACGTGAGGGCGGAAGAAAGACATTATTACTCCACTGCGCGCATGCAAGTAGTTAAATCGTGGGTTGCTAGTAGTACTTCCATTGGTCTCCTTCATATTTTGTGCCAATTTTTGATAGTAACATAATATTTACGCATTTGAGCAGTGTAGTACTTGAAATTTATGTTCTACTAAACTCATCGGGAGCCGTTTCGGGCCTCGAAACCAAAACCATCAATTAATCTTTACCTTGTTCCCATCACATCCGAAAGCCTGCTCACACCTACTAGTACGTACCAAACCTGAACGTGTTCCCACTATGCAGGTATTAGTACTACTAGTGCTAGTACTTAGGTTATAAAAAGGGGAACTACCTAACCGAAAATTACTCTACCTTTCCTCCTCATAAGTGCTTCTTCTTCGTCCGTCGTTGCCATGGCGGTGAGCAGAGCTCTAGGTCGAGAACTACTCATAACAAGGGAGCGGCAACCAAGGCTGCGGAAAAAAAAGAGGGCTCGCCGCCACGCAGAGACCTCGAAAGATCTCTCACGGGCAGGCGATGGCTCCTGTGAGCGCCCTAGCCGGAGGCGAACATGCCGAGCCGGCGAAGCTGGAGTCGTTATCCCTCAACGACATGCCCGATCAGCTCAATAAGCACCTCAATAAGCAGAAGGAGTTCATCCAAGGCTTGACGGAGTTGCTGAAGGACAGCCTCGATGACATGCCCGCTGAGCTCAATCAGCAGGGGGAGTTGACCGCCGGCTTGGTGATGCTGCTGAAGAAGAGTATTGCCTCGGAGAAGAAGGCGACCGACGAAATCTTGCGACTTCAGGAGGACAAGGCGAAGCTCTGCCACGAGATCGACCTGTTGAAGGAGAAGAACGCCGGCTGGAAGAAGCTGCATGAGAATAGTAGTGACTCGATGAAGATGCTGCTGGCCCTCGTCATGGAACAGAAGGAGGAGTTGGCGAAGCTCTGCATCGAGCACCCAGCTGCTGTCAAGGTACGTAATGCGGCCGTGGAACAGATGATGAAGGCTCGCGTCGAGAAATCCCGCGTCATGGACAGAATGAAGAAGATGGCGGAGGAGACGCGCAAGGAGATGGAGGTCATGGAGGCGATGAAGAAGCAGTTACGACTCCGCGGCGAATTAGATCATTTGGGGTGATAATCTTCCTTCTTCTTTTGCTGCTGTGTTTCATCTTTTGCTTCGGGTGTTTCGCCGCACGTGTCACGTTCTCTGCGAGGCATGAATAGAACAATGGTTTTTGTTTTTTGAGGGAATGAATAGAACAATGCAAACAATGAGATGAGTAGCAAATTAGATCATTTTTTATCGCCATATGGCATTGGGCTGCCGTGTTTCGTGCTCCTCCGTCGCAGTACTACTCCAGTGGAAAACTTGAGTATACCGCACGGTTCTTTGCTCCTCCTCGATCAGGTCGTCGGCGCATTTATACGAGCAGTCAAATCACAAGGCCCCTCCTTCTAGCAGTAATGAGCCGTCAAATCACAAAGGCCCTCGCCTCTCGTGAAATCGACCAAGCTAGACTGCCCCGCCCTCTAGCCTTTTAAAAAATGTATACTTTTGTACAGCAGTAGTATCGATGGATTGCGCCATGGTGCAAAACTTGAAATAAAAAAAAAGGTGGTACTACCTCCGTCCGGGTTTATTGGTCCCAATTATATTTCGTGCCAAATTTTGACCGTAGATTAAACTAACAAAATGTCTACGCCTGTCACCAAACATTATATTTTTGAAAACTATGTTCAAGTATGAATCCAATGAAATAATTTTTCTTGACATGCATTAACATTTTGTTAGTTATATCTTTAGTCAAAATTTGACACAAACTACAAAGGGGACCTATAAACCAGGACAGAGGTAGTACATATAGAGAGCGTTCGTCGCCAAATTATGCATATAGTACTATTAAAAAGGCTAGTCACAATAATGGTGTCCAGCACAACCGACCCCTCAAATAAAACTAAGCACCCTGGAATTCTTTGACAAAACTAAGCACCCTGAAATTCTTTGACAACTAAACTGCTGGCTATATGATGTTGGCCATATATATTGTACGTATATAATGTGAAGAAACGAGTGGTAGTACTATACCAACTAAAAGATGAAATGTAAGAAATACTAGTATGTACGTATTGAAGAGTTAAAGTAACAAGATGAAACATAACACGATTCTGCTTTGGGGCTCAGCACAACACACCCCTCAAATTAAACTAAGCACACCTGAAATTAAACTATGCAACTAATCCGGTAGACACTGCATTAGAAGTTTAGAACCGCCATAAGCAACGACACTTCCACCTTACTCGGTGTCCTCGTCCACGTCCTCGACTTCGTCCTTGTCCCTCTTCCTCTTGTCCAATACTTCTTTGCTTGAACCGCCAACTTGGTTGTTGCTCTTCATCGAACCCTTGTAGATATTGAAACAAAGGTAGCCATCCATTGCAGCGTACTGGATGTGGTCTATATCTAGTACATTCCGCTGCCATGCATGACGATGAAATGTGTATGGAGGTTTCTCCAGTTTACTGCGTCTGAAGGATGAACCATGGCTCCTGCCAGGTCGTGATTGAAGTGACGAGAGGACACCAGCCGATTCTTTTGGAGGTCGAAGGTGTTGCCTACAACGAGGCCTATCCGACGCAGGACTTCTTTGTCGTTACCAAAGTCTAAAGTAACGAATTTGACTAGGTTGCTCTCGAGGAAGTCCTTAAAATCCTGGCACTCAACGTCGGCATGGCATATGTGGTAGACCAAGCATAAGTCATGCACGCAAACCTGGATCACGGCGTGCTTCTTCCTCTCTTCGTCCTTTAGATCCTTCTGTCGTCCCACGACTGTGGTGTACTCAACATCTAGCCCAGTGACCCACTCATCATCTGAGTCTTTGAACATGCATCTGAAGCGAGAAAGGCATCCTTTCACCATCACGGAAGTACGGGTGTAGATGATGTCGAACTCATCGCTGGTGATGGTTCTAACCTTGTACTCACCGCCGATCGGGGAGATTTGGGACGCCATGGATTTGGGAGGAGGGTTAGGATTAGTGGAACTGCCGTAATGTGAATGGACGGGACGACTAGGAGTGAGCCGCCGTAGTATTAAAGGACGTCAAGGGGACGAGTAGGAGTGAAGTGCCGCGTGCGAACGGCAGGGGTAGTGGCTTTCCATTCTCCCATGATACGGGCTTCCAAGAGCCCTTGGATCTGAGATCGAACGGTTGCATGGCGTGATTCTAGACCTATGGGTGAATATCCTATCACGGAGGGTTATTACGCAAATTTTCAGCAACTTAGCATGCGACCGCTTGATCTCAGATCCAAGGGCTGCCAAAGAGCCGTATCATGGTTGCGCCTACCACGACCGTCGCGACGCTCGCGCCCTTGGAGA
The DNA here is from genome assembly GCA_021605145.1 of Aegilops bicornis. Classification (NCBI taxonomy): domain Eukaryota; kingdom Viridiplantae; phylum Streptophyta; class Magnoliopsida; order Poales; family Poaceae; genus Aegilops; species Aegilops bicornis. The sequence goes on from CM038675.1 coordinate 633,804,617, forward strand.
TTTAACATGGAGCGTTAGGCTATCTGATGTTGGCATGTCATACAAAGTCATCACTTAGTCACTCATACTACAACAAGGTTGGTTATAAGGATGGCTATAAGTGTATATTTTTTACTCCTCTCTATCTCTTTCTTGTACTCCCTCCGTCCCATAATATAAGAACGTTTTTGACACTAGTGTAGTGTCAAAACGTTCTTATATAATGGGACATGTGAGTACTAGTATTTATTGCATTTGCCAAGGAGTGACCTCTTCCAATGAAATGGTGTTGCTAAGTTTGCTTCATTTAATTAGCTATAGACTCAAAATTGTCTTTTCACCTAGGTACACGCGCTTAGCACCGTTTCTTCCTTGGGTCACCAAAGTAGTCTCTCTCTTCTTGATTAACTTGCCACATCAGACTTTATGCCTATGTGGCAAGCTTAAGCACCTGTAGGAGCAAGTAAGTACAATAGTGCGCTTTACATGGAATTTTTGCATATGTGGAGGAAAGAGAGGCAAGGAAAAAGTGGAGAAGTGGGCTCTCATGCAAGAGCCAGCCTCTACTACATGGTGGAGCATTGGGAGAGGCACCTGTATGGAGGTGGTCAGGAATCAGGAGACTCATGCCGGTCGTAGCGCTGCAGTTAAAATGATAATGGCAAGTCAAATCACGGGGCCCAACCTGTCCAAAGAAGTAACTTCATTTGTCAAATCACACAGCCCTACGTTTGCAGCAGCCTACTCCCTCGTCTTCTCGCGTCTCTGTCGACCCGACTAGGCGGAACTGTCTGCCGCCTACCGGCAGGAGAAAAGCCCCGCCTCGACTTTTAAATAGTATACATTATACTAATTTTGTATCCATGGATTGCGCCGCGCCATGGTGCAAAGCATCTAGAAAACGGCGGTACATATGTACGGGAGTATACAAAGACGCCCATCGCTCGCTGCCGCACCCTGCATAGCCGGTCCGCACGCCCTCTTCGAATGGAACGCAAGGCCATATTGTGTTCGCACACACATGTGGGATGGCAATTGAGAACCGACCATAGGCAAACTCCCCAGCCCCGCAAGTCGGGTGACTTAATAGAAGAGGGAGACGAGTGATATGTCGGATTTCGGGTTCCGGCAGACCCTTGAGGTTCGAACACTGGGGTGCGCGCGGAGATCCTTCCCCTACCAGCTCACGCGTCGATGGTTAGCAAGGGATCTAAACTAGGAAGAAGAACACACAAGGGACACGAGGTTTATACTAGTTCGGGCCACCATTGTGGTGTAATACCCTACTCTAGTTTGTGGTGTGGTGGATTGCCTCGGGGGCTGATGATGAATAAGATAAAGGAAGAACAGCCTCGCGAGGGGCTGTTCTTGAGCTGGTGCGATGGACTGCTTGGGTGAGCCCAGTCGCTTCTCTCTCTCTCTCTCTCTCTCTCTGGTAGGTTCAACCCGTCTTGGTCTGTCCCCTCTCCCTGTGGTGGCTAGTCCTATTTATAGAGGGAGGCCCTGGGCCTCTTCCCAAATAATGAGCGGGAAGGGCACCAACAATTGGCCATTTTGAAGGGGAACATCTAGTACACTTATCCTGACTAAAGTTGGTCTTGACTGCAAAGGCCTCGACGGTGACGCCGTCCTGGGCTCCACGATGACCTCCTTCATGTCGCTCTGCTGGTCTTGGTCTTGTTGCACCGAAGCGGTAACCTTTGCCTGATGCCTTGGCCTGTGCTTGCCTCCTTTGCACCAAAGGAGAAACGAGGACACTACGCGGGCTGGTGCCCGCCTGGCGCCCGCCTGGTCTCGGTCGCCATGGCTTGCATCACGGGGCACCCTCGTGAGGTACCCTGCCTTGATCTCTCCGCCTCCTCGTGTGCCTGCCTGACGAGGCTGCTCCTGAGGAAGGTTCTGCCGTCCGCCTCATGAGGCTTGGCCCCTCGCGAGGGTCTTGAGCTTGAGCTGATGAAGCTGGGCCGCGCTGGGCCCCCACTTGAGCCACGCCGCAGGCCGCAGGCAGGCAAGTCTGGGGACCCCTGTTCCCAGAACGCCGACAGTAGCCCCCGGGCCCAAGGCGCGCCCGGACTTGGCTTAGCAGAGAAGCGAAGGGGCAAGTGCGAAGCGCCGCGGGCCCCAACAGCCTGCGACCTTGGGCGCCGTGTGGCGATTGATTGGTCGTGGGCGTCTACACTTCCCCATGATGCCTCGGCAACCGCATGCCTTGACAAGTCCCTGCACGCAGAAATGGGTCATGATTACCTGCGATCATGGGGGCCGACGGTTGGCCTCCTCCGGCTACAAGTATGGAATGGCGCAAGCCCTTCCAGTCCATCCCCTCTTGCTACTCCTTTTTCTCCATGGCTCCGCCGAAGAGGTTCTTGGCCGCGGAGAAGGGAATGCTCGCCAGGTTGGGCCTGACTCTCCCCTGGCCAAGCGCGGTCGAGGTCGTCCTCGCAAGCATCCTGTGGCTCCCGTAGCGGCCTCCCGTGGTCGTGGAGGCGATCCCCTGCGTGGCGATGGGCGCCAAGTTGTCAATGGGGGACGTGTCGTGCCTGCACGACCCCCCAGGACGCGCTTCCACTTGGCGGAGGTGCTGCCGGAGTTCGTCGTGTGGTCGGTAGAGCCGACCAGCACCTGGCTCCAGCTTCCCCGCTTCTTTTTGGGTGAACTTCCGGCCGGCGCTCAGGGCGGCCTCTGTCTTCAGGAGGACGGTTGTTGTTGCAGGGCCTCTTGGGCTTTGCTGGAGATCTCCGTCGCTGGGAATGTGGCCCTGACCCGCGGCTGGCAAACGTTTGCCCGCGCACGTAGCCTGAGCCGGCGGTCCACCCTGCACTTCATGTTCGACGGCGACGCCACCCTCTACATGAGGGTGTTCGGAGAAGACGGTCACCGTGCCGGGTGCTGCCCCGAAGACGATGACCGTGGCCGTGTACCCAGCCCCGGTGATGATCGGGATGAAGATGACAGCAGGCGCGTGGTCGGCGGCGCTCGGGGCTCATCGAGCTTCGGTGGTTCTCCTTCGACAGCAGCTCCTCCAGCGGTGGCCGCGACCAGCCCCCGCGCCGTTGCGCCCGCCTGGAGGGAGGTAGCGGGTCAGCCCGCCGCTGCGCCTCGGTGAAGCGCGAGGAGGAGTCCAATTGAGCTCCGGAGGCAGTACGAGCCTTTGCAGCGAGTTGGTGCCGAGCAAGCCGTGCCTATTTTGTTTTTCTCCCTTCCCTATGCAAAGAGAAAGTAGTGTAGGGCCCCGTGGGGGCGTGCTGGACTGTTGCTGTTAATTACCATGTTGTTTCCGCTATTTCTGTGTTGTGCTTTTGTGCCGCATGCCCGCGTGCAGGAATTACTTAGCTTGGGGGGGACCTGTCGCGGTCTTTGCTTCCCGAGGCCGAGGCCTCGTCGAACGCTTCATGTCCTGCAAGGATTAGTCAGGAGGGGTAGCTTCTGGCCTCGGTTGAGGAGGTGACCGACCCAGGTCCGGTGTTCACGTCGTGATGCCCGTGGGGCATGGACTGGGAGGGGTGCTCCCATAGTGGACCTGGATAGGAAAGCTTCAACCGGCAGGGGCAGAAAACACTTGCAAGGGTGCCCGCGCTGCTCCCTCGCGAGACTTGCGTGAGAGAATTCGAGGCAAGAGAGCGAAAAAGACAAAGAGTCACAAGCCAAGGACGGCAACAACTTCAATAAAACTTCAAATAGGAACGAACAAGCTAACTGCAGAAAGCAAATGAAAAGCCGCGTCCGGCACCTAATCTAGTCTTCGACGTCTTCTCACCAGCGCGGAGCTAAGTGCTGCCACTGGGCGTGGGCGGGAGCCCCCGAGGCCCGAGGGCGGCTCTCCGGAGACTCCGGGGCGTGTACAGCCCCAACTCATTATTACGTGAGAGTGTCACGGGCGGCGAGCTTCACAGGCATTGGCCTTCTTCACAGGCTCCGGGCCTTTCTCGGGAAAATGGGCTTCACAGGCGTTGGCCTTCTTCACAGGCTCTGGGCTTTCTCGGGAAAACGAGCTTCACAGGCGTTTGCCTTCTTCACAGGCTCCGGGCCTTTCTTCAAGGGTAGAACTTCCAGAGATGCTAGATGTTCCACGCGTTCGGGATGGGCACCCCCTCCTGAGTCTCCAAGCGTGCGGAGCCGGGCCTGGAAACATGAACAACCTTTAACGGGCCCTCCCACATGGGAGAAAGCTTATGCAACCCTTCCCTGGAGAGGACCCGTCTAAGCACGAGGTCCCCTACCTCAAGAGTCCTGGGGCGGATGTTGCGGCAGTGGTATCGCCGCAGCGCCTGTTGATACCTTGCCACTCGCAGCACGGCCTCTCGATGATGTTCCTCCCCCAGCACGAGATTCGTCCCCCTCATGGCGTCCTGCTGCGCCTCGTCGAATGCTAGGACCCGTGCGGAGCGACGCTTGACCTCGTGAGGGAGGACGGCTTCTGCTCCGTAGACGAGGAAGAAGGGGGTCTCGCCAGTCGGCTTGGCCGCGGTCTGGCGGATGGACCACAGCACAGACTGGAGCTCGTCATGCCAGCCCTTGCCGCAGGCCTCCAACTTCTTCTTGAAGGTCCTGGTTTTGAGGCCCTTCAGGACCTCCATGTTGGCTCGCTCGGCCTGGCCGTTACTCTGGGGGTGCGCCACCGAAGCGTAGCATATTTGCGTTCCAAGGTTAGCACAGTATGTTTTGAAGAGATTGCTGGTGAACTGCGAACCGTTGTCGGTGATGATGCGGTTAGGCACCCCAAACCGGCTCACGAGGCCCCTGATGAACTTGACCGCAGAGCCCGCCGGGATGGTGCGGACTGCTTCCACCTCAGCCCACTTGGTGAACTTGTCCACGGCGACGTAGAGGTAGCGATAGCCCCCTGGCGCCCGAGGGAACGGGCCTAGAATGTCCAGCCCCCAAACGGCGAATGGCCATGAGAGAGGTATAGTTTGCAGACCTCCCGCCGGCTGATGGATCTGCTTGGCGTGAAATTGGCAGGCCTCGCAAGCCTTTACCAGCTCAACTGCGTTGCTGAGTGCTGTGGGCCAGTAGAACCCGCTGCGGAACGCCTTGCCAATGAGGGTTCGCGACGATGAGTGATGCCCACAGTCTCCGCCGTGTATGTCTTCCAGCAATTCCTTCCCTAGCTCTCTGGGAATGCAGCGTAGGGACACGTCATTCGGTCGCCTCCGGTAAAGCTCTCCATCCCTGATGCAGTAGGCCATGGCTTGCCGCACCACACGCTCCGCCTCCTCCTCCTTCTCCGGCAGGGTCCCCCGCGTCAAGTAGCTCTTGAGCTCTGTGATCCAAAGACCCATCTTGAGGCTCAACGCCAGGCAGGCGTGCTCCACGAGGCCGGGCCGGACCGGGCTCCCGAGGCCGAGGCCGGGGGAGCTCCTCCCGAGGTTGCGCCGCGCTTGATAGTGATGGTGCCGCTGAGGGCCTGAAGAGTCGCTCTTCGAAGACGCCAGGCTCCTGAGGCAGCCGCCTGGACGCCCTCTTGGTGATAGCCTGAGAAGGCATCCAGGAAGCACAGCAGGTCACGCTCAGCGGTGGAGTCGACAATCTGGTCAATGCGAGGAAGCGGAAATGGATCCTGTGGGCAGGCCTTGTTGAGGTTGGTGAAGTCGACACACATACGTTCCTTTCCCCCTTTCTTTGGCACGACAACTGGGTTGGCCAGCCAATCTGGGTAGCGGACCTCGCGAATAACCCCTGCTACCTCTAGCTTGCGTCACGGGCTGGAGCCGCTCTGGTGGCACATGGAGGAGGCTGAAGGCCTCCACAGAGAGCACGTTGAGGCCGGCTCTGCCGTCGATGAGGGTCCTGGTGACTGCCACTTCGCAGATGGTGGGGGTGCACAGCATCGCGAGCGCACCCGATCCGGCGGGGTTGGAGGGGTGATCATCCGAGTTGAAGAGCAGATCGCCTCGGGCGCCCCCCAGCCCGGCGGGACTGCCTGGCGCTTGGAGGCGGCGGCGATCTGGCGGGTGAACGGCTTGACATGGCGGCTTGAAGGTGGCGCCAGTGAGCCGCCTAGGAGAGCTGCGACGACCGGGGGCGCCGGCTCGGCACGATGGGCGAGGGAGAGGTCGCGCAGCTCCCCCCAACAGGTCTCCTGCTTGTTCCCCGCCTGACCGATGGGGGCGTTGGCGGCAGGCGACAGGGAATGACGGGGGCGTCCGCCGATGGGAGCCGTCTGGGCGACTCGAGCGACGCGAGCAGCCCGACGCTCGGCGTGAGCTCGGCGAGCGTCAGCCATGGACATGACGGAAGATCACACGCGACCAACGGAAGAAAGATTCCGGCGCACCCCTACCTGGGGCGCCAAATGTCGGATTTCGGGTTCCGGCAGACCCTTGAGGTTCGAACACTGGGGTGCGCGCGGAGATCCTTCCCCTACCAGCTCACGCGTTGATGGTTAGCAAGGGATCTAAACTAGGAAGAAGAACACGAAAGGGACACGAGGTTTATACTAGTTCGGGCCACCATTGTGGTGTAATACCCTACTCTAGTTTGTGGTGTGGTGGATTGCCTCAGGGGCTGATGATGAACAGTACAAAGGAAGAACAGCCTCGCGAGGGGCTGTTCTTGAGCTAGTGTGATGGACTGCTTGGGTGAGCCCAGTCGCTTCTCTCTCTCTCTCTGGTAGGTTCAACCCGTCTTGGTCTGTCCCCTCTCCCTGTGGTGGCTAGTCCTATTTATAGAGGGAGGCCCTGGGCCTCTTCCCAAATAATGAGCAGGAAGGGCACCAACAATTGGCCATTTTGAAGGGGAACATGTAGTACACTTATCCTGACTAAAGTTGGTCTTCGGCTGCCAAAGGCTCTGACGGTGACGCCGTCCTGGGCTCCACGATGACCTCCTTCCTGCCGCTCTGCTGGTCTTGGTCTTGTTGCACTGAAGCGGTAACCTTTGCCTGATGCCTTGGCCTGTGCTTGCCTTCTTTGTACCAAAGGAGAAACGAGGACACTGCACGGGCTGGCGCCCGCCTGGTCTCGATCGTCATGGCTTGCGTCACGGGGCACCCTCGTGAGGTACCCTGCCTTGATCTCCGCCTCCTCCTGAGCCTGCCTGACGAGGCTGCTCCTGAGGAAGGTTCCTGTCGTCCGCCCCACGAGGCTTGGCCCCTCGCGAGGGTCTTGAGCTTGAGCTGATGAAGCTGGGCCGCGCTGGGCCCCCACTTGAGCCATGCCGCAGGCCGCAGGCAGGCAAGTCTGGGGACCCCCGTTCCCAGAACACCGACACGATAGTACTAGAGAAGTGTTGTACTACGTTGGTGCCTGGACGATCCCTGCAAGACACGGAAGATCAGTTCGTCCATGCATGTGACCAGACTCCAGCAGACACGCCTGGATTGGCTATCGTCTATTGTGCATGCTGTGTTGTACAGGGCTGTAGTTCTGGTGAGAAATCTAAAAAAAGGTTTCTTGTCATCTCGCAAAATTAGGTGTCATGTGCTTCGGATCACTGCGAGGGCTAAACAGCGACAACTGAGTTGGGCAAGTCATTGGGGGCACATGCACGAACAGTGACTACTTGGCTGCCATCTAGGTCAAGCCGGCTATGTTAATTAGGACATCTATCGACGGACCCCTTTTCTACGAGTTTATCTTTAATTTGAGCTTTGTTCCTCGTCTAGTTTGTCCGTCGGGATTCATGTTGTCTCCTTTGGGCAGTGAGGTTATGATTTCTTGTCATGTGGCGTTTTTCGTGTTATATGTTATAATCCGGCGCTTCAGATCAAAATGACGACAATTGCGCCTCCGGGCCACGTGCATGAAGACTTCTCGACAGTCATTGACGAGGTCAAGCCGGCTCCGATAGACAAAAGAAAACTAAGTACTACTCCACTATATAGGCAAGAGCCTCCGCGCTTGCTTGCTAGTGTTGCTCTCTTCACACTGTCTCGGCTTCTCCAGATCTAAACACGACAGTGGTGGACACACTCTCTCTCTCTCTGCTCACCGCTGGTCACAGATCCAGCCGGATCCTCTCCGCCGGGGAAGGTGAGAAGGTGCAACATTCACGCGGTCGTCCTCGGTGATGGCTCTTACCCACTGCTGGGCGCGTCCCGATCAGCCTGCCTTGTCGTTATCTCCCAAGCACCGCTGGCGAGGGAGGGTGTCGGTGTCAAAACCGGCGGATCTCGGGTAGGGGGTCCCGAACTGTGCGTCTAGGCGGATGGTAACAGGAGACAAGGAACACGATGTTTTTACCCAGGTTCGGGCCCTCTCGATGGAGGTAATACCCTAGTCCTGCTTGATTAATATTGATGATATGGGTAGTACAAGAGTAGATCTACCACGAGATCAAGGAGGCTAAACCCTAGAATCTAGCCTATGGTATGATTGTTGTTCGTCCTACGGACTAAAACCCTCCGGTTTATATAGACACCGGGATAGGTTAGGGTTACACAGAGTCGGTTACAATGGTAGGAGATCTACATATCCGTATCGCCAAGCTTGCCTTCCACGCCAAGGAAAGTCCCATCCGGACACGGACGAAGTCTTCAATCTTGTATCTTCATAGTCTTGGAGTCTGGCCGTGATGATAGTTCGGCTATCTCGACACCCCTAGTCCAGGACTCCTCAAGAGTCTCTGAACCAGGCTTCAATGACGCATTTAGTCCGGGCGCGCATATTGTCTTCGGCATTGCAAGGCGGGTTCCTCCTCGAATACTTCATAGAAGGTTTTGAACACCACGATAGTGTCGGCTCTGCAAAACAAGTTCCACATACCACCGTAGAGAGAGAATAATTTTGCACAGATATGTCGGCGTATTCCGCGGCGTGACATCACACCACGGCCAGGCCTTTATATGAATCGTTTTTACTATCCACCTCGGTAGCGTTTAGCGAGGCGGTTTCCCTGGCACGTCTTATCAAAGCATAGATCATGCCCCCTTATTCCGGGATTCCCATCAATACGGACGTGGGTAACCCATCCGCGCCATTGATTACGGCGCTTGGGAGATAAGCGAGTTTTACCAGGTTGGTGGGGGACGCATAGCTTCGTCCGTCCATATAAGGGGATAAGGATCCACCTTTTTCACCCACGCCTTCTTCCTCCTTTGCTCATCCATTTCCGCGCACTTGAGCTCCAGCGCCCTGTTGGGGAACGTTGCAGAAAATTAAAATTTTTCCTACGGTTTCACCAAGATCCATCTATGAGTTCATCTAAGCAAAGAGTCAAGGGAGAGAGTTTGCATCTACATACCACTTGTAGATCGAGTGCGGAAGCATTCAAGGGGATGGTGATGACGGAGTCGTACTCGCCGTGATTCGGATCACCGATGACCAAGTGCTGAACGGACAGCACCTCCGCGTTCAACACACGTACGGTACGGACGACGTCTCCTCCGTCTTGATCCAGCAAGGAGGAAGGAGAGGTTGAGGAAGATGGCTCCAGCAGACGACGTGGCGTGATGATGGTGGAGTGACATTCTCGGCAGGGCTTCGCCAAGCACACGCGGAGGAGGAGAGGTGTTGGGGAGGGAGGGCTGCGCCTTGGCTTGGGGTGTGTAGCCTCCCTCACCCCTCTATTTATAGGGGAAGGGAGAGGGGCCGGCCTCTAGATGCATCTAGAGGGGGCTTGCCCCCAAGCAAGGGGCGCCCCTCTAGGGTTCCCCTCAACCCTAGGCGCAAGGGCCCAAGGAGGGGGTGCGCTCAGCCCACCAGTGCTGGCCCCTTCCCACGCAGCCCAAGTGGCCCCCAGGGGTGGCCCCTCCCGGTGGACCCGGAACCCTTCCGGTGGCCCAGTACAATACCGGTATGCCCTCAAACATTCCGGTGTCCGTTTGACAACTTCCCATATATAAATCTTTACCTCCGGACCATTCCGAACTCCTCGTGACGTCCGGGATCTCATCCGGACTCGAACAACATTCGGTAATCACATACAAGTCTTCCTAATAGCCCTAGCATCACCGAACCTTAAGTGTGTAGACCCTACGGGTTCGGGAGACACGCAGACATGACCGAGACGCTCTCAGGTCAATAACCAACAGCGGGATCTGGATACCCATGTTGGCTCCTGAAGGAAATATGCCCTAGAGGCAATAATAAAGTTATTATTTATTTCCTCATATCATGATAAATGTTTATTATTCATGCTAGAATTGTATTAACCGGAAACATGATACATGTGTGAATACATAGACAAACATATAGTCACTAGTATGCCTCTACTTGACTAGCTCATTAATCAAAGATGGTTATGTTTCCTAACCATAGACATGTGTTGTCATTTGATTAATGGGATCACATCATTAGGAGAATGATGTGATTGACATGACCCATTCCGTTAGCCTAGCACTTGATCGTTTAGTACATTGCTATTGCTTTCTTCATGACTTATATATGTTCCTCGTAACTATGAGATTATGCAACTCCCGTTCTTTGGAGGAACACTTTGGGTGCTACCAAACGTCACAACATAACTGGGTGATTATAAAGGAGTACTACTGGTGTCTCCAAAGGTACATGTTGGGTTGGCGTATTTTGAGATTAGGTTTTGTCACTCCGATTGTCGGAGAGGTATCTCTGGGCCCTCTCGGTAATGCACATCACTATAAGCCTTGCAAGCAATGTAGCTAATGAGTTAGTTACGGAATGATGCATTATGTAACGAGTAAAGAGACTTGCCGGTAACGAGATTGAACTAGGTATTGGATACCGACGATCGAATCTCGGCAAGTAACATACCGATGACAAAGGGAACAACGTATGTTGTTATGTGGTTTGACCGATAAAGATCTTCGTAGAATATGTAGGAGCCAATATGGGCATCCAGGTTCCGCTATTGGTTATTGACCGAGAATAGTTCTAGGTCATGTCTACATAGTTCTCGAACCCGTAGGGTCCGCACGCTTAACGTTACGATGGCGATGCTTTTATTATGAGTTTATGGGTTTTGATGTACCGAAGGAGTTAGGAGTCCCGGATGAGATCGGGGACATGACGAGGAGTCTCGAAATGGTCGAGACATAAAGATCGATATATTGGACGACTATATTCGGAGTACGGAAAGGTTCCGAGTGATACGGGTATTTTTGGGAGTACCGGAGAGTTACGGGAATTCGTATTGGGCCTCTTTGGGCCATACGGGAAAGGAGAGAAAGGGCCAAAAGAGTGGTCGCATCCCTCCCCTTGGACTAGTCCGAATTGGACTAGGGAGGGGGGCGCACCCTTCCTTCCTTCTCCTTCTCTCTTCCCTTTCCTTCTCTCATACTCCTACTACATGGAAGGGTTCCTAGTTGGACTAGGAAAGGGGGAATCCTACTCCCGGTGGGAGTAGGACTCCCCTAGGGCACGCCATAGAGAGGGCCGGCCCTCCCCTCCTCCACTCCTTTATATACGGGGGCAGGGGGCACCCCATGGACACACAAGTTGATCTACGGATCGTTTCTTAGCCGTGTGCGGTGCCCCCTCCACCATATTCCACTTCGGTCATATCGTCGCGGAGTTTAGGCGAAGCCCTGCCGATGAGAGCATCATCATTGTCACCACGCCGTCGTACTGACGGAACTCATCCCCGACACTTTGTTGGATCGGAGTCCGGGGATCGTCATCGAGCTGAACGTGTGCTGAACTCGGAGGTGCCGTTCGGTACTTGGATCGGTCGGATCGTGAAGACGTACGACTACATCAACCGCGTTGTCATAACGCTTCCGCCACGGTCTCACGAGTGCGTGGACAATACTCTCCCCTCTCGTTGCTATGCATCACCATGATCCTTGCGCAGCGTAGGGAATTTTTTTTGAAATTACTACGTTTCCAACAGTGGTATCAGAGCCTGGTTTTATGCGTAGATGTCATATGCACGAGTAGAACACAAGTGAGTTGTGGGCGATACAAGTCATACTGCTTACCAGCATGTCATACTTTGGTTCGGCGGTATTGTGAGATGAAGCGGCCCGGACCGACATTACGCGTACGCTTACGCGAGACTGGTTTCACCGCTGCGAGCACTCGTTGCTTAAAGGTGACTGGCGGGTGTCTGTCTCTCTCACTTTAGTTGAACCGAGTGTGGCTATGCCTGGTCCTTGCGAAGGTTAAAACAACACCAACTTGACAAACTATCGTTGTGGTTTTAATGCATAGGTAAGAACGGTTCTTGCTCAGCTCGTAGCAGCCACGTAAAACTTGCAACAACAAAGTAGAGGACGTCTAACTTGTTTTTGCAGGGCATGTTGTGATGTGATATGGTCAAGACGTGATGAGATATAAGTTGTTGTATGAGATGATCATGTTTTGTTGAAGTTATCGACAACTGGCAAAAGCCTTATGGTTGTCTCTTTATTGCATAAGATGCAAGCGCCAAATAATTGCTTTACTTTATCGATATGCGATAGCAATAGTTGCAAGAGCAATAGTTGGCGAGACAACCATGTGACGACACATTGATATAGATCAAGATGATGGAGATCATGGTGTCATGCCGGTGACGATGGTGATCATGACGGTGCTTCGGAGATGGAGATCACAAGCACAAGATGATGATGGCCATATCATATCACTTATATTGATTGCATGTGATGTTTATCCTTTATGCATCTTATCTTGCTTTGTTTGACGGTAGCATTTTAAGATGATCTCTCACTAAAATTATCAAGAAGTGTTCTCCCTGAGTATGCACCGCTATGAAAGTTCTTCGTCTTTGAGACACCATGTGATGATCGGGTGTGATAGGCTCTACGTTCAAATACAACGGGTGCAAAACAGTTGCACACGCGGAATACTCAGGTTAAACTTGACGAGCCTAGCATATAACAGATATGGCCTCGAAACACGGAGACCGAAAGGTCGAGCGTGAATCATATAGTAGATATGATCAACATATTGATGTTCACCGCTGAAACTACTCCATCTCACGTGACGATCGGACATGGTGTAGTTAATATGGATCACGTAATCACTTAGAAGATTAGAGGGATGTCTATCTAAGTGGGAGTTCTTAAGTAATATGATTAATTGAACTTAAATTTATCATGAACTTAGTCCTGGTAGTATTTTGCAAATTATGTTGTAGATCAATAGCTCGCGTTGTTGTTTTCATATGTTTATTTTGATATGTTCCTAGAGAAAATTGTGTTGAAAAATGTTAGTAGCAATGATGCGGATTCGATCCGTGATCTAAGGTTTATCCTCATTGCTGCACAGAAGAATTATGTTCTTAATGCACCACTAGGTGACAGACCTATTGCAGGAGCAGATGCGTATGTTATGAATGTCCGGCTAGCTCAATATGATGACTACTTGATAGTTTAGTGCACCATGCTTAACGGCTTAGAATCGGGACTTCAAAGACGTTTTGAACGTCATGGACCATATAAGATGTTCCAGGTATTGAAGTTAATATTTCAAGCAAATACCGAGTTGAGAGATATGAAGTCTCCAACAAGTTCTATAGCTAAAAGATGGAGGAGAATCGCTCAACTAGTGAGCAAGTGCTTAGATTGTCTGAGTACTACAATCGCTTGAATCAAGTGGGAGTTAATCTTCCAGATAAGATAGTGATTGGCAGAGTTCTGTAGTCACCATCACCAAGTTAGTGGAACTTCGTGATGAACTATAATGCAAGGGATGAAGAAAACGATTCCCAAGCTCTTCGTGATGTTGAAATCGACGAAGGTAGAAATCAAGAAAGAGCATCAAGTGTTGATGATTGACAAGACCACTAGTTTCAAGAAAAGGGAAAGAAAGGGAAACTTCAAGTAGAATGGCAAACAAGTTTTCACTCCCATGAAGAAGGCCAAAGCTGGACCAAAGCCTGAAACTGAGTGCTTACACTGCAAAGGAAATAGTCACTGGAAGCGGAAATGCCCTAAATATTTGGTGGATAAGAAGGATGGCAAAGTGAACAAGGGTGTATTTGATATACAGAGTTATTGATATGTGCCTTACTAGTGTTTATAGTAACCCCGAGTATTTGATACTTGTTCGGTTGCTAAGATTAGTAACTCAAACAGGAGTTCTGAGAATAAACAGAGACTAGTTGAAGGGGAAGTGATGATGAGTGTTGGAAGTAGTTCCAAGATTGATATGATCATCATCGCACTCCCTATATTTTCGAGATTAGTGTTAAACCTAAATAAATGTTATTTAGCGCTTATGCGTTGAACATGAATATGATTTGATCATGTTTATTGCGATACGGTTATTCATTTGAAGTTTAAGAATAATTGTTATTCTGTTTACATGAATAAGACCTTCGATGGTTACACACCCAATGAAAATAGTTTGTTGGATCTCGATCGTAGTGATACACATATTCATAATATTGATGATAAAAGATGCAAAGTTAATAATGATAGTGCAACTTATTTGTGGCAATCGCCGTTTGGGTCATATCGGTGTAAAGCGCATGAAGAAACTCCATAAAGATGGATTTTTGGAATCACTTGGTTATGAATCATTTGATGCTTGCGAACCGTGCCTTTTGGGCAAGATGACTAAAACTCCGTTCTCCGGAACAATGGAACGAGCTACTGACTTATTGGAAATAATACATACCGATCCAATGAGTGTTGATGCTCGTGGCAAGTATCGTTATTTTCTGAACTTCACAAGATGATTTGAGCAGATATAGGTATATCTACTTGATGAAACATAAGTCTGAAATAGTTGAAAGGTTCAAAGAATTTCAGAGTGAAGTGGAGAATCATCGTAACAAGAAAATAAAGTTTCTACGATCTGATCGTGGAAGAGAATATTTGAGTTACGAGTTTGGCCTTCATATAAAACAATGTGAAATAGTTTCGCAACTTACGCCACCTGGAACACCATAGCTTAATGGTGTGTCCGAACGTCGTAACCGCACTTTATTGGATATGGTGCGATCTATGATGTCTCTTATTGATTTACCATTATCGCTTTTGGGGTTATGCATTAGAGACAGCTGCATTCACGCTTAAATAGGGCACCATCTAAATCCGTTGAGACGACACCAGATGAACTATGGTTTAGCAAAGAAACCTAAGCTGTCGTTTCTTAAAGCTTGGAGTTGCGATGCTTATATGAAAAAGGTTTTCAACCTGATAAGCTCGAACCCAAATCGGAGAAGTGCGTCTTCATAGAATACCCAAAGGTAACTATTGAGTACACCTTCTATCACAGATCCGAAGGCAAGTTATTCGTTGTTAAGATGGATCCTTTCTAGAGAAGAAGTTTCTCTCGAAAGAAGTGAGTGGGAGGAAAGTAGAGCTTGATAAGGTAATTTGTACCATCTCCCGAATTGGAAAGTAGTGCATCACAGAAATCAGTTCCAGTGATTCCTACACCAATTAGTGAGGAAGTTAATGATGATGATCATGAAACTTCAGATCAAGTTGCTACCAAACCTCGTAGGTCTTCCAGAGTAAGATCCGCACTGTAGTGGTACGGTAATCATGTTCTGGAAGTCATGTTACTAGACCATGATGAACCTACGAACTATGAGGAAGCGATGATGAGCCCAGATTCCACGAAATGGCTTGAGGCCATAAAATCTGAGATATGATCCATGTATGAGAACAAAGTATGGACTTTGATTGACTTGCTCAATGATCAGCAAGCCATGTTAAATAAATGGATCTTCAAGAGGAAGACGAACACTGATAGTAGTGTTACTATCTACTAAGCTCGACTTGTTGCGAAAGGTTTTCAACAAGTTCAAAGTGTTGAATACGATGAGATTTTCTCACTCGTATCGAAACTTAAGTCTGTCCGAATCATGTTAGCAGTTGCCACATTTTATGAAATCGGCAAATGGATGTCAAAACTGCATTGCTTAATGAATTTATTAAAGAAGAGTTGTATATGATGCAACCAGAAGGTTTTGTCAATCCTAAAGATGTTAACAAAGTGTGCAAGCTCCATGATCCATCTGTGGACTGGTGCAAGCATCTCGGAGTTGGAATATACGCTTTGACGAGTTGATCAAAGCATATGGTTTTATACAGACTTTTGAAGAAGCCTGTATTTACAAGAAAGTGAGTGGGAGCTCTGTAGCATTTCTAATATTATATGTGGATGACATATTGTTGATTGGAAATGATATCGAAATTCTGGATAGCATGAAAGGATACTTGAATAAGAGTTTTTCAAAGCAAGACCTCAGTGAAGCTGCTTCCACATTGAGCATCAAGATCTATATAGATAGATCAAGACGCTTGCTAAGATTTTTCAATGAGTACATACCTTGTCAAGATTTTGAAGTAGTTCAAAGTGGAACAGTCAAAGAAAAGTTCTTGCTTGTGTTGCAAAGGTGTGAAATTGAGTAAGACTCAAATCCCGACCACGGCAGAAAAATAGAAAAGAAAATGAAAGTCATTCCCTATGCCTCAGTCATAGGTTCTATAAAGTATGCTATGCTATGTACCAGACCTATTGTATACCTTGCTCTGAATTTGGCGGGGTGGAGTACAATAGTGATCTAGGAGTAGATCATCGGACATTGGTCAAGAACATCCTTAGTGAGGACTAAGGAAATATTTCTCGATTATGGAGGTGATAAAAGAGCCCGTCAAAAGAGTTACATCGATGCAAGCTTTTTACACTGATCCAGATGACTCTGAGTCTCAATCTGGATACATATTGAAAGTGGGAGCAATTAGCTAGAGTAGCTCCGTGCAGAGCATTGTAGACATAGAATATTTGCAAAATACATACGACTCCGAATGTGACAGACTGCTGACTAAGCTTCTCTCACGAGCAAAACATGATCATACCTTAGTACTCTTTGGGTGTTAATCACATAGCGATGTGAACTAGATTATTGACTCTATTAAACCCTTTGGGTGTTGGTCACATGACGATGTGGACTATGGGTGTTAATCACATACAGATGTGAATATTAGTGTTGAATCACATGATGATGTGAACTAGATTATTGACTCTAGTGCAAGTGGGAACCTAAGGAAATATGCCCTAGAGGCAATAATAAAGTTATTATTTATTTCCTCATATCATGATAAATGTTTATTATTCATGCTAGAATTGTATTAACCGGAAACATGATACATGTGTGAATACATAGACAAACATATAGTCACTAGTATGCCTCTACTTGACTAGCTCATTAATCAAAGATGGTTATGTTTCCTAACCATAGACATGTGTTGTCATTTGATTAATGGGATCACATCATTAGGAGAATGATGTGATTGACATGACCCATTCCGTTAGCCTAGCACTTGATCGCTTTAGTACATTGCTATTGCTTTCTTCATGACTTATATATGTTCCTGTAACTATGAGATTATGCAACTCCTGCCATCGGAGGAACACTTTGGGTGCTACCAAATGTCACAACGTAACTGGTTGATTATAAAGGAGTACTATAGGTGTCTCCAAAGGTACATGTTGGGTTGGCGTATTTCGAGATTAGGTTTTATCACTCCGATTGTCGGAGAGGTATCTATGGGCCCTCTCGGTAATGCACATCACTATAAGCCTTGCAAGTAATGTAGCTAATGAGTTAGTTACGGAATGATGCATTACGTAACGAGTAAAGAGACTTGCCGGTAACGAGATTGAACTAGGTATTGGATACCGACGATCGAATCTCGGGCAAGTAACATACCGATGACAAAGGGAACAACGTATGTTGTTATGCGGTTTGACCGATAAAGATCTTCGTAGAATATGTAGGAGCCAATATGGGCATCCAGGTTCCGCTATTGGTTATTGACCGAGAATAGTTCTAGGTCATGTCTACATAGTTCTCGAACCCGTAGGGTCCGCACGCTTAACGTTACGATGACAGTTTTATTATGAGTTTATGAGTTTTGATGTACCGAAGGAGTTCGGAGTCCCGGATGAGATCAGGGACATGACGAGGAGGCTCGAAATGGTCGAGACATAAAGATCGATATATTGGACGACTATATTCGGAGTTCGGAAAGGTTCCGAGTGATTCGGGTATTTTTGGGAGTACCGGAGAGTTACGGGAATTCGTATTGGGCCTCTTTGGGCCATACGGGAAAGGAGAGAAAGGGCCAAAAGAGTGGCCGCACCCTCCCTTGGACTAGTCCGAATTGGACTAGGGAGGGGGCGACCCTTCCTTCCTTCTCCTTCTCTTCCCTTTCCTTCTCTCCTACTCCTACTACATGGAAGGGTTCCTAGTTGGACTAGGAAAGGGGTAATCCTACTCCCGGTGGGAGTGGGACTCCCCTAGGGCGCGCCATAGAGAGGGCCGGCCCTCCTCTCCTCCACTCCTTTATATACGGGGGCAGGGGGCACCCCATGGACACACAAGTTGATCTACGGGTCGTTCCTTAGCCGTGTGCGGTGCCCCCCTCCACCATATTCCACCTCGGTCATATCGTCGCGGAGTTTAGGCGAAGCCCTGCGCCGGTAGGGCATATTTCCAACACGCCCAAGTCCGGACATCCCACCTCAACCTTCTCCAACCATGTCCGGAGCGGGAGGCAGGTGGATGGCCTCCTCCGTCACGGAGGGGCACATCACAAAGCTGCGGGAGGCCGGATACTTGTCCAGCAACATCGCGCACAGGCTGCCCGACGCGGGGCAGCTCATTCCAACCCCCAGGCCCCATGAGAGGGTGGTGTTTCTCCCCCACTTCCTCCGCGGACTAGGTTTTCCACTTCACCCATTTGCCCGGGGCTCATGTTCTACTACGTCCTGGACTTCCACGATCTGGCCCAATTTCATCCTCAACATCTCGGCGTTCATCATCGTATGCGAGGCCTTCCTTCGCATCCAGCCCCACTTCGCTTATGGCTGAAGATCTTCAATGTCAGCCGAAGGTAGTGGGGCCGCTGCCGGAGTGCAGAGGCGCCATGGTTGGCAAGATGGCCAAAGTCCTATGGCTCGAGGGCTCCTTTGTGGAGACAATAAAGGGGTGGCAATCGGGGTGGTTCTATATCACCGAGCCGCGCGACTCCAAATGGGCGGCGGCCCCCGAATTCAGATCTGGCTTCCCCACACGGCTCTCGTCATGGAAAGAGACGTGTCTGACGTGGGGGAATTCGGACGAGCTATCCGGAATTCAAACATGCGTCTGAAACCTGGTGGACAAGAATCTCAAGCTTGTCAACGTAATCCAGGTGATGCTCATCCGCCGGATTCTCCCATGCCAGCAAACAGGCTTTCAAATTGTGGGAGTTCGATCCGCACAACACCCAATCTCGACAAGGCTCTTCGACACTACGCACGAAGATGCCCGGAAGGTATTGTTCAAGGGCGCCGAGGCTCCCACATCCGCCATCAAGATCGTGGATTCAGCTCGCAGTCAAGCCAGCGAGGTGAGTTATTTTACCCTTTATGGGACTCTTTTTCATAGTTTGACTCTATGCGGGATCTAAAACTCCCTAACCTTTAACAGATCGGTCAAGACGTCCGGACAGGTTAACTGTTCGGCTCCTTTGCCAGAAGACCTAGCGGACGCCCGATTGACGGGGCTGCTGGCTCCGGTACCTCATGTGGTGCCGGAGAAGAAGGCCAAGAAGTACGCAACGGGAACTCGAAGGAGCTCCCGACGCCGGTCTTTGTCGATTGAAGCACAATCTTCTCCCGAGAACGAGGAGGAGGAAAGAAGCCTCTCCCAGCCAGGGAGGAGAGAAAAGGAAGGCCGCCTAACCGGGAGGCCGGAGGGTCCAAGAAGGGAAGAACCCTTCCTCCAGACTTCTCCACCAATGTCAACAACGACGAGGAGGATTGGCCAACAAGGGCCAAGCCCCTGGCGAGATCATAAGTGTCCGGATACCCATGGCTTTCTTATTGCATAGTGTTCTCTAATCCCGAACAATCATGCAGTCCGCGCAAGGGCGAGTTCGCCGCTTCGTCGAGCGGGTCCCTGGGTTCATCGGAAATGGAGAGTACTTCACTTCCGGCCGCCTCATCGCCTCACGCTGCGGACGATGCCGAGGTGGTGCCCCAAGGGGGGCCTGGTCAAGAGGAGGTGGCGCAGGAGGCGCCGCAAGGCAACCTCCCGGACTCCAGGCGCGTGGGGGGCGAGACCCCCAGGGGCTCTAAGCCCGACCCTCGTCCGGACTCCATGCTGGAACCTTCAACTGTTCCGGAGTCCGGCAAGCGGTCCCTTCATAAGAAGGGTAAGACGCCGGTGTCTTCCGTCCAACCGGAGGCACCAGATAGCATCGGAGGCGCTTATGGCGCCTCCATCGAGGAGGAGCACCGCACTGTTATGAGTGTGGTGATCCAGAAAGTTCAGTCCGCCAAGAGCGGGCTGACTGAAGCCTGTACCAGCCTTCTAACAGGCTTTGAGGTAAGTTTAGAATATGTAAAAAATATTACCGCATAGACAGTAGCCCCTGATGCTTAGTTCGGTGCTCGGAAAAGAAAAGTCGGACTAAGGATCTAAAAAGATATACGCAGGAGTCTAACATAAGTATGTCAATATGGGAATGCAGTGTCTTTCTTGACCTCTGCCAAGACCGATCATGGAGGTCAGTGCATTGAAGCAGAACCTCGAGCGGTCCGAGAACGAGCTCGGCCTTGCCAAGAAGCAGCTCGAGGACAAGGAAGGTAAGTAATACCTTATTAAAGAAATACCTTATAGAAAAGGTTTTGGTTGCAAAAAATAACAGGAATAACATGGGTACTACAGGGGCCACGAATGAGGTGGCGACCCTGAAGGAAGTGGTGTCTGTGGCCGAAAGCAAAGCGGCCGCGGAGCGCACCGAGCGAGAGAAAGGGGAGGCACAGCTGGCAGAGGTGCGGCAAGAGCTCCAAGCTCTCGTGAAAAAAACACGAGGGTTTGGAGCATGACTCGAAGACCCGAGAGTCCGAGCTTGCCTCGGCTCTTGAGAGTGCCAAAGCTGCTAAGGCCGAGGCCCAAAAAGCCCTCCAAGAAATTGAATCATTAAAGAAGATAGCGGCGGTAAGGCATTCTTTATGCAAAGCAAGCATGTGAAAGTGAATTACCTATTACTTACCCGGATTCGGAGCTCTCCAGGAGCATTCGCAGATCTGCCCCGTAGTGTGTCTGATGCTGCCGCATTCTACCGCGCCAAGGAGGGGAGCTCAACGGAGAAGGTGTTCTGGTCTCAGTATGCTGAGGCCGGACATCCGGTGCCCCTAAGCGACCAGCTGAAGCAGTTGGTCGAGCTCCACAAGGTCACCGTACAGGCCATGAAGGGCCTCATAGTTCAGTTGTGGCCATTGGAAGCCATGCCTGGGAGCTACTTTGGGCTAGTGTGGCGGCTGGTGGACGCCTGTCCACGGGTTGAAGTCATCAAGCGCTCTGTCTGCATTGAAGGTGTCCGTCGGGCCCTTGCCCGTGCTAATGCACTGGGGCAAGATGGATGCGGAGAAGCTTGTGACGGACGGGCCACCGAAGGGCAAGGAGCATCGCACGCCCGAAATGTACTATGAGGGCCTCCTGAAGGGTGCCCGCCGAATAGCAGATGAGTGCTCCAAAGATGTAATTTTTGAATAGACTCGCATTTGTTATCCTGTATGCTGAAAACTTGTTCATATGCGCTAAGCAACGCTTGTTAATTTAAAATATTACCTTCTGCGCGGTCGTTTATCAAATTTGAGAGATGGCAAGTCGTTGGCTTCAGCCCCCATGCCATGAGTGCTGGGGTGTTCGGGATAAACTTGAGCGCTCTTGTTCCCCTTCTTGCGTCCATCGAGGGAGGCGTTCAACGCAACGAAAGAGGCAACCGGACTTATAATGCTTGAACACTCTCACTTAGCCATAGAATTCTATAATTTTAAATTTCGGCGAAGCCCCTAGTATTCGGAAGACCCAGTTCGGGGCGCTATCCATGCCTTGGCCGGACAATTCCGGTTCCTTGCTCTAAGCGGCATAAGTCTTTAGGGACCCGAAAAAACCTCTCGAACAGCGAACGGCTCTCGCCCTATCATGACGGTCAGTTTTAGCTTTCTCCACTGAGGTGCTCAACCCAACTCAACCGGGGCACAATCGTAGTGGTTCTCCCGGTGCTACCTTAGCCGATATAACGGAACGTAAGGTACCAAAACACGGGAACCGGGCAAACCCAACTATTGACCCAAGACATGATTCGAGCCGATTCATATAATGCTATAAGTTCGGGGTGCCGCACTTGTGAAAGTGTTCGGACTTATCACACCATAAATTTGGGGTACTTAAGCCCCTAGTGTATTGGCCGTACCAAAGTGTATGGGTGCAACATGTCATAAAATGAACATATGTATAGATAAAGAAAGGAGTGCAATAATAAGCAAAAGCTATGTATTGTTTATTCAAAAAGGTACTGCAATGAAAGAAGAACGATACAAATAGTGCGATAAGCAAGGGATGGGACTATCTAACATGTCCCCTCCGAGGGTAAGTCATGGATGGTATGTAAAACAGGTATAATGCTCGTAATAGAGACCACTGAACACTCGACGTAGCTTCAGCTTCCCTCGGCTGTTGCATCGTGAGTTCGGCGATTCTAGTGCGGACAAGACTTACGGAAAACGGAGTCCTGAAAGTAAGAAAAAGAAGAAAAAAGAAAAAGTAAAAAGAATGACACAATCGGAGCCCACAGTGCGGTTGAGCCGCGTTCTGGGTGTGCCGTGGTCGTGCCCCTCCCCTTATGCCCATGGTATCTCCAGAGCGTAGTTATGTACGCGTAGTACCGGCTTCGTAATTTCGCAAGGGCTGGGGTTGGGGCCGGATTGCTACGCGTGCTTGAATCGTGCCAGGCGGCCTTGTTGTAGGTTACTCCGGGTGCGCTTGACAGTGTCCGGACGCTTAGTGGCCGGACTCGAGAATTGCTGTGAGAGGCTGCTTAGCAGCTCCGCCGCGAGGGCCGCCGTGTGCTCCTCTGTTCGGAGAGAGCGTTCGGTGTTTCCATTGACTGTGATTACTCCTCGAGGGCCTAGCATCTTGAGCTTGAGGTATGCGTAGTGCGGCACCGCATTGAACTTTGCAAATGTGGTTCGTCCGAGCAGTGTGTGATAGCCGCTATGAACGGGACTATGTCAAGATTAACTCTTCGCTTCGGAAGTTATCCGGGATCCAAGACCACTTCAAGTGTAATCGAGCCTGCATAATTGGCCTCTACACCCGGTATGACGCCTTTAAAGGTCGTCTTTGTAGGTTTAATCCTTGAGGGTCTATGCCCATTTTGGCGCACCGTATCCTCGATAAAGCAGGTTCAGTTGCTACCGCCGGCCCATCAGGACTCTGGAGAGGTGAAATCCGTCAATAATTGGGTCAAGAACCAATGCGGCAAAACTGCCATGATGAATGCTAGTGGGGTGGTCCCTTCGATCGAAGGTGATCGGGCAGGAAGACCATGGGTTGAACTTTGGGGCGACTGGCTCCATCGCATATACGTCCCTTTGCACGCTTCCGCTCCCTTTTGGGTATGTGGGTTGCGTATATCATGTCCACCGTCCGCACTTGTGTGGGAAAGCCCTTCTGTCCTCTATTGTTCGGCAGCCGGGGCTCTTCCTCGTCATCGCTATGCAGCCCCTTGTCATTGAGTTCGGCACTTAACTTGCCTGCTTGCTTGAACACCCAACAATCCCTGTTGGTGTGATTGGCTGGTTTTTCGGGGGTGCCATGTATCCGCACAAGCGATCGAGTATTCGGTCCAAGTTGGACGGGCCGGGTATTTCTTTTGAATGGCTTCTTCCACGACCGGGTTTAGAGCCTCTGAATCCGGCATTGACGGCTGTATCTTCAGCATTATCGCTGTTAACGCGGGCGCTTGTTCTTGTTGCGACGCGACCGCCATTGTTGTCCTTGGTATCCGAACTATCGTGGTGTTTGGCCAAGTTGTTGCTTCGAGCTAGCTGTTGTCCTCTCCCGCACAAAAGCGGGTCATGAGTGTTGTGAGGGCTGCCATGGATTTCGGCTTTTCCTGTCCTAGGTGCCGGGCAAGCCATTCATCGCGGATGTTATGTTTGAAGGCTGCAAGGGCCTCTGCATCCGGACAGTCAACGATTTGATTTTTCCTTGTTAGGAACCGTGTCCAGAATTGTCTGTCCGATTCTTCTGGCTGCTGAATTATATGGCTGAGGTCATCGGCGTGCGGTGGTCGCACATATGTGCCCCGGAAGTTATCAAGGAATGCGGCTTCCGTGTCCTCCCAACAACCAATTGATTCTGCCGGCAAGCTGTTGAGCCAATGCCGAGCTGGTCCTTTAAGCTTGAGTGGGAGGTATTTGATGGCATGTAGATCATCACCAAGGGCCATGTGGATATGGAGGAGATAGTCCTCGATCCGCACCGCAGGATCTGTGGTACCATCGTATGATTCGATGTTTACGGGTTTGAAGCCCTCGGGGATTTTATGATCCATTACTTCATCTGTGAAGCATAGTGGGTGTGCGGCGCCTCTGTATTGGGCTATATCACGACGTAGCTCAAATGAGCTTTGTCTACTGTGTTCGTCCCGGCCGGGTTTGCTGTATCTGATGCGACGGTAATCATCCCGAGTGGTTGGGGGCCCACGCGATCCATAGATCGATCTTGTATGTTTTGCCTTATCCTCCAATATATCTCGCAAGTCCGGCGCATTTTCCCGTGCCTTGGTACTTTTTGAGCGGGCGCTGGGTGTGGCTTGAGCGGAGGGCCGAGAGGCTTCTCCGTCATGCCACGGGTGGCCGGTCCGCCATGTCGTCTTATTTGGTGACTTGGGTGCTTCCTCCTCCGATCGAGGCAACGGCTGCGTTTGGGGTAGCTTTTGGAGGGGCGTTCGAGTTCATACTCTTCGGCTGCAAGGACTTCAGTCCATCTATCAGCTAGCAGGTCTTGGTCATCTCTAAGTTGTTGCTGCTTTTTCTTGAGGCTGCTTGCCGTGGCTATAAGCCTGCGTTTGAAACGCTCCTGTTCGGCGGGATCCTCAGGCACGACAAATTCATCGTCGTCGAGGCTTGCCTCATCTTCGGAGGGAGGCGCATAATTATCGCCTCGACCTCTCTTTATGCCGCCTTTGTCATGCGGACTTGCTTCTCCCTCTTCTTGCGCCGAGTCCTGCCGAGGGGGTTGTCTTGACCTTGTCCGGGTGTTATTATCTCCCGTGCCGGAATCACCGTTTTTGCTGTGGCGGGATTTAGAGAGGCGCCGCTGACGCTGGCACTTCGGTTGCTTCTTGGAGGGGTCATCCTCCGTTGTTCCATGGCCGTTCCCATCTTTTGGGATGTCCACCATGTATATGTCGTATGACGAGGTGGCCTTCCAATGCCCTGTAGGCGTTGGGTCTTGGTCGACTCCGGCATCGTTGTCCATACCGTCGATGTCTTCGGAGTCGAAGTCGAGCATGTCGGTTAAATCATCGACAGTGGCTACAAAGTGGGTGGTGGGTGGGCGTTGAATTTCTTCGTCGTCCGCATCCCAACCTTCATGTCCGTAGTCCGGCCAGGGCTCTCCGGATAAAGAGAGAGACTTTAGTGAATTCAGGATGTCGCCAAAGGGCGAGTGCCGAAAGATGTCCGCGACGATGAACTCCATGACCGGCGCCAATCGGATTCGATTAAGGGGGGCGCGGAGGGTTCGGAGTCCGGAGAGGAGTCCGGCACCTCGAGTCAAGGTCTTCGCCATAAGCGAGTGGATGGAGTTCAGCTCAATCGCCGTAGAGATCGTAGCCCACGAGGCGATGTCCAACCACTCGTCCTCAATCGGGGAATCCGGCTCCGGATTGAGGGTCAGAGCGGATGCTGGTGCGGCCTCCAGGGCACTGTTCGGCGGCAGAGCTAGATCATACACATCGAGACAGTGCGGCACGCTCGGCTGTGGCTCGAATCCGTCGAAGATCAAGTCTCCGCGGACATCGGCCGTATAGTTCAAACTTCCAAATCTGACACGATAGCAGGGGCATAGCTTTCGATCTGCTTCCAGATGGCTGCTTAATTGCCCGCAGCAAAGCCGCCGAATACAAAGATCTGTCCGGGAGAAAAGTCTCACCCTGGACCGCGTCGTTATTGATGATCGAAGGAGCCATCGGGCCTATCGGTGACGCATACGGAGGAACTCTCAATGAAAGCACCAATGCCGTGTCAAAACCGCGGATCTCGGTAGGGGGTCCCGAACTGTGTGTCTAGGCAGATGGTAACAGGAGACAAGGGACGCGATGTTTTTACCTGTGTTCGGGCCCTCTCGATGGAGGTAATACCCTACTCCTGCTAGATTAATATTGATGATATGGGTAGTACAAGAGTAGATCTACCACGAGATCAAGGAGGCTAAACCCTAGAAGCTAGCCTATGGTATGATTGTTGTTCGTCCTACGGAGTAAAACCCTCCGGTTTATATAGACACCGAATAGGTTAGGGTTACACAGAGTCGGTTACAATGGTAGGAGATCTACATATCCGTATCGCCAAGCTTGCCTTCCACACCAAGGAAAGTCCCATCCGAACACGGGACGAAGTCTTCAATCTTGTATCTTCATAGTCTTGGAGTCCGGCCGTGATGATAGTTCGGCTATCCGGACACCCCCTAGTCCAGGACTCCCTCAGAGGGCCTCCGACCCCTTCTTCCTCGCTGCCGTAGTGTGGGCAGATCCGGCCTCCCGCCGCCCACCTAGCGACATCCCGGCGACCATCAGGTATAACTTCCTTCAAAATCGGCCTTGCTCTACTTCCCGAGCTCCTGACGTTGCTGCATTTGTAACTTTTACTATTTCTCAGGCCCCCTCGTAGATAGGATCGATCGGCTGTTCGAAAACCACCTAATTGTTTTACGTTTAAGAGGTAAAACTATTTCATGCACTCGAATCTAGTACTACTTGGTTCAAACAAGGAAGAAAGGGGGTGGGAGTGGGGGAGGATTTGTTACCTGAATCTAGGACTTGGTCGAAAGAGGAAATAATGAGGGCGAAAAGTAGCAGAGACTGGCTATCCAACTGGTCTCTAGGTCTAATAGGGAAATAAAGGGAAACGCAGTACAAACTCAATATAAACCCGATCTATTGGTTGAAAAAGGAAAGAAAGTGGGGACTGGGGGACAAGTCAACAGAGTAAGTCCAGCACTAGATTTGCTAGCCTCACACAGTATAAGGTGGCTATACCGAACAAAAATGGGACCAACCCAGATATCCTGTTCTGATGTTTGTTGCCCCGAGCCACTCTTATGTAATGCCACTGGTAAAATTTAGCAGTCGCACTGTTAAAAGTAAGGACACATTAAACCAATGTTGTTTTCAATGTAATGCCTCCAGTAATATGAATCAATGGCACTTCTTTACATGTCCTGCTAAAATTTCCCATTAAGATAAGTTGGTTCTTTTCGTTAGAAATGCAACTGTCTTGGTCCGCCTACTCTCCCGTGCCCAAAGTAATGTCGTATTTAATGGTTGTCATAGTTAATCCTAATGCCCACACTAATATCTAGCAATGCCACTGCTTTAGAAATTGCTACTGTCCTTGTAGGATTGCCATTCAGATAAGGAACATGCTTCTTTTCATTTTATGCATGTTTCATCACTTGTTAGTCACCCTCCTTTCCACCTTTTTTGTGCAAACAGAGATATACATTTCACGCTCGATCTTAGTTGAACTGCACAAATGATATCCAAATTATAGTTGAGCATTCCAGGAGCTTCACAACCAAACTTTATGTTGCTCAATTTTATTGCAACTAATGAAGAAGAAGCACTGTGGGTTTCGTTTTCTGATGGAAATGGAACCGGGGCGGGAGCCCTTTTCCTAAATTTTTTTTGAAGAAGAAGCTGCTAGCTCACGGGACATTGCTTCATTTTAGGTGAACTGCACCAAAAGGTCCCATGAATTGAATCATCCATGTTGGTGACTGAAAGAGCCAGCTTCAAAGATCCCGCCTAAGCACCCCGGCCTCCATCCTCATGACGCACGGTACACCTCGTTTGCCACCTGCTCGACCCTAGTGTCACTGATAAAATGAAGTAATAATACAGTTAAAATAGAGCGAGTGTCATATCTATCATTTCATTTCCAATGTAGATAAAGAAAGTGCTTCTCTTTGTTAAAGTATGTTTCATCAACTAGTCCCATTGTTAATGTTTAAGCGTTTACGCAAGAACTGGGTGCTTAATTTTTGTTGATATGTACAAAAATAGAGATTTGAATGTCTCAAGGCGCCTCCTTGTACTATCGCTGTACACCGATGTTCATCAGCGGAAGGTGTATCTGGGAGACTTGGGACGATGTCCAGTATGAGGCGTCGCAGGGCCCATCTCGCCCTCGCAGCATGGCATACTACTATACTATCACAATATTTTCTTCTATTTATTTTGTGTATTTCATCAACTAGTGCCACTATAATGTAATCACGCTTTTTCATCTGTGCAAACAGGGTTATTCAGCTGCATTTTGGTGGAACTGCACAAATGTACGTATGGAACCGGCATATATGCAGAGTGCGAGGTGTGCCAAGTAAAAATTACCGACACCAACCATGCTGCATGCACGCATTGGCATCCACCATCACCAGTGGGACGTGTGGCGCTCTCTATGGACGGATCTTTCTTGGCAGCAAATCCTCTAACCAAATACTAGTAGCTTATATTGGCAGTTTTCTAGGGAGTACTCTTTTCTGAAAGAAGCACCAATCTATTTTTATTTATTTTTACACTGTCACAACTTTGACCCAAAGGTCCAGAGCTATTTTAGGGTGATTGGCATAGTACTCGGAGACTGATTGTAAGCATGATTTTCATTAGCTGTCACACTGATTGTAAGCATGAGCAGGTGGAAGATTAGGTTAGTGCGAAGCTTACCTTAAACCCTACCACCGCCGTTGAAACGAGGCAAGCGTCGAGGGAACCATGGAGAACGGCGGGGAAGCGACGTCGCGCCATCCGGCCTCCTCTTGCGGTGGGAGAACGAATACTCCTGTGGCTCCGGCTGGCTCTGCACCCTCACGAACGGCACACCATACTCGATCGATTCGTTATCCTCTGGGTGCTCGACCTTCGACCTGTCGCCCACCACCGCCTCGATTGTCTTCTCGGGCGAATCTGCCCGCTCCATCGCCCATAGGAGATACTCGATGAACTCGGAGGATCTGCAGGCGTGATCGCCGAGGAGTACATGTACATCGCCACCCTCATCGCCACCGTCTCGCTCTTTCGCATACATTGCCACATGGCCCGCACCGTCCTCAAATCTCCCACTCATTGTCAAACCAACTAAGGATCTCCTTCAACCTGGCTAACTTTGCACAGCCGCCGTCGGGCGATCTGCTCGATTCTTCTGCTGCATCCTCTCCATAGATTTCCTTCCGAGTGGTCCGGTGCTAGCTTTGGAAGATGGGAGGAGAGACGGTGGTCTTGCAATAGAGAAGAGGGAGAGGAGAGGAGGTGGTTTTGGAATGGAGATGATGGAGAGGAGAGGAGGTGGTTTTGCAATGGAGAGAAGATCAGAAGAGGGAGAGGCAAGACGGTGGTTTTGGAATGGAGATGATGGAGAGGAGAGGAGGTGGTTTTGGAATGGAGATGATGGAGAGGAGAGGAGGTGGTTTTGCAATGGAGAAGATCAGAAGAGGGAGAGGCGAGACGGTGGTTTTGGAATGGAGATGATGGAGAGGAGAGGAGGTGGTTTTGCAATGGAGAAGAGGGAGAGGAGCGTGCAGCAGCGATTTAGGATTGGACGAGAGGGTCAAGGCTGTGATCGGATCAAAATCAAAATCAATTTACCCTTCAATTAAGAAAGCAACCCCACATTAACTAGTCTCCCTTTTATTACGGGTCATAATTGACCATGATTTTCGCACAAAAAATATATGTTATGTTGCAAAAATAATATAATTTGAAAGTACATTCAGATACGAACCAAACGATACAATTTTTGGTGACATGCATTCACATTTTGCTTGTCAAATACAGTACATGGTCAAACTTTGACCCAAAATACGCAAAACAACAAAAAAATACTTCCAAGACCAGTGCCGCTCTTCCGCTCTTCTCCTCTTAAACCACCGCCGCTCCTCTCCTGTTCCAATCTAAATCTAGCGCCGCTCCTCTCCTCTTCCATTTCAAAACCACCGCCCCTCCTCTCCTGTTCCAGTCCAAAACCAGCGTCGCTCCTCTCCCATTCTAATCCAAAACCAGCGCTGCTCCTCTCCTCTTCCATTCAAAAACCACCGCCGGCGAGTGAAGGTGCTGTGGAGAAGTAGATCGATGGAGGAGTACAACCGATACATGAGGATCGCAGACGGCGACCCTGTGAAGCTAGCTAGGATGTTGGAGATACAGTCTTGACAACAAGGACCAACTAGCAGTGACGGCGACATCCATGGCCAAATATCTGCAACAGAGCGAAAAGGCGGCGATACTCCCAGAGGGAGTCGCGCCGGAGTACATAGAGCTGCTCCTCTGGGCCATGGAGCAAACAGATTAACCGAATCTGATCGTGAGGGAGCGGTGGTGGGAGTATCGATCCCAGATGGAGCATCCACCAGAGATTGAAGGATCGAGCATCTACAGGTGCCGTTTGTGAGGGTGTCCTGCCAGAGCGAGCCGGTGGAGTCTTCGTCGACCGAACCCAACTGCAAGAGGAGAAAAGCAGTTGGCCCGACGACGCTTCCCCGCCATCATCTCCCTCGCCGTTCACATTGTCTCACGGGGCGGCTGTCTGCCGCCGAGGAATAGGAGGGGGCTGCCCCCCCTAGCCCAATAGTCAGGCAGGTTGTGAATTGTCAGGAGGAGCTTAGGGTTGTCAGTATTTGCAGGTTGTGAATTGTGTTTTGTGTTGTGTATTTTGAGAGTACTTTCAGATATGAATGTCTTTTGAATTTCAGATTTGCAGTATTGAGCATATGAAGAATTTTATGAATTCTAGAGATCTATTTTTAGCACTTAAAAAATGTAGTTTCATAGGAGTATAAAAGTGCAGATTTAGAAGAAAGCGCAAGTTTCAGTTTCAGATAAGAAACTGCAAGTTCAGTTTCAGATAAGAGCTGCAACTTTCGGTGGCGTAGCATTTATATTAACACGGCCTTTTCAAACAGGGTTAACATCATGTTGGAAGTTTTATTCATGGTCGAAAATGGAACTACCAGCCAGTTAACATCATGCTGATCAACATTCATGCATAGCACATCTTCATATGATGCACAGTCAAAATGCCCACACAATGTCGAGTGTGCGAAACATAGAGAAAGCGAGGGACGAAGTTTTGGCAAGTGTTGGACGTGGTTTTGGGCTGCCCCGTCTAGGCTTTCATTTTTAACATGCGCAGCCCACGACCTCGGATGGGAGGGCCTGTTTGTATTTTCTTAGGGTCGTCATGTATCGACCGGCCTATGGACCTCCCATCCGAGGTTTTATTTTTGGCAGCCCAATTTATGTATTTTTTGAAGAAAACGCAGAGGTCTGTTCTATTTTTCAATATAAGAATAGGAACGCCAGGTACAACTTATGTTTCCCTTCTAACTATATTATATATATTTAAATTATTTTGTATGTTATTATATATTATTTTTATTGTCATCATATATTTATGAGATACTTACATATGTAAGAAAACAATATCCCACATCTTATTAACTTATAAAAATAATTTCTTAACAAATAAAATCCTGGATTGGTTTGGCACGAAAGTCCTAGTGATTGTGTACAAAAGCTTGGTAAGATTTAAGGACGAATGTAATAATATCACTTATTGTTTAAATATATTTATAACAAAATGCTCAGCCCTTTTTTATTTTTTGATAACATTGCTGGCCCGACCCAACATTATAATTAGAATCAGCCCAGCAAAATCGTGTATTTCGAGAAAGTGCAAATGGCCTGTAATTTTTTAGGAAATAAAATAAATTGGCCGCATGGACGCTACATTAATTGTTCATCCATCCCAGCTAATGGCTGTAATTCAAAAAAAAGATCAAATTGACTGTAAATTCTACCGCGCAAAAGAAAAGACTGTTGATTCTGAAAAAATGGGTTGAATACGTGCCACATTTTTGGAGGCTGAAATGTGAGCCAATAGGTCGAAGCCAACACAAGTCGTTGTCAATTTAGTCAACAAATGATTCTGACATGTTAGCCGTTGGATTTACATCCAACGACCGGCATCCATCTTCAATCTCTCGTCTTCTTCTCCGGCGCCGGGACCACCTCCCGCCTCCTGCTGCTAGCAGCTCTGCTTAGCACGCTTCGCTATGAAGCGCTAATCCACCGTTGGCCAGACCATCCCTCCACCCCTCCACACCTCTTGTTCTTCTCCACCGACTGCCGAACCACACCGCACCAGAACCAGTTAACCCTCATACACCTCTCCGTCTGCGACTCTACTCCCGCGTCTTCCCATCTCCGGCTCGTTGCTGTCCGGGGCCTCGCCGTCGTCCACCACCTTGGATGCACCGTGGTCAACGTGGTCAAAGAATGACACCATCGAGAGTAGACTGAGCGTGGAGAGGCTGACAGCTGGGTCCACGGCCGCACACAAGGAAATGCCTCCTTATTATGCGCAAAATAATGATTCCTCCACCTGACATCTAGGACCCACCGGAAGGGCCTCTGTATTTCACGAAAAAAACATGCCCCCCGCTGACTTGTCGGACCCACCAGCTATCTTCGCACGGAAGGAAGTGCCTCCTTATTACGCACAAAAAATGAATACTCCCCACCCGGTGGAACCCAAAGATCTTTGGGAGGCTGACTTGTGGGCCTACCAAGTTGACGGGGACGGAGGGCTTTGTCAACTTAGTCAATATGAACGATTCTAGCTCCTGTTACCGTACGATGTTCATCCAACGGTTGTAGTGCTTATTCAACCTCTGGTCTTCTTGCTCCCGCCGCCCAAACCAGCACCGGTCGTGTCGCGTGCTCCTGCCTCCCGTGGCCGGCTATGATGCCGCGGAGGCCTCACCGCCCACTACTACTCCCACCGCTGGCCAGGCCATCCCTCTACTCACCCACACCCCCTGTTATTCTGCGGCGACAGCAGCCTCACACCGCAGCCGAACCAGTGAACCCTCACACTCCTCATCGCGTGGGCATCCACTGTTGCATCTTCCCCATCTCCGAGTCGTCCCCTTCCTAGGCCTCATCATCGTCCACCGCCATGGTGATCTCGGCGCGGCGTGGTCAACGTGGTCAAGGAACGACTTCCATCGGACATGGACTGTACGTGGAGAGGCTGACAGCTGGGTCCACGGCCGCAGCAAGGAGTGCCTCCTTATTACGCGGAAAATAATGATTCCTACACCTGACAGCGGGGACCCAATGGACGGGCCACCATATTTCGTGAAAAAAGGTTTCCCCCTGACTGCTGGGACCCACCAGCTACATCTTCGCACGCAAGGAAGTGCGTCCGGGCAAAAAAACGATTCACCCCCCTGACTGCTGGGACCCTCCAGCTACATCTTCGCACGCAAGTAAGTGCGTCCGGGCAAAAAAGATGATTCGCCCCCCTGACAGCTGGGACCCACCAGCTACATCTTTGCACGCATAGGAAGTGCGTCCGGGCAAAAAAACGATTCGCCCCTCTGACTGCTGGGACCCACCAGCTACAATTTCACATGCAAGGAACTGCCTGACAGTCGGGACCCACCTGGTCGAAGCATACGTAGCGTTGTCATTCTGGTCGCGAACGTGTACGTACATATATACTGGTCGATGTAGAGGCGTGCACGTGTCGTAGTAGAGGCACATACGTGTCGTAGTAGAGGCGCGCACGTAGCATGTACACGTACATACAAAGGCTGTGGTGCAAGAAAGAAAATACGACCACGCATATACATACATACGGTAGGGGTATCGAACGCCTACTCGGCGCATCACGTACATGGCTGGGTGAACGGAGAAACAGATTAAATAAATGCGTGTTCATGGGGAGGCAACGGAATGCGTCGTGTTCATGGGGAGGCAACGGAATGCGTCGTGTTCATCGGGAGGCAATGGAACGCGTGGGAGCCAACCGCTTGGACGGAATAGGCGATGGAACGAGGCTGGCGCATCGCAGAATGGAGGAAACGGCCTTGTGTTCGACCGCCACGCTCGAACGGGTCCGTTGATCGAGAGGGTGTGGCGTGCCGCAAAAGCGGAGGAAACAGACCTCCAACGGTCGAAACGGGGTCCTGTTGATTGGGAGGGTGTGGCCCCGCAAAATGCATAAAACGAACTTCCCTACGGTTGAAACGGGGTCTGTTGATCGGGAGGGGTGTTATGCATCGCAAAAGCGGATGAAACGGACCTCCTACGGTCAAACGGGGTCCTGTTCATCGGGAGGTGTGGCGTACCGCAAAATGGGACTCCATGGGATACTGTTCATCTCCACCGTCGACCTCCTCCAGCCTCCACGGGCTACCGTCGACCTCCTCCAGCCTCCACGGGCTCCTGTTTATCCAGCCTCCACCGCGCTACTCCACCGGCTACTGTTCAACCACCCCTCCATGGGCACCCCTCCACCGTCTACTATTCATCCAGCCCTCCACACCACGGGGTCCTGTTCAACCACCCCTCCACGGCCACCCCTCCACCGTCTCTTGCTCATCCAGCCCTCCACACCACGGGTCCTGTTCATCAAGAGGCAACGCCATCGCTCCTTGTTCATCCAACCCTCCTGCGGCGCTCACTTTGTTCATCAAATCGATCGGCTTGATTAGCGGCGATGAGCGAAGAATCGCTCCATCGAGTTCGATTAACAGCCATCGATCGATCGCCGGGTTCGATAACATGTAGCACGAAGTGCAATCGCCGGGTTTAGTTAGAGCCCAACACCTCGCTCGGGTTGATTAGAGCTAACGCCGCACACACGCCACAGACGTGTATGAGAGAAACGTGCATCGCTCGACCCCCGACCTCCCACCGTAACCGGCAACTCCTCGAAATTTTCCTCCCCCTCGCTTCTACCACGGTTTTTTCCGTCATGGATGACCTAAAGAATGTCATGCAGCTGCGTCTCCGGCCCGCCCAGGACGAAAAGCCCATTTTCTGTCATGATTTTTTGTCATAGAAGTAGGAGCCCACCACATCTATGATGATACCAGGTTTTGTCACAATTATCGTCATAGAAGTGTCATATGTATGACAGAAAAAAAATTCGTTCAGTCCAAAATGTCACGGATGTGTCTTTTTTTTTTGTAGTGACTGCAGGGTGCTGCTAACGTGACACTATGATCAGAGACCCTTCGAGAAACTGTGTGCGATGCAATAATCGCAAACGGTGGTGTATGAAAACCATCAAAAATGTATAAAATGTTTGCGATGACGGGTGCATCAAACACGATTCAAATTTTAGTTGCATGTGCGATGAAGGGCATATGGTTCAGCTCAATTAACGGTTTGCGATGAGGAGGAACAAAAGAAACGGGCAGCCAGATGAAGGCGTGTGCGATACCCAACATACGGTTCACTCGATGAACTGTTTGTGATTAGGCAACACAAAAGAAATGGGCATCCAGATGAAGGTGTGTGCGATGTACAGCATACGGTTCACTCGGATGAACTATTTGTGATTAGGCAACACAAAAGAACCGGCCAGCCAGATCAAGGTGTGTGCGATATACGCATGCGGTTCACTCGGCCTTGTCGTCAGTGTGTGGCCTCTGTGGCAACCGTTCGCTCCCCACTAGCCTCTTCTTGTACCGTGGCAACCGTCCACCGCCTCTTCCCCTTTCCCTCTCGATTTGGAACTGCTATCGCACACTCTTCCTCCCTCAATTTTCCTTCACCCTTCCTTCTGCCATTGTTCGCTCATCTTCTCCATGGAGGAAACAGGCCGGAAACGACCCCGTTATTCTTGCCCCGATCTGAAAGATGACGTGGTGGAGGAACTCATTGATCGATGCGACGTCATCACCTCGGCTAGCATGGCAGGTTCGTTCAAGACCATTCTCGACTCAACTAATTATAACATCATTACAAGGAACCCAAGGGTCCAGGAGCGGTTTGATCTCCCCTATCTTCTTCGCCGTGACCCTGCTAAATGGCGCGGGGACGAGGGAAACCTCGCCTTGTGCAAGTTGATGCCGCTTGATAATGATACGTATGATGTTAAGATGCCATCGCTTGAGGGCAAGGCTTGGGAAAATGGAGATTAGGTTGTTTATATTGGCTACAACTGCGAGTGGGAACTTATGAATGTGTACACTCATCACCGGGTTCCACTTCCAAAAATCTCAGACTACCCAGAGGTTGAGTACACCCGTATTCTACGTGAGTTCAAATACGATCATGGTGATTGTCGTCTACGGAAGATAGCAATTTATCGAGTTCCCAACCGCTCTTTGGATTACATGAACTATGAAGATGTTGCTATCTTCGACAAGTTTGTTGCCATCCTTACTTCCACGCCTCGATGGATATTCCACGCCTCGATTACGGATGAGTACTGTGATGCAATTCAATACGAGGGTCTTGTGTTTGCTGCCACCACTCGTGGCACCATTTTTGCATGGAATCCTGATGCTTTCGGTACGTTTTTCTTCCACCGTAATTATATAATTGTTTCATCCACATGCATGCAGGTTAGCTAGTTTCCCTTTACTAATTAACCTTCTTGTGTTACCAAGGTCCTGTGAACATTCCACCACCTATACTTGAAAATTTTATAACCAAGGGGGAGATGACGATGCTGATGATCACAAGCATGAGGACGAGCAGGACCCATATACTCAGTGGCGCCTGGCAACTTACTTTGATGGATCACCTCTTCTTGTCTGTATATAGGGCACTGCTGATGTTACTAAGGTAGCAGGTGTTGTCTCGCATGGTCGCACTCCCCGGACCTATTCCAACATCCGTTGTAGGGTATTCGGGATGGATACTAGTGTACTAGCGCCAACACCTTCTCCCTGGTTCAGTATTGAAAGTCTTGGAGGAAACTCGCTCTTCCTTCGACAAAACTATCCAATGATGGTGGAAGGCGATCCAGCTACTGTTGACACAACGTTACTACCATTTATAAGAAGCAACTATATCTACACCTCGGACATTGCTATGCTTCCCTACTGTCCCAATATGGGTCCTGGCATAGGCCCCTTCAGCCTGGATGATCAGTCCAGCGTTGGTCTCGAGATTGACAGTAGTTGGCCCTTCCTAGAGAATCACTTCTGGTTCAAAGCAAGCGTTTCCAATGCCGACAAGTGGTTGAGCTGAAGTTCATTTCATTGCTTTGTTATTTGTTGTGTGAGAAAAACTTTACTTTACTAGAATGTTTTGTTGAAAATGATCTATAATCCAACGTGTATCCTCGTTGTTGTTGTGGGTTGATGACTTGTTATATGTAATCAATGGTACATTTGCATAAGCGTCCATCAACTCACGCGTGCTAGTGGTGTCCATATGAACAGTGCTAGTGATTTTAGTTGCAAAAATTAGATAGTGCTAATGATTTTTAGCTGCATATTTTGACAAATCGCAGTGTTACAAGGTTGACAAATGGCAATGTTACTAGATAAACAAATGTCAATCTTTCCAGTTTGACAAATGGCAACATACCCAAAATGAAGATATGCAAATCTTACCCAATTGTTTGTACGTGGTTGCACACAGGTCATGCAAAACAACCGTTTGCGTTGAAGGGATGCACAAATCCTGCACTACGCGAGGGAAGACCATAGCTCTCACTTTGCATATGGGTCTTCTACCTAAAACGTTTGCGATCAAGGGATGCAGAATTCCTGCTCGGTGCATTTTCCCTTGGCTTCCTGGGGAAGTTGTCGGTTTGCATACAGGTGTTCTAACTAAAACGTTTGCGATGAGTGTTTTATATTTAAAAACCATTGATGTTTTTTTCAAAAGAAAATCATTTGATAAGTCTATCATTAAGACAGAAAAACGCAAGTTCGTTCAAACCATATCTTTCATTCAGTCACACTGCAAATTTATATTCATATGATCGAGAATTCGAGATACAGTATTAAACCCCAAAAAAACTATTTCCGGCGGTGGCGTGCCACGCCGTTGTTGTCGTTGTCGTCCTTCGGGACACCGTTGTTGAAGTCTTCAAGGCAGCACAAAATGTTCTTCACTTGTAAATCAACCATCATGTCGCCGCGCGATCGACGGTCGGGGCACGGGAGGTAGGCAATTGGCGCCGCTGAGAGTTAGCGGTCGACGGCAGCGTCCCATGCCGCTGAGGGGTGCGCGCGCACGGGCACGGGCACGGGCGCAGCGGGTGCAGCCAAACGCACGGGGACCGGTGCCATGGTGGGTGGAGGGGCGTGCACGGGCAGGGGCACGGGCGCGGCAGGTGCAGCCAAACGCACGGGGGCCGGCGCCACGGTGGGTGGAGGGGCGGCGCATGGGCACGGGCACGGGCGTTGGCGCTAGCATGTACACGAGCTCACGCGGGTCCGCGGAGACCTTGCTGACGCCTGCGGCTTCCAGCTCTGCGATAGTGCTCGGCGACCAGCCCGTCAATGCTACGGGGATGGTCGCTGGCGCGGGCGCGGGGATGGGAGCTGGGACAGGAGCGGGGGCAGCATCCACCGCGGCCAGCTTGTTCTGGGCCATGTCCATGAGGCCCCATTCCTCCTTATTTTCTATCTCCTCCGGCTTGGAGTCGACTTCACCAAACTTGAAGACTAGTGGTAGATGATCATTCTGCGCCATGGCGTTGGTGGAGGTCTGCGGGAGGGAGGGCAATGGGAGGCGAACAGCAAGGCTGCCCGTATTAAACAGCGGCTCGGGCGCCATTAATGGAGAGGAAGGCGGGCGGCCATGGAAGTGAAAGGGCTTGCTTCCCAGTGAGCCTGCGCAGCGTACAGCTTGCATGCTTCCCGGTGAGTCTGCGCATTCGAGGACAACTTGCATGCCTCTCGGTCAAGCTGCGCACTGGACTGCGCTCGCATGCCTCCCGTTCAGTCAAGGTCAAGAAGCTGTCCGCACGGCACCTCCTACAGCCATTAAAACTAAGACATGTGGCATCACGTGAATGATTAACATAACGCACACAGTTTGAATTATACAAACGTTTGAGATATTAAAGTGGCAGCTATTTTTTCAAAATGCCTTTGTTGGTTGTCATTATTCGAGTGTGCCTTCTATAAAAATGGACACGAAAAATACCACAACATGTCGGGTGCCAGTCCATGATAGAATGCCAAGTTTCATGAATTTCAGACAAGTTTTGGATTTACTAGAATTTAAAAACCAGGCATCTCAATGTTTTGCCGGCAATCAACGGTGCCCTGGTGTTTGAAATTCTTTCCCATTTCTTGCATGGGACCTAAGCATGCACCCAAGGACACATATTTGATTTTTTTAAACCAATTTATATGCACCGGAGCATGTGCATGTAGTTCAGATTTGAATTATGCACATAAATGCATTGAAAACTCAGTTAATGCATAAAAATGTCCAAACGAACCCCGAAAAATCACAAAAATTGACACAACACTCCTGTTGTTCTCTATTAACACGAGAAAAAAATTGAAACTAATAAGAGGCAATGGATATCGTTTCGTCCCCAAAGATGGGACGTTCCCTACCGAAACCATCATGCTTGTTGTGAGAAGCTCTGGTTTGTGAGAAGCATATACCCAAACCTGCCCCAAATGGGACAAAAAATTTACCACGGTATGATGATGGTGCTCCATGATAGCATGCCAAATTTCATGAATTTCAGACGAGTGTTGGATTTACTAGAATTTAAAATACAAGGCATCTCAATGTTTTGCCGGCAATCAACTTTGCCTTGGTGATTGAAATCCATTCACATTTCTTGCATGGGAACT
This sequence comes from Aegilops bicornis, assembly GCA_021605145.1. Classification (NCBI taxonomy): domain Eukaryota; kingdom Viridiplantae; phylum Streptophyta; class Magnoliopsida; order Poales; family Poaceae; genus Aegilops; species Aegilops bicornis. The sequence goes on from CM038675.1 coordinate 633,844,112, forward strand.
AAGCATGCACCCAAGGACACAGATTTGATTTTTCAACCAATTTATATGCACTGGAGCATGTGCATGTAGTTCAAATTTTAATTATGCACATAAATGCATTGAAAACTCAGTTAATGCATAAAAATGTCCAAATGAACCCCGCAAAATCCCAAAAATTGACACAACACTCCTGTTGTTCTATGTTGACACGAGAAAAAATTTGAAAGCAATAAGAGGCAATGGATATCGTTTCGTTCCCAAAGGTGGGACGTTCCCTACCGAAACCATCATGTTTGTTGTGAGAAACTCTCGTTTGTGAGAAGCATATACCCAAACCTGCCCCAAATGGGACAAAAAAATTACCATGGCATGTTGATGCCGCTCCATGATAGAATGCCAAGTTTCATGAATTTCGGACGACTTTTGGATTTACTAGAATTTAAAAACCAGGCATCTCAATATTTTGCCGGTAATCAACGGAGCCCTGGTGTTTGAAATTCATTCCCATCTCTTGCATGGGACCTAAGCATGCACGCAAGGACACAGATTTGATTTTTCAACCAATTTATATGCACTGGAGCATTGCATGTAGTTCAAATTTTAATTATGCACATAAATGCATTGAAAACTCAGCTAATGCATAAAAATGTCCAAAGAACCCCGAAAAATCACAAAAATTGACACAACACTCCTGTTGTTCTATGTTAACACGAGAAAAATTTTGAAAGCAATAAGAGGCAATGGATATCGGTTTCGTCCCCAAAGGTGGGACGTTCCCTACCGAAACCATCAGGCTTGTTGTGAGAAGCTCTAGTTTGTGAGAAGCATATACCCAAACCTGCCCCAAATTGGACAAAAAATTTACCACGGCATGTTGATGCCGCTCCATGATAGCATGCCAAGTTTCATGAATTTCAGACGAGTTTTGGATTTACTAGAATTTAAAAACCAGGCATCTCAATATTTTGCCGACAATCAACGGTGCCCTAGTGTTTGAAATTCAGTCCCATCTCTTGCATGGGACCTAAACATGCACCCAAGGACAAAGATTTGATTTTTCAACCAATTTATATGCACTGGAGCATGTGCGTGTAGTTCAAATTTGAATTATGCACATAAATGCGTCTAAAACTTAGTTAATTCATAAAAATGTCCAAACGAACCCCGAAAAATCACTAAACTTGACACAACACTCATGTTGTTCTATGTTGACACTAGAAAATATTTGAAAGCAATAAGAGGAAATGGATATTGTTTCGTACCCAAAGGAGGGACGTTCCCTATCGAAACCATCATGCTTGTTGTGAGAAGCTCTGGTGTGTGAGAAGCTTATACCCGAACCTGCCCAAACGGGACAATTTTTTTACCATGGAATGTTGATGCCGCTCCATGATAGCATGCCAAGTTTCATGAATTTCAGACGAGTTTTGGATTTACTAGAATTTAAAACCAGACATCTCAATGTTTTGTCAAGAATCAATAAAGGTTCTCGGTGTTTGAATTTCATTCCCATCTCTTGCATGGGACCAAGAAATTCACCCAAGGACACACATGTGATTTTTCAACCAACTTTAGTGCATTGGAGCATGTGCTTGTAGTTCAAATTTGAATTATGCACATAAAATGCCTAGAAAACCCAGTTAATGTATAAAAAGGCCAATGAACCCCGAAAATCCAAGATTGAACACAACACTCTTGTTGTTCTATGTTGACACTAGAATTTTTGAAAGCAATAAGAGGCAACGGATATCGTCCCGTCACCAAAGGTGGTACTTTCCCTATCGAAGGACATGCACCCAAGTACACAGATTTGATTTTGCAACCAATTTATATGCACTGGAGCATGTGCGTGTAGTTCAAATTTTAATTATGCACATAAATGCATTGAAAACTCAGATAGTTCATAAAAATATCCAAACGAACCCCGAAAAATCACAAAACTTGACACAACACTCCTGTTGTTCTATGTTGACACTAGAAAATATTTGAAAGCAATAAGAGGCAATGGATATCATTTCGTCCCCAAAGGTGGGACGTTTCCTATCGAAACCATCATGCTTGTTGTGAGAAGCTCTGGTTTGTGAGAAGCTTATACCCGAACCTGCCCCAAACGGGACAAATTTTTTACCATGGCATATTGATGCCGCTCCATGATAGCATGCCAAGGTTCATGAATTTCAGACGAGTTTTGGATTTACTAGAATTTAAAAACCAGGCATCTCAATGTTTTGCCGCAATCAACAGTGCGATGGTGTTTGAATTTCATTCCCATCTCTTGCATGGGACCAAGAAATTCACCCAAGGACACACATGTGATTTTTCAACCAACTTTAGTGCATTGGAGCATGTGCTTGTAGTTCAAATTTGAATTATGCACATAAAATGCCTAGAAAACCCAGTTAATGTATAAAAAGACCAAACGAACCCCGAAAAAAATCCTAGATTGAACACAACACTATTGTTGTTCTATGTTGACACTAGAAATTTTTTGAAAGAAATAAGAGGCAATAGATATCATCCCGTCACCAAAGGTGGTACTTTCCCTATCGAAGGACATGCACCCAAGGACACAGATTTGATTTTTCAACCAAATTATATGCACTGGAGCATGTGCATTTAGTTCAAATTTGAATTATGCACATAAACGCATTGTAAACTCAGTTAATTCATAAATATGTCCAAACGAACCCCGAAAAATCACAAAAATTGACACAACACTCCTATTGTTCTATGTTGATGATGTCTCTTGAAGCTGCCACTACAAAAAAATACACTTCCGTGATGATACGTGTTTGTCATAGTAGGTCGCTTTTTTTGTCATGCATGTACATCCATGACAAATTTATGACAGAATCAAGATAGTCATACATGTGCTGTCGTAGAAGTGTTCCATGACATTACCAAAATTGTCATCACGAAAGTGTCCACTTCCATGACAATAAATCGCGCGTCACAGAAGTGCTTTCGTCAAGGGTGACCGACACGTGGCATCCACCGTAACGGAACGCCGTTAAGCTATCGGGTCGGGTTTTGGATCAGATAACCTGTTAATAGCCCCGACCAATGGGGATTTTCCACGTGTAAAATCATCATTGGCTGGAGGAAACACGTGTCAGCTCATTGTTGGGACAGATGTCATCCTCTCATTGGACAGAAGGCATCTATGATACGTCGACACGTGGCACGGCCCAACAGAGGCCCATTCCTGTGAAAAGGTCGGCCCGTTTGACTTGGTCAAAAGGTGACGGGCCGGCCCATGGAAAGCCTGTTAACGACATGTTCGCATATAGCCCATTTACAGCCCTCTAACCCAAGGCATGTTACGCCCTATCCGAATTAGGCCCAGTAGCGTCATCTGGGCCATCCAATATGATTCCAGCCCGTTTTCACTTTTGGCCCATGTATGGTCCATGACGTCTTTCGGCCCATATGAGGCCCTATGTAACTCTTGGCCTATTAACGGTCCGTGGTGAAACTAGCCCGCAATGAACAATGTATCACTTTAGACCCATTAACGGCCCGTGGTGGAACTGGCCTGTAATGAACAGTGTATCACTTTATACCCATTAAGGGCCCGTTATTTAGTTGGGCCGTTTCCAACCCATGTTATCTTTCGGCCTTCTCAGAGCCCATTTATTCTTGGGCTCATTTCGAGCATTCATTTACTTACGGCCACATCGCTATTTTACGCCAGGGCCAAATTCAGCCCGTGGTTACAGTCGGCCCGTTTGTGGTCCGTGAATACATTGGGCCGTTTTCATAACATCATCAAATACAGCCAATTAACGATGGCCCGTTATGGTCGGCCCATGAACGGACGATTCCAACTCTAGCCCGTTTATGGCCATAATGCGGCCTGTTATTGGCCCACGTTTGGCCAATCGATCATACGGCCCGTATAAGGCCCATTGATGATACGGCCCGTAGAAGGCCCATTGTTTCTACGGCCCGTAGAAGGCCCATTGTTTCTACGGCCCGTAGAAGGCTCATCAGATTCACGGCCCATAGAAGGCCCACTGCTTCTATGGCTCGTAGGGAGGCCCACCGTCACTACAAGAAATATTAGCCCATGGTTATTGTGGCCTAGTTTTAAAAATAGGTTATTCCAGCCACTAGCAAACCGCGAAAAAGAACTGCACCGACTACAAGCAAACAAATAAACGAGACAACAAGGAAATAAATAAGCAAGCAACTTATGCTAGGCTATCACGGCTATTACACATATTACATCCACTGGGCATCAAAGTTCACCACCAAAGGCAAATATAGGGAACACATCAAAGATATAAACGCCACAAAGAAAACAAGTCCATAACTGAAACCACTTCAGAAGAGTTCAAGAAACAATATCCTGGGTACCCATAATGCTGGCAAGATGCTTAGCAAGCTTATTAACTTTCTCTTGTTTGGCGCTTAAATCCTCCAGCGCTCGCTGTTGCACAAGAAAGTACGCATCTGAATTCTGCAGGGACTTCCTCAGTCCTTCGGCTTCTTGCCGCAACACAGCTGACTGATGCCTTTCCGCTTGTAGCTGAGACTGAAGAAGCCGAAGTGATTCACGCAGCGAGTTCGAAGAGCTTGTGCCAGCCGACATCGCCAAGAACTCGAACACTACATCAACGCAGGATCGTGGGGTTTTCTCACTGTCTACAAGATCGTTTTTATCACCTTTCTTGGAGACCAACAGGGTTGTCTCACTATCTTGAACCTTATCTGCATTACTTTCTCTACCATTGCATAGTGGGGTGCTCTTCTCCAATATTCTGCATACAACAAGAGAAACAAGCAGACACATCACATGTTTAGCTTGTAGTATACGAAACTCATTTTGGTAAACCGGTTCAGTAGTAAGGTGGACAGGATAACAGCATGAAACAAACATATATCTATGTACTATGGTCTTTGTATTGTCCATATCATTCTAGTTTATGTTCCCTAATCAAGATAGAGACACAGTTCAACTCATATATTTTTAAGACACAAAAACATAGACAGAACATAAGTGTGAGAAACTACACAGCATTGGCAGCACTTGTAATGTGCATCACATGAGAACATAACTGTTTATCCAACTTAAACTGAAATCAACATAGAGCAAGAAGTTAGAACAACAATCCAGTTAAAGAAATAGGTTTAAAACATACCGCTATGCGCCATTGGAGTTTCAATTGGATCCTTCAAATTCAAAAGTAGTTGGTATGAGTAAATACGGTGATGCAACAAAGAAAGGAGTATGGACCATAGCTACAGAATCGACACGAGAACAGTTGCTCTTCCGCTTTAAGCGTGGAGTTTGGGTTAGCTGTGGTGGTCTTCGTGCTTTGGGAACTGCAATAGCTTTACAAACTGCTCGTGTGGGGGTACTCTGTGGTGGACATGGTGCTTTGTCAACTATAAGTGGGTTACTATCCGCTGGGGTTGCGGTTAGATGGGTTGTAGCTGGTTCTCTGCCCAACGGTGTAAGTGTGCAATCTGGAAGAGTCTCGATTATGTGTGGTGGGGCTAGTTTGTGGGCCAGTACAACCATGGTTCTATCTGCATCGACGGGTAACACTGTCTTTTGTGAAGAACGGGTTTTTGCTCCCTTAGATACTGCCATCACCCCCTCCAATTCAAATGGCTGATAAACAAGAAAAGAAATTGAACGTACAGACATTGTATGATAGACAGATGTGGTAATTCACATATATGTTGTCTAACCAAACAAGACAGCATGACACAATTTCACATATATGATGCCTAACTAAACAGGATAGCATGACACAGCTTTCAGATATATGATTGATAACTTAACATGATATAATGGCATAATTCAACATATGATGAGTACCTAAACAGGATGACATGACAAAACTATATGATGTCTTTCTAAAATAGGTTGGGATGAAATAATTCACATACATGTTGTCTAAGTATACAGGATGGCATGATATAATTGACATAATTGGTTCATATACTAAGCAGCTGGCACTCGCATGTATGATCTCTAAACTAAGCAGATAGAATTCAATATTGTGCATATGATGTCTAAACTAAGCAATGCAAGACACCATATGCATCATATGAGAAATATAAACATTGCAATTTAGAGCATACAACTCAGGTGGGATATAGGACTGGTCATCTGTCTCTGAATCCTCCTCCGAGGAGCTCCTGTAACCATTGAGATATATGCTTCAACAGGTACCATTGCACCTTTCTCAAGACCTTGTTTTCACTCCAGATTTTTCCATAACCGGCTCAAATGGCTGATACACATGAAGAGTAGTTCAATATACACAGATTGTCGACAAATGGAATACGTAATAAAAAAAGATGGCATGAGATAATTCACATATATGATGCCTGGCTCCATGGCGGTGCATAATTCACATATATGATAACTGGCTGAAAAACATGGCATTGCATAATTCACACATCTGATATAGAAAGCAAACAGGAGGCATTCACACAAAGCATGTCTAATCTAAGCAGATGGCATGGCAATGCAAGACACCATATGCATGATATGAGCAATATAACCCAGCCAAGTTAGAGCATGCACCTCGGGGAATACATTGGTCATCTCTCCTCGAATCTCCTCTGAGGAGCTATCTGTAACCAACAAGAAATCTGCATCGACAGGTAGCACTGACTGCTCAGAAGACCTTGTTTTCACTCCAGATTTTCCCATGACCGACTCAAATGGCTGATGCACAGGAAGAGTAGATGAATGTATAAACATTGTTGACAAATGGAATACATTATGGAAAAATATGGCACGATACAATTCACATATACGATGGTGGCTAAACAGGATGGCATTGCATGATTCACGTATATGATGCCTGGCTAAAGAAGATGGCATTGCATAATTCCCATATACTCCCTCCGTTCCTAAATATTTGTCTTTTTAGAGATTTCAAATGGACTACCACATACGGATGTATATAGACATATTTTAGAGTGTAGATTCACTCATTTTGTTCCGTATGTACTCACTTGTTGAAATCTCCAAAAAGAAAAATATTTAGGAATGGTGGGAGTATGATATAGAAACCAAACAGGTGGCATTCACACAAAGTAAATCTAAACTAAGTTGATGACATATAAAATGTATAATGTAAGCAATGCAAGGCGCCATATGCATGATATGACCAACATCAGCATGCTGTGTTAGAGCAAACACCTGGTGGTAAACATGCATGGTCGGCTCATACGAATCTCCATCCGAGCAGCTTATCTTCCTCTGGAATACAATCTGGAAATGCAGGAGAGGGGGGCACTTAGCCCACCATGGAGCAGCGTCTGCATGGCATTATATTCGACGCAAACGGTCTTCTCTTTTTCTCTACATGTTCAAGACGATTGTGTACAATATCTGAAATGCATAATAAAAAATAGTTAGATTTTGTAAGGCCTAAGGGGTGCATGCAAAAATCAAGACTGATGGTAGCAAACGAGTGGATGGATCCAAAACTAATGATAGCAAGTAGATTATAGCTTCAGTTTAAAAAGACAGACAATGGATCATCTATTGTTTGTTGCCCACCCAACATGAACCACATAGAAGACCCCAGATGAACCAGATAGTAGACAGATACTATTCGTTGCTGGCTCGATATGAGACCCATGGGCAATTCAAAACTCAAGATTGAACGATAAAGTAGCAGGTAATAATAACCGATGTATAACGTAAGCAAACACGAAAGACTGCGACCTCTCTTCCGAAACTGTCTAGTCCTCAGGTTCATCTGCTCAGTCGATGATGGTAATGCAGTTGGCATGGCTGCCGGCAACGGGGAAGATGATCTGAGGCGGCGAAAGAAAGTCTGCAGGGGGATCTCTGCTGCAGTGAACGCTTCTGTCGATGGTGCACTTCAGGTGGGGAGCTGGATTCTCTGACGTACGTCTCACTAACGTTGCCACACTGACGTGTGGGCCAGGGGCCACATGCCAGTGGACGCCACGGCACGTCAGGCGATCCGCATCCCTCAGGTGGGGTGGATGACGGCACGGCAGGAGCAGGACATAACGCATAGAGTTTTCTTTGGCGCCAATTTGAAAATGAAGTAAATCTGTAAGGGCTCCTTAGAATTGGAGGATTCTATAAACGTTGGGACAGGAAAAACACACGAATAGGATAGGAATGCACGTGCAAAACAGAGCATTTGGAAACTTAGGATTTCAGTCAACTGGGGTGTTTGGCTCACATTAATTGGAAGAACAGAGGAATGGAGAAACAAAGTGATGCAACGAGTGTACAACCTCTTTGGCATAGCCTTGTGGACCTCAGCATCATTGGGTTGGACGTGGAGGATGGTGATGATGCTGGTGTGACTGTCGGAGGTGGGGAAGAAGATCCGAGGCCTCTGGAAACGGCGCCGAGGGTACTGCTCCGCTGTGATGGACGGTTCCGTCGTTGGAGCAGCTCCGCTAAGGTGTTATGACGAGGCTGAAGCATGACAAGACAGACAACTTTAATCTGAAGTGGGACCCTAATATCATCTGCAATAGATGATGTAAAATACATCACCAAAAAGTGCTAGATGTAAAACGCATCAGCCGCGCCACGACCGCTCCGACAGATGCTGTAAGTACTGTTCACTCTGAACTTAACTGAAGAAAATGAACTTCACAGTCGAAACTGAATTTTACTGTCGAAACTGATTGAACTAGTAACAGAGCATTGCAATAGATGTTTAGGGCGTTCGAGCACTAGTAGCAGAGAAGCAGTGATCTAAATCAGCAGAAGCTCGAGCAAGGAACGCACTAGCAGATAGCAAGTCGCGGCAAGAGCACCATGAGCGAAAGTGCTAAAGCAGCAACTCCTCAGCTGCCGGAGGTTGTGCAAAGAAGAACAGAGGGCAAGCGAGAGCAAGAGCAAAGCAGCAGCACGAACGAAAGCAGGAGCAGCAGCAGCGCCGACCGACAACAAGAACAGAAACGAGCCATGGCGAGGCGAAAGCAGCTGCAGCTAGTGCGTTGTGGAAGTCGCCGCCGAGGAAGCAACGACATGGGGGAGAGACACCGTGGATGATGTGGCCGGCGACAGCGCCGCCAATGGAAATGCCATGTCTGCACGGTATCGAGCACCGGCGGCCCCGTGAGATCGAATAAAAGATAAAATGCAGCGGTGAGTGCAGAACCTCCTTGGTGGCACCGAGTTGGCCTCAGCTTCATCGGAGAAATTGGTGAGGGTGCTGCGGTTCCGGTGGGGCAGGTCAAGACGGCGCTGTGGGGATTGAGGTGGCACGATAGATGAGGCGAACATCGGGGCAGCTCCTTGGAGGTGGAGGATGAGGCGGCTGATCCGGCGGGACGACGAGGTCGACAATGGATCCTCATTCGGTGCGGTGGATGAGGGACGGCGAGCTGTTGCGGTGGATGACGTAGTCGGGGAAGAGTCTCCGGCTGGGCAACGGTCAGGAGGCCGACGGAGGAGCGTGGGGTTTCGCGGGTTTTGGCGGCCTCGGTGTATGAATGGGGTGGGGGCGAAGGGGGAGGGGGAGCCAAGCTTAGGGACGCGCTTGTCCGAAATGTAGGGTAAGTTACCAGCGTACCCCCACCGATTTTGACACCGCGACATGGAGCTTCATTTCTGGCTGAGGGGTAGAAGGGGGATTTCGCGTGTCTGGGCTGCGGGAGCAATTTCGGATGACGAGGAAGTTCTCGCGCGCGTCCAAATTTCAGGATAACAAGGCGCGGCGCGGGTTGAAGAAGCGGGAGTTTCAAAGCAGGTGAGACAAAAGATACTCGAGCTTGAAAATTTCGGGATAACAAGGTGTGGATTCCTTGTTCAGAAGGACAAACTTAACGTGTAAAAAAATCATACAAGACACAAGAGAGTCATGTCCCCTTTTACTATATTGCTATAGATGCCATTGAAAAAACTACAAGAAAAATGTAAAAAAAATCGGGAGAACAAGATTACCCTGCACAGTACCAAATCGATTCGCACTTCCCTCAACAACAACAAAAAACAAATCAATTCCCACCAAAGAAAGAGTAATGTCTCTTTTTATATGATTAGAGATGCCATGATCTCGAATTTCAATTTTTGAATCCATGTTATGTTGAATTCAAATATATCATTAGGTGACCTTGCGATTTATAATTGATGTAGTCGTACATTTTGATCTTCCATCATATATGAACATTTTACTCCACCATGTGAACACATATATTGTCGTCTACAATATGGACTAAATTTGAATCAATTTTCCTTATTTGAATATGATTGTTGTCAAGTTATACAATAATTTAAATATTATCTTGATAACAAAAAGACATGCATATAGCAGTAATCATATTTCACTTTGAACTACATGTACCATACGCTCTCCAATTAAAATATCTGTATCCATTTTATGTTGAATTCAAATCATAGTACATTATTGGTCTAGGTAGCGAGATGTTCGGGATAATCTAAACCATGTTTTCATACGTATAATTTTTGGCTGAATTGGGACAAGTTTTGGTATAAACCTCTTGCAAAACCGGAGATTCTCTCAAGAAGCCTCGTGGTTCCGAGAGGGAACTTGTCACCTTTGTGTGCAAAACAATATACGCTGCATCCCCCCTGATTTTATTTACAGAGGCAACATAGAACTATATGAGTGCCCTGTTAAATTTTGGAATTATTTCGGGTTCATTTGGCCTTTTTATACATTAATTGAGTTTCTGGACTTTTAATGTGCATAATCTAAATATGAATTTCATGCACATGCTCCGGTGCACCAAAGTGGGTTGAAAAATCACATGTGTGTCCTTGGTTGAATTTCTAGGTCCCATGGAAGAAATGAGAATGAAATTCAAACATCTGGGCGTCATGACTCTGCCAAGAACATCAAGAAACTTAGATTTTAAATTCATGTAAATCCAAAACTCGACTGGAAATCATGAAACTTGGCATGGTGTCATGTCATGGCACTAACATGTTGTCGTAAAAAATTGGGCCGATTTTGAAGCTCGTGGTTCTAAGAGGGAACGTGCCACCTTTGAGTGTGAAACGATATAAGCTGCCCCCCCCCCCCCCCGCCCTTGAGTTTCTTAACAAAGGCAACATAGAACTGCATTAGTGCCATGTTAAATTTTGGAATTATTCCGGGTTCTTTTGTCGTTTTTTGTACATTAATTGAGTTTCTGGTCATTTAATGTGCATAAGTAAAATTTGAACTACAAGCACATGCTCTCGTGCACCAAAGTTGGCTGAAAAATCACATTTGTGTCCTCGGGTGAATTTCTAGGTCCCATGCAAGAAATGAGAATAAAATTAAAACATTTGGGCATCGTGGCTCGGCCGAGAACATTGAGAAACTTGGTTTTAAAATTCTTGTAAATCCAAAAACGTCTGAAAATCATGAAACTTGGCATGGATGTCATGTCATGGTACTACCATGTTGTGGTACCAAAAATAGCCGAATAGGAACATATTTTGGTATAAGCTTCTTGCAAACCGAAGCTTCTCTCAAGAAGGCTCGTGGTTCTGAGAGGGAACGTGTCACCTTTGAGTGCGAAACGATATACGTTGTCCCCTTGAGTTTATTTACAAAGGCAACATAGAACTACATGAGTGCCCTGTTAAATTTTGGAATTATTCCGCTTGCTTTGGCCTTATTTACATATTAATTGAGTTTTTGGTCATTTAATGTGCATAATTCAAATTTGAACTACAAGCACATGCTCCCGTGCACCAAAGTTGGTTGAAAAATCACATTTGTGTCCTCGGGTGAATTTCTACTCCCATGCAAAAAATGAGAATAAGATTCAAACATCTGGGCATCGTGGCTCAGTCGAGAACATTGAGAAACTTGGTTTTAAAATCATGAAACTTGGCATGGTGTCATGTCATGGTAGTACCATGCCGTGGTAAAAAAATTGGCCGAATAGGAACAAATTTTGGTATAAGCTTCTTGCAAATTGGAGCTTCTCTGAAGAAGACTCGTGGTTCTTAGAGGGAATGTGTCACCTTTGTGTGCATAATTCAAATTTGAAATACAAGAACATGTTCCAATGCACAAAAGTTGGTTGAAAAATCAGATGTGTGTCCTCGGGTAAATTTCTAGGTTCATGCAAGAAATGGGAATGAAATTCAAAATTCTGGGCGTCGTGGCTGGGTTGGAAACATTGAGAAACTTAGTTTTTTAATTCCTGTAAATCCAAAATACACATGAAAATAATGAAACTTGGCTTGGTGCCATGACATGGCACCAACATGCTGTGGTAAATTTGCAGTCCGATTTGCAAAGGCGCACACATTAACAATCAACAAAGTCATTTTGGAACAAGTGCTGTCACGTTACAATCGGAAACACAAGTATTATTGAAACCGTAGGCGTTCTACTTACTAGTACCATTTACGTGCCGCCACGCGTCCCCATTTTTTATTAGCTAGGAGGCGCTATGCAGGGTAGCTATTTGAGTACGAAAGGCATGCGATCAGACCCCTGCGCGTGCTTATCGGGAGGAGAGCCCTTTGACCTCCATCTGTCGTCCACCTCGCTCCCAAGGTCTCCATTAATGGTGCCCGAGCCTCTGTTTAATGGCGTGGCTATGTCTCACTCGACTGAGATTTAAGAGAGAAAAAAGAAAATCTGAAAGCACGGATCTTGATGTAAGATCCGATGGACCTATATAGCATCTACTGTGACTTATAGCAAGACTGATAAATATATAAGGATGATTATTATTTTTTTGATCAAAGAAGGGCTTGCCCCTTTCGATTTTCATTACTGAAAACCACCACAATTCACAAGAAGTTCAGCACAACTCCAGCCTAACACGAAGGACTAAAAGCTACGTACCAGATTGAAATCGCAACATTCCAAGAGGCCAACAAAGGCCAAACATCCGTGCTAGAACCCAACATTTCACAACCGATGACACAATCCACATCCTAAACCGATTATTACATCAAAAGAAACCAGGAAACAGAAGGAAGCCCAGCAGCAACTAGAAGAACAGCAACGCCAGGGTCGCCACATCAAGAGTTTTCTTCATTCCAGCCTCGCAACATTGATCTTCCATAGCTTTCAAAAAAACATGATCTTCCACAAAAAGATAAGTACGACTAATTGTCTTACATAATTAGAAATATAATTAGAAAAGCCACATGCGGCTACGCCCGAAATACACAAGGGCAAAATAAGAAGGAAGACAAGGATCTGGCTCGCTGATCTCTACTTTCTTGATGCGTTCTTTGCGGGTCAGCGGGAACTAGTCTCCGCGGCGAGCGGCGATGAGCTCTTTCGTGTCCTCAAGATGCTGCTTGAGAACATCCACGGATTCCTCCACCAGCCTTTGGCGCTCATTGCGGAGCATGTCATTCTCGTCCATAAGTTTCTTGACGACGACGCCGGTCCTCTTCAACAAGGCACTGGTCTCCTCCTACTGGTTTGCACTTCAGACGATCTTCTCCCTCAGCAGGTCGCGCTCGGCCCGGAGTCTCTCATTGCCCTCCCTTAGTTGTCGGATGACGCCGGTAGCCTGTTTAAACGAGGCTTTCACGTCGTCCTGCAACCTCGCCAAGCCGGAGATCTGATCCATCTGGCTATGGACGATCACATGCATGCGCCTGTAATAGTCGTCGCCTGCCCGCGAGAAATTTTCCCAGGCCGCCGCAGCGCGGCGGGACATCTCTGTTGCATTCGTGGCGCGGCGGGACATCTCTGCTGCTTCCGCAGCGTGGCCGAACCAGTCTGCTGCATCGTAGGTGCGGCGGGACCTCCGTGTTGCTTCAGCGGCGCGGCGGGACCTCTGTGCTGCTACTTCCGCGCGGCGGGACATGTCGGCTGCTCTCGCAGCGAGGCGGGACATCTCTCGTGCTTCCGCTTCTGAAACGCCCTCGATGCGGCTATATCTCCCACGTGTCGAAGCACGACTTAGAGGCATAACCGCATTGAAAGCAATGTCGCAAGTGAGGTAATCTTCACACAACCCATGTATTACATAAGGGAAAGAGATACATAGTTGGCTTACAATCGCCACTTCACACAATACATGAGTAAAGCATTACATCATATAGATACAATCAAGGTCCGACTACGGAACCAAAATAAAAGAAGACTACCCCAAAAGCTACACAGATCCCCGATCGTCCCAACTGGGCTCCACTCTCGATCAACTCAAACGAAACAACACAATGAACAAGATCTTCATCAAGCTCCTCCTTGAGCTCGGGTGCCTCGCCTGCACGGTTTCGTCGGCACCTGCAAACTGGTTTTGGAAGTATCTGTGAGTCACAGGGACTCAGCAATCTCACACCCGCGAGATCAAGACTATTTAAGCTTATAGGTAGGACAGAGTAGTGAGGTGGAGTTGCAGCAAGCGACTAGCATATATGGTGGCTACATTCGCAAAAGAGAGCGAGAAGAGAAGCAAGGCACGGTCGTGAAGCTAGTAGCGATCAAGAAGTGATCCTGAAACTACTTACGCCAAACATAACTCCAACACCGTGTTCACTTCCCGGACTCCGCCGAGAAGAGACCATCACGGTTACACACGCGGTTGATGTATTTTAATTAAGGTCAACTTCGGGTTTCTACAACCGGACATTAACAAATTCCCATCTGCCTCATAACCGCGGCACGGCTTTGAAAGATATTACCCTGCAGGGTGTCCCAACTTAGCCCATGATAAGCTCTCGCGATCAACGAAGGATATTCCTTCTCCCGGAAGATTCGATCAGTCTCGAATCCCGGCTACAAGACATTTCGACAAAGCAATAAAACAAGACCAGCAAAGCCGCCCGGATGTGCCGACAAATCCTGATAGGAGCTGCACATATCTCGGTCTCAGGGCACACCGGATGAGCCAGACGTCGGGTTGGCATAGACCCTGATTGCCCAGGGGGCGCCGGACATCGCTCGGTTTGGGCCAGCACTCGAAGGAGCACTGGTCCGGGGGTTAAAATAAAGATGACCCTTGAGTCTGCAGAACCCAAGGGAAAAAGGCTTAGGTGGCAAATGGTAAAACCAATGTTGGGCCTTGCTGGAGGAGTCTTATTCAAAGCGAACTGTCAAGGGGGTCCCATAAATCACCCAACCGCGTTAGGGACGCAAAATCCGGGAACATAACACCGGTATGACGGAAACTAGGGCGGCAAGAGTGGAACAAAACACTGTGCATAAGGCCGAGCCTTCCACCCTTTGCCAAGTATATAGATGCATTAATTGAATAAGATATATTGTGATATCCCCACAAGTAAACATGTTCCAACAGGGAACAACATCTCCATGTTCCAACAAGGAACAAACTTCATCTTCACCTGCAACTAACAACGCTATAAGAGGGGCTGAGCAAAGCGGTAACATAGCCAAACAACGGTTTGCTAGGAAAGGATGGTTAGGGGCTTGACATGGCAATATGGGAGGCATGATAAGCAAGTGATAGGCAACGTAGCATAGGCATAGCAAAAGAGCGAGCATCTAGCAAGCAAAGATAGAAGTGATTTCGAGGGTATGGTCATCTTGCCTGAAATCCCGCAAGGAAGAAGAACGAGTCCATGAAGAAGTCAAACGGACGAAGTCGAATGAATCATCACCACTCCGAACGAAACCGAAGCTAACGAGGGAAGCAACCGGAAAGAAGCAAACAACATGGTAAACCAACAAGCACAAACATGGCATGATGCGCAACCAAGTATGATGCATGTCCGGTTTAAATAGCATGGCATGGCAATATGCACAAACAAAACTACAGGTTAAGTGGAGCTCAAAATGCAAAACACCACATCAATTATTTAGTTCACTCCCGGTTAGGTACTCAACAATATTAAATGTTGTTAAACATGGCAAGAGGTGAGGCATATGTAAACTAACTATTTAGGCAAATTTAAATGAGGCCGGAAATAACAAACAACAATTCCGGAAATCCCCATATGCATATTTATGGATTAGGTACTGTTCTGCCCTAAACACAATTTTAGAGTTGTTAAACATGCAAAGTAAGTACACCATGTTAAACTAGGCATTTTTCTACCCCATTTACATATATAAATTATTTAAAACAGGGCTACGGTTATTTAGTTATGAAATAAATCATTTTAGCAAGGCATTTAAGCAAATTAATGCAAACAACAATTTTAAACATTTTAATTGTTGTTATCATGATGCGGATGCATATGCAAGTTTTAAGCAATTTTATGAAAATGTTGACAAGAGCATTATGAAGCATTTGTCGTCGTGGCGGAAACGAAAAAGGTGCCACGGCAACGACAACGGAAATGGTGCCACGGCAACGTTCCGATTCCGATCACTCATGGAGATATCGGTGCAAAAGAAAATGTGACGGAAGCGAGTTGAGCAAGATGGTGGGGTGTTCCCGGTTACCGGGTTCCCACGAGAGGATGGCATGGCAACGAGGAGGAACAAGCGAGCGACAATTTCGGACACGGTGCAAACGGGCATCTCATACAACATATGCATTCGGTCACGGCGGTCGTCTCAGCGGTTATACCTTTGAAGCGTGCATTTTCGGAGCGGTTCGAGTCGTCGAGGGAAGTAGTGGTACTCGTGGGTCGTAGTGGAAGTAGTTGTACACGTTGCGTAGATGTTCGGGTCGTCGGTAGAGGTACTTGGTGAAATCCACGGGATCCGTAGTTGTACATGGTCTTCGCGTTGTAGTCTGACTTGGCAATTCCAAAACGTTCACGGTAGTGGAACTTGGCGGTCGTCATGGTACTTGTGAGTCCGCGAAGTCGATCTCGGGGTCTTGCGTAATCATCGTGGACAAAGAGGAACTTGGCGCATCCAAGTCCTTCGGGGTTCCTTGTTGTCCATGGTGTAGTCGTACTTGGCGTCCGGTGCAGTACTTGGAGAAATCCTCGGAGATGATAGTGGAAGACGAACTTGGCGCCCACGGTCTTGACGTCAACCGTGCCAGGCAGCGGAGAGAACGCACAACAGGGCACGGCAGCCACGGGTCATCCAAAGGAGGCAGAGGCCATGGCGCCAAGGATGAGTGGCACGAAGCAGAGGCAGATGCGGGAGGCTCGCAGGGCCTCGGGTGCTCGAGGAGAGGCCGAGGGCGGCTGGATCCGGCCGTAGGCGACGAACGGGCGGCGGCCATGGCAGGGCTTGAGCTCCTGGTTTCCTGCTGCTGGTCGGGACGGCGAGGGAAGGAGCAGGGCCGACGGGAAGGTGCCGAGGATCGGTACGGGCGGAGCAGAGGAGGTGGGGCGGACATGGCGCGTGGAAGGAGGCCGAAGCTGCGCGCGCGAACACAGAAGAAGAGGAGGCGGGCGCGGATGAGCTCATGCTCGGCGCTGAAGAAGATGCAGCGCGGCGCTGGAAGAAGGCAGCGCGGCAGGCACGGGCGCAGATGACGGAGGGCCGCGGAGTTGGCCGCCCAGTGGTGTTGCGGAGGCCGGGCGCTGCCGTAGACGAAGAGACGGGGACGAGGGCCGATGAGGGCGCGCGACGGAGCTCGAGCAGGAGGTGATGCGGGTCGTCCTCCTCGCCCTAGACAAGACAAGGCAGGGGAGGTCTTGGAGCAGGGCTCCGGCGATGCAGGGCACCACGGCGGCCTGAGCGACCGAGGGGCGTGGGATCGAGAGGCATGGGGGAGGAAGGGCGCGAGGAGGAGATCAAGGGAGAGATGGGGATCGTGGGAGTGATGCGGGTGTGGGGCGCTGGAGGGAGGACGAGGGAGTGATCGAGTGGAGGGGGGTCGTGCTAGGGTTAGGAGGGGCTTTAGTTGGGCTGGCTGAACGGGCCGGTCTGGTTGGTCGTGCCCAAGAGGCCGGCTGGGCTGGCTGGCTCTCTCTCTCCCTCACTAAGAGAAAAAAAACAAAGATAAGAAAGAAAAGAAAGGGAGGTTAGGGGAAGAAGAATGACGCTCGGATAATTATTACGGACTCTAAAAAATGTGCACGGTCCAATAAAAATAGGAGTTGCAAGATTGCAGGAATTAAATTCAAAGTCATTTGAATATAATTCAAATGGTCTTGAATTGGGACTAGGTTTGGTGTGGCCAAAAATGTTGAGGATTTTTGGTGGAGCTCCGGAAAATGATGAAATAATATTGGCAAGGTTTTGAGGTCAACTCGGAGCAGAAAAGGCATGGGATTTATTATGCAAGTGGGTTATGGTGATTCCAAAACAATGGAATATTTTATATAGCTCCCTAATATTGGGACGATATGTTATAAAGAGAAGTCAACCTTCCCTCGATTTAAATAGATCAAAAGATCTATGCAATTTATTAAGATGAGTTTTAAAATTAATGATATGGTGGCATGATGACATGATGCAATGCAAAAATAAAAGGGCAGGCACAGATGGAACACACGGCGAAACCCGGAATATATGGAAGTCTTCTGGAGCATCGGTCTCGGGGCGTCACAGCTTCCATGCTCGCCTCTCCCTGGTGGCAATCTCTCGACCCAGAACTCACGCTGGCCATGGCAGACGCAAGGGAAGGATGCTGAATGACTTGTTTGTTTTTGTGGATGAGGAGTTGAGGAGGAATGTGCAGTCATCTTGGCATACTAGTATTTATAACCGAGTACTAATACGCTCCTGAGTGGGAAACCGTTTAGGTTGTGATCGGTGTGAATATGTTTGGAATTCAATATAGCGTGGTACTAATACGCACCTAAGTGGGAAACCGTTTAGGTTGTGATCGGTGTGAACAGGTTTGCAATTCAATATAGCGTGGAGTAATTTGGAATGTGACGAGACGCAAGCTCAAAATTTATTGACGGTTCTAGTTTCGAAGTGCGGCACTATTCCCGGATGTAGTACTTCTTTTTCTACTCCCTCCTTTCCGGTTTTATAGGGGTTATCTCAAAATTTTAGTTTTTCCATTTTATAAGGGTCAATTTGGTTGTTCCCCAACACATGTTCAGATTCCAAGGTGCATTAAATCATTGCATGCAAGTATTAAGAGAAAATTGACCAATGCATGTACTTTATGCATGCATCCATTGCAATTAATGCATTCATAAACATAATTTTTTGAGAAAAACAAGAGCATTAATTAGGTGCTTTTGCAAACTACAAAAAATATTCCACCACTCACCATAAACCGGAAAGGAGGGAGTACCGCTGTATGCACGTGCAATAACCGGCACCGTCAGATACATATCTTACGGTTAATGGGGCGTTCGACAGAAATAGCCGCGTGGCGAGCTCTAGGCTAGTCCTTTTTTCAGACGCATTAAACCTATCTCTCGGGACTTCTCGCACGCACCATCATGCCACCCACAAAAACTTGTACTCTGAGTTTAGTAGTATGTTATACAGGAAGAGAAGAGGTGCACGACGCACTCGGCCCTATCACACACGCTGCCTGTTTTTTCTCGAAAAGGAGGATGATGACCCTCGGCCTCTGCATCCGGGAGTCACACACGCATCTGTAGCTAATAATTGTAGTGTTCTCAACCATCCGATTGGCTCTATCATGGATGTACCTATATACTAAAACATGTCTAGATACATCTATATTTTGACAAATGGAAGGCATGTATTGTGGAACGGAGGAGGTGCTTGTCATCAAAATGGATAAAAGGACGTATCTAGAACTAAAATACGTCTACATACATCTCCTTTTATCCATTTTGATGACAAGTAGTACTTCTTACCCAAAGGAACTTTATATTCAAGAGACACAAAATATCCGTTCGACTGTTGGAAATTACTGATTTGATGTCGAAGTAATTGCTGCATCGCCACCAAAACCCACCATTTCTTAAGCTAAATTAGACCAAGGTAATCCCTATATTAGCATATTGCTAAGATAAACATAAGGCACTGTCGAAACATTTAGGACGTGAGCTTGTCAAACTAAATATGGAGGGACACAAGCTTAGCCCCGGCCAGCAGCTTGGGCGGAACTGTCAAGAAGGTCAGCTCCTGCACGTCGACGTCGCCGGGATCCTTGCTGCTTGTCACCTCCATTTCCACCTTGACGGTGTCGGTCGTGCCTTTGGGCTCCCCCGGCGGGCCGTACGCCCACAGCTTGGCCAAGTAGTGCAGCAGTGGGGACGCCCCCGCTCTGATGTAGACGACCGACAGGGCGATAGGCGCGCCGATGTCGAGCACGCCGCCGACCAAGAAAAACGCGCGGCGGTCCTCCTCCGTGAACAGCAAGAGTCGTGGCTCCGATAGTGGCACTTGCAGCTGGAGCATCTTGCCGTACTGGATCCTGTGCATAGGCATGGGATGCGCGGTGCTGATGTAGTGGTAGAGAGCCGGCGGCAGGCCTTCATAGCCGCAGACGGGCACGGGGCATTTGCAGGGCGCGAGCGGACACACGCTCTGGTGATCGGCGAGCTTGTGGTAAGTGACGTAGAGCCCACAACCTTCGTGCGGGCACTCCACCCTCACCGACGAAAGGACGGAGTCCACCGCCGTGTTCTCAGACGTCCAAAGCCACCGCCACAGACTTCCGCACTGCCGCTGGTTCCCGGGGCGCTCGACGCGGCAGTCCGCGCAGGCCAGGTGCCCTCCCTTGCACTGCAGAAATCAATCCAACAGTACATCAATCAAGAAACCTGCACCTTGCTCAATCAGCCGAACAGACGAGGTGTATTCGAACCTCATACAATGAAGGCGTCAAGGGGCGGAGGCACAAGGGGCAGTGGAGCACGGTGAGGTCCATTGAGACCTTAGAGAGCTCCATCGTTGGGTCCTGTTCCTGTTCGGTCTGCATGATCTCGCCCTCCTCGTGCACAATCATCTCTCGACTTGGGCCGGGGTATTACAAAGCTTACCGTCACATATTTTATACTCCCTCCGTTCCTAAATGTACTCCCTCCGTTCGGAATTACTTGTCTCAGAAATCGATGTATCTAGAACTAAAATACGTCTACGGCTGGCCATAGTGGGAGTAACATAAGTAGTATGATGCACTTGGGACACGCAAACATGCTTATGTGGCAGGC
Organism: Aegilops bicornis; assembly: GCA_021605145.1. Classification (NCBI taxonomy): domain Eukaryota; kingdom Viridiplantae; phylum Streptophyta; class Magnoliopsida; order Poales; family Poaceae; genus Aegilops; species Aegilops bicornis. Next base: position 633,864,957 of record CM038675.1, read on the forward strand.
AATTAAAGAAGAGAGAGAGATGGTTATAGTAACATAGGTAGATACCGTAACATAATAAATATGGTGCTACTATGTGTCATGCATGGCAATAAATGGGACCATCTATGATACTACTAATCTATGATACTATGCACTATAGAGGTTGTAACATAGACTAGTAACGTATGCATGTTACTAGTCTAAGTTACTCCCCACTATGACGAGCCTAATTCCAAACGGAGGGAGTAAGTCTTTATAGAGATTTCACTAGGTGGACTACATACGGAGCAAAATGAATGAATCCACACTTAAAATGCATCTATATACATCCATATGTAATTCATAATGGAATCCCTACAAAGACTTATAATTTAGGAATGGAGGGAGTACTACTTCAAGGTGCATTAAATCAACACATGCAAGTAATATCAAAAGAAGAGTCACGGCATGCATGCATGCGTTGTAATTAATGCATCGGTAAACGCAAATTATTGAAATATATCGAGTACAGTGCTTTGATGTGTCGTGTCAACTCGTACATCAACGAGAAGTTTGATTATCCTCTCCCTCGCGGACTTAACTGCACGTGCCTTTGGCTGTATGACAGGTTGGCCACACACCTGCCGGGCCCACCTGTCATACACGCAAAGACAGGAGCGTCCCTCCCTCACCCATGAGCGTGGTGGCAGGCAAGAATAGGAGAAGCTTTCGCTACACGCTCTCCCTCCCGCACGCGGTGGACATGCAATAGTTCAATCGGTGTCAGATGGCCAGAAGTGTACTGTAGTACTCCTCCAGTGCAGTAGTACACCATCATTGTTCGACTTCCCGAAGAGGCGAAGAGCCAAGCGCAGCCCGGACGCTCGTGTGGCAGTTTCATGTGTAGAGTAGCCTAGATAGCGTGTACCGTGCCTATAAGCTTAAAATCGTTGGGGTCGGCTCCATGCTATTTGGCCATCTCGAAGTTTTTTTTTAATTAAAATAGTCTTCTGGCCCTACCTGTCACCCTGGTGATTGTAGTTTGCACGCTCATCTGGTCAAGACAGGAATATATATTTTAATTTGTTTTTTCGAAAAGGGGGGACTCCCCGGCCTCTGCATCAGAACGATGCATACGGCCACATATATTTTAATTTGTGGTGGGTAAATGTTAGAGGTTGCAGCAAATATATTGTACACTGCGGGTCTTTCAGCCAAGTTTAGAGGCAAGCATGTGGGGCCAGTGCTATGATGTGTCGCCTCAACTCGTAGAATGAGGAGAAGCTTGATTTTACTACACGCCTTATCCCTCGCCCATGCGCGATGTTTCTCGCAAACAAGGACATGATTTTTCTTAGTAGTACTTCTACAACAAGCTATCCGTCCCGCTCGCGGTGGACGGACACGCAGCAGTGGATTGGACACTGTAGAAGCAGTAGTAGTAACATCATTGTTCGTCGTCCAAGCGCAAACCGAACGTTGCAGTTGCGAACATTGGAGCACGCATATAGCCAGGCTCTTGCATGAGAAAAAATTGCTATGTGAGCCCACTATTGTACTAGTACACACAGCTACTTGCTAGTATAGCCCTGTAAACCAGAAAGGAGTATTTGCCCTTCTAGAGATTTCCACAAGTGACTAGACTACACCGAGACGGAGTATATATGGAGCAAAATGAGTGAATCTGCACCGTAAATAAATACGTACTAGTTCTATCGTTTTCCTCTCCGAGGTGCACAATATTGAGTATACTGACTAGTCTCTTTTTGACACACATTTATGTTGTTTCTTTGACACAGTACAGACGTAAGCGCTCATATACACGCGCATACACTCACCCCTATGAACGCACACACGCACAGCACTATCATCTTGAAATTTAAAAATTCACCATAGGCACCTCGTCGTCGACGGGTCCATAGGTGCTTGAATGCCAAGGAGGAAGAGGGTAGCGGTTCCCGAGACGTTGAACGGTCAATGATGCATCCTCAATTACATGCAGAGGGAATTAATTGGAGAAGCAGGCTAGAGCCAGCACGATGTGAATGCAACAGAGTTTGGACTCTCATATAATAAAGTCGCCCCACCACTCCAATCCATCTACTACTTCCAAGTCTCTGCGCAACACTGCTCACTCCAATCCAAGACCAAGTGACCAGAAGCCACAAGCACCTATGGAGGCGATGGACGCGAGCGGCAGTCGGCTGTGCCAAATCATCCAAGGCGCTGGCCTGCGGCCCCGCACCATGCAGCGTTTCCAGACGGTGCTGGCGACCGCAGGCATCGTAGCCCTCGCCGACGCTGGCTTCGCCTCTCGCATGGATGACATGATGGTCAACTCCATCCACAAGTTCACCGCCGTCAAGAAGCGCGCGGACGACCTTGCCGTACTGCTCCAGCCCGCGCGCCCAGGCTCCTCATTGCGTGCCACCCTCATCGGCCTAGATGGTGACGAACTCTTTCAAGCCCTGGTGGCCCTGCAGGTGCCGGAGGTCACGACGAAGAATGTGCACCTCGAGGCCACGCCGCCAAGCAGTCACCGCCATGCAAGAAACCGTCGACCTACACATCCACGTCTACGAGGAAATCGTCTACATAGGCCACTACAAGGCAAGCGAGGACAGAAAGACGTTGGCCTTCTTACAGCGGCTGGAATCTTTGGACGCCATTGTTCAGAAGCACGTCGACCTAGCCACGAAAGCCGCGGCTACTTATGCGTCGTTCGGTGGGTCGGCGCCCTGAGTCGAGGAGGTGGACGTCGTTGATGGATGCATCTCTTCTTCTTGCCTCCTGTAACCAGCACTGCATCGCCTCGTGGCCTTAATGTTTTATTATTATAGTACTCCCTCCGTTCCCAAATATAAGTCTTTCTAAAGATTCCAGCAAGTGACTACTACATACAGAGAAAAATGAGTGAATCTACACTCTAAACTATGTCTTCATACATATGTATGTTGTATTCCATTTGAACTAGTATCTAAAAAGGCTTATATTTATGAACGGAGGGAGTATATGGCATTTTTTATTCCAGTCGTAATGTTTTCACTGTGAGGTGGGGCCGCAGTTGAGCAAACCCACCCCACCCACCGGGCGTCGGCCGAGTTTAGAATTAGAAGAGAGAAACGAGGGAGGAGAGCTAGCTGTAGCACGGACGCTGTTGTCAGATGGGACTCGTGTTTATAGAATAGGAGTAGTGAGCACTCGTGCCTCTTTTTTTTGAGGGAAAAATTAGTCGTATGTCTAGTACCACTAGTTGGGTGCGTGTGACCTATAGCTGTCATCACTTTAGGTCTCCTTTTCGAACCGCGGCTACGCTTCACAGTACATATTTTTTTCACGCATTTATCCTCCTATATGTACTCCTAGGCTATTTCCACGTGCTCCCATTCGCCGACATGTGGGACATAGAGCATCTGGGTCGTAGTGCATGCACGACTCGGAGCATATGCCGGGGTACTTTACATTTCAGACCTCACGAATTACATGCAAACCCCCCGCAGAAGAATAAATAAATCAATGAATTACTACATGAAACCGGATTATTTTCGTGGAAACCGGAGCACGTTCATTAAATTTTGGACATAACACGTTTATAAAAAATGACCGGACCTAAACCAGTCTAAGGGCCTCTTTGATTTTTCCCGAAAAAAGGGCCTCTTTGATTTTTCCCGAAAAAAGGGCCTCTTTGATTCGCAGGATACTGAAAACACAGGAATGGGGAAAGTATGATGGCGATGAACCGAGAGGAGGAGAACTCTAGCTCATTTAGAGGTTAGAGTTAGATTCTAACCCTGAACTAACTCTAAACCAAAGAGGTGTATGGATGGCAGTGTTAGATTGACAATAAATGCTCTATGTCAATTATTTGACTACTTTGGACCCTATTTTTAGTCAGACTAAAATAAGTCCCTTGGATCCAAGCACCCTCTTGGTGTGGCCGGCTCTTCTGTGGCCTCCTCCCACTCACAATTGACATAAATGAACCATCTATACAAATCAAGCATGCAAAACATGATAATTTTTACTTTTTCCATACAAATGAGATATCCCACTTAAACATACAAGTCGTCAATCAAGCTTCACAAAATAAAAAAACACTTCATAAAACAAAGAATGAGCTAACTCATCACGGAAGTCATTCACGATAGGAGGGAGCCCGGAGCCCCTCATGCACCGAGGGAGGAGCTCACCATCGTTGCTCTGGAGGAAGGCTCTGTAGAGCCCAAGCCCCGGGAACCCCTCCGACGCCGGCCCTTGCAAGTTAAGGTCGACACCGGCATGGGTAGCAGGGCCGCTTTCCGCCGACTGGGAACTTAATCTTTGGGCCTCTAGAAATAATGCAAGCATGTAACTAAAATACCTAGAAAGGTGAACTGAATCTTTGGGCCTCTAGAAATAATGCAAGCCTGAAACTAAAATACCTAGAAAGGTGAACTGAATCTTTGGGCCTCTAGAAATAATGCAAGCAGAAACTTAAATACCTAGAAAGGTGAACTGAATCTTTGGGCCTCTAGAAATAATTCAAGCACAAACTTAAATACCTAGAAAGGTGAACTGAATCTTTGGGCCTCTAGAAATAATGCAAGCTCGAAACTGAAATACCTAGAAAGGTGAACTGAATCTTTGGGCCTCTAGAAATAATGCAAGCTCGAAACTGAAATACCTAGAAAGGTGAATCAATCTTTGGGCCTCTAGAAATAATGCAAGCCTCGAACTGAAATACCTAGAAAGGTGAACTGAATCTTTGGGCCTCTAGAAATAATGCAAGTTCGAAACTGAAATACCTAGAAAGGTGAACTGAATCTTTGGGCCTCTAGAAACAATGCAAGCCTGAAATTGAAATACATAGAAAGGTAAACTGAATCTTTGGGCCTCTACAAATAATGCAAGCCTGAAATTGAAATACCTAGAAAGGTGACCTGAATCTTTGGGCCTCTAGAAAGATTTATTACCTCCTCAAGCAGCATCAAACAATTCCATGCGTGCACCACAAATCTATAGCAAGTTTGATCAGGATCTCTTTTCCAAATCAGAATTAGCGCTAGAGCAAGCAAGATCAATGATATGGTCGTGAGACAGAGAAGGAACGAACAAACTCACCCCTCTCGCGGCCTCCCTAGTAGATGTGCCACCGCCGCGCACGACAGAGGGAGAAAAACGACTGGTGAAGGGGAGCGGGGCGACCTTCGAAGGTCGGAGGGAGAGGGCGGCCGGAGTAGGGCGGCGGAGGCCGGAAGGAGAGAGAGGGCGAGCTGCGCTTGGGTGGGCGGCCCTATGGGGAACAGAGATGAGTCGTGCGAGAGGGGGAAGCGATCTGGTGCGGGCAGGTGAGATTTTTTTAGGGGAGCGATGCAGTGCGGCGGTGAGATTTTTTAGTTCTCTTTTAGTGGGCCCGAGGATAACTAACGCAATTAGAACCTCTCCACTGGGCTAGTTTTTTTAGCTGGGTTAGAGCAAACTAGCTCCAACTAACCCCTCTTGTTTCGATAATTTGAGGCTATTACAACCCAAACTAGCTCTAACTCAGGGATCCAAACAAAGAGGAGTGTTACTGTACATGCTACAGTGTGGACCGTAGCACATTGTTTTTATGGCCATATCACCACATTGTTTTCTACTGCTGGTTCACTGGGCTACCGTGGTTCGCACGGCTGGTTCACTGGGCTGCCGTGGTTCGCACTCCTCCGACCTGAGTAGTACTCCCTCCGTTCCTAAATATAAGTCTTCGTAGATATTTCACTGTGGACCACATACGAATGTATATAGATGCATTTTATGTGTAGATTCACTCATTTTTCTCCGTATGTGGTCCATAGTGAAATCTCTCCAAAGACTTATATTTAGGAACGGAGGGAGTAGTATATATACCGCATCATTCTTTGCTCCTTCTTACTACTCCGACATGTGGGAGAGTCAGCATCCGGGTCGACGTGTCATGCACCAGATTAGAGCGCGGAAGGAAGGGGGCATCACCCCGGTCGGAGCGCCAGTAATTCATGACTATAGTGAGTGGTCATATCACAAGTCTTTCCAGTAGTAACGCGCCGTCAAATTGCACAGCCCCACTTGCTCACCCTCCTGGCCTCTCTGTCAAACCGCCTACCCGAAAACTGCCACGTGTACTGCCCGGGAAAAGCCCCGCCCTCAACTTTTAACTACGCGAAAATAGTTCGAGCTTGTTTGTTCTATATAAATACAGTACTTACTGTATCTTTATTCACCCGTGGGGTTGTTCAATGAATGGAGGGGCAGGGAGCACAAGTGAACAATACTACCTCTGTCCGGGTTTATTGGTCCCCATTGTATTTCATGCCAAATTTTGACCATGGATTAAACTAAGAAAATGTTCACGCATGTCACCAAACATTATATTTTTCAAAACTATGTTCAAATAAGAATCCAATGAGATAATTTTTCTTGACATGCATTAACATTTTGTTAGTTAAATCTTTGGTCAAAATTTGGCACAAACTATAAAAGGGACCTATAAACTAGGACGGAGGTAGTACTGTAGTAGTAAGTAGGAGTCGTAGAGTACTCACCTTAAATAGAGAGTTTCTTTTCTTTAATGCCACATACACAAATTGAAACGCTTGTTGTGGAGAGAAAAAATATAATCACTCCACTATATATATGGACGCAGGGGCCTGAGCGCTTGCTTTACTAGGGTTGCTCTCTTCATTCTCTCATCCTCTCCAGATATAAACAAGACAGCGGTAGCGACATTTTCTCTCTGCTCACCGTTGGTCACAGATCCGGCCGGATCCCTTCGGCCGGTGTGTGTAGAGGACTAAAAGGTGCATCATTCACGCGGTCATCGCCACGAGGGAGGAAACCCACAGGCTGCGGAGGGGCCCGATCCTCTGCCCATGTCGTTCTCTCCGACACAGCGCCGGCTCGGGAGGTCCTCCGCCCTTCTTCCTCCCTGCCGTATTGTCCGCAGATCCGACCTGCCGCCGCCGACATCCCGGCGACCCTCAGGTATAAGTTCTTCGAAAGCGGCCTTGCTCTACTGCCCCAGCTCCCCACGTGTTTGCATGTGCATCTTTTTCTATTCCCATCAGCTCTTCCAAAGCCACCTAAATTTTTAGTATTATTAGAGGTAAAGCTACTTCATGCATTCGAATCTAGGGCTTTGTTCAAACAACGAAGAAAGGGGGAAAGTTGTAGCATGAATCTAGGACTTGTTTCAAAGAGGAAATAATATGGTGAAAGTAGTAGAGACCGGATACCCAACCGGTCTCTTGGTTGAAAAGGGAAATAATGGGAAAACACAGTACAAACTGGATAAGGAACGGGTCTATTATTGGTTGAAAAAAGGATAGAAAGTGGCGGCTGGTGGACAAGTCAACAGAGTATGTCCAGGAATAGATTTGCTGCCATCACATAGTAAAAGGTCTCCAGGATTAGATTTGCTGCCCTCACATAGTAAAAGGTCTCGTGATTAGATTTTACGCCCTCACATAGTAAAAGGTCTCGTGGATTAGATTTGCTGCCCTCACATAGTAAAAGGTCTCATGATTAGATTTGCTGCCCTCACATAGTAAAAGGTCTCTGTGATTAGATTTGCTGCCCTCACATAGTAAAAGGTCTCCGTGATTAGGTTTGCTGCCCTCACATAGCGTGAACAAGCTCGGCATCACCACTTTATGCCTCCTTGTAGGTACATTGTGCTGATGCGTCCACTGTCGCATGTCCTTATACCAACATTTTGCCCTTGTTAATGTAAGGGCGCATGTAAAATGAAGCGATCACATTGTTACCTTAGGGACATGTCTAACCAGTGTTATTGTTAATCTAATGCCTCCAGTGATAAGATGCAACTAAACTGTGTTACAAATGCCACTCCTGCTGTTTTCCCCAAAGATGATAAGTAAGTTGCTCCTTTATGTCTTTGAGTGTCCCGGTGTCCCCACGGTCCCATGCCCTTAAACCAACTCTTTAGCTGTTGTTGATTTATCGTAATACAGTAAACAAGCAATGCCACCATTAAAGTAATCCCTAATCGAGGAATCTCATTGTTGATCGTAATGCTTACGGTAACATGAAGCATTGCCGACGTTTTAAAATTTCTACCGTCTCCTTGCGTGATTGCCATGAACACAATTAAGATGCTTCTTTTCATTTTGTATATGTTTCATATATTCTTATTGACCAAAGAATGTTTACTTTCTATCATTTTGTGCAGATAGGGATATCCATTTCACCTTGTTGCTATTGTGACCTTTTGGTGAACTGCACAAAACACTTTTTTTGGAATGAGTGTCTTGTGTAGTTCAACTAAAATGTCATGTGGGCAACATCTCCCAATTTTGGTGGAACTGCACAAATGGTGATTGGAGTTTCCAAAATCTCCGTCAAGTTCTGCTGGTAATCTCGTGCAACATTTGCAAGATGGAGCCGTCACTGTCACCACAATGGCACTTTATTTTAGTGGAACTGCACAAAAGGATAAGAAACTTATAGTTGCACCTTACATGAGCCGGACAGCCAACCTTAATGTTCCTCAATTTTAGTGCAACTACTAAAGAAGAACCTGCCAGCTCACAAGAGCAAGTACTTCTTGCTAATGAATGATGCAATCTTTGCTTCATTTCGGTGAACCGCAGAAAAGGCGCATGAATTGAATCATGGAACTCGAGTGCAGACCTCATCCTAGTGGAGCTGGAGGTTGAGTTCAAGGAGGCCGCTATTAAAGTGAAATCATGCTCTCTGTCTCCTTGTTTGTCTTTGTGCAAACGGGAATACTCAACTACAGATGTTGTGACAGTCAAGAGCATTCGCCAAGTTCTTCGATTGTATGACATGGCTAGCCAAGATGGATTTAATCCCGATATTCACTTTATCAAAACTCTCTAATGGGTTGGTTCTGAATCTTGCAAGCTGGGAATCAATGAGATGTGTAGGCATCTTTGTTGTACTTATTATTTGAATCTTATTTGTTGGTTACGAATCTTGCAAGTCGGGAATCAATGAGATGTGTAGGCATCTTTGTTGTACTTATTATTTGGATCTTATTTGTTGGTTACGAATCTTGCAAGCTGGGAATCAATGAGATGTGTAGGCATCTTTGTTGTACTTATTATTTGGATCTTATTTGTTGGTTCTGAATCTTGAAAGCTGGGAAACACGGCATGATGATGCAGTGGACGGCAACCATAACAAACAGTTCAAACTTGGTAGTATTATCTTTGTGAAAGTGCGACAAATGTGTTGATCATGTGCGTCCTGAGAATAATAATTCTAATTGTTGTGCATGTTGATCCCGTGGCACTTATAGAACGAGCCAATGCATTGCTTGTTTTAAGTATAAATTTCTATTAAAGCTAATTAAATTTAAGTAAAGTGACCACTAACTCCTGTTATTACAGTACCAATACAGACCCGCTCGTGAACCGACGTGTGGCCGGAGTAGGTTTCTTAATGGAGGCGTTTGAATGCGCCGAGGGTGCATCTTCTGCCGGGCGTGCAGCGGACAAGGGAGGGGTAGTAACTGTTGTCGCCTGTACACACTCAGCTTACTGTTGAATCCAGTTCCCAAGAGCTGAAAAACGAACTGCTGCCGCCGCCTACACACTCGTTCACTCGAAGAGACTCCAATGGCGATCCGAGGGTGAGCTCACTTGGATATGGACTTCAGCAAGGAGTTAGTTCGCAGTTCAGTCCTATGGATGCACCAAGTTGAATGTGATGTACACCAACGACACGGACTCGGTGAAGCTCGCCTGCGCCTCGGTCCTATGGCTGCACCAGTTACGGAGCATTCGCCCGTTTCATCGGCAAATACCGATCGCACCTTCGCTACGGTGGAGAGAAGGAAGAACACGACGATTCGCCATCCGGTGCAACAAGCTTGTCGACATCCGAAGCAATACAAGATCATCGAGAACGGGTAGGAGAAGGACTCCATGGTTGACCTTGCTGAGACCATCCTCGAACCCTGATACGCCAACATGAAAGAAGACGACCTGAACACGTGGGAGGTACCTCTGAATCTAGCCTACATAACCTACGCGGCCAAGGACGCATACGCAAGCTACGACATGTACAGGCAGATCTTGGACATGAGGGCGTGTCTGCTTCCGAATCGATGAGTACACGGACAGCCGCGGCGTCATGATCAAGCGTGCCGTGAAGGTCTAGATGTTGTACTTTATCTGTTTATAAGCACCTTTATCATCCGAGTGTTTCATGCATTAGCCTATGTGTCGTAATTATCTGCTTTTGTGCGAAATATTTCTTTTAAGAACCCATTAACCTGATTGCTTTTTAAGTGGCTATTTGCTTATGTATGTAAACTAGTTCACTTCTCCGTAAAAAACTAGTTCACTTTCGGCTGCCGTGCTTTGAATATCCTTCCTCCCAACATATTCCTCTCCTCGGGTGGACCCAAAGAGGTCTCTGAATTTTCTCCCACTTTCTTTTTCGATGTAAACTGAGTTTTCTCCAAAGATTTTCCCTAGAACCAACTCAACTGTCTCACGTCTAGCCTAAAAAATAATAATACCCCACGTACTATAAACTCATCAAATTAAAATGATATTTTATTTCGTAAGTTGAAAGTTCTTACAAAATAATAATAATAATAGTTTATATATAACTTGCCAAGTTAACTCCTAGTGATTGCATACATAAGCTTGCAAAGATTTTACTGACGTGCAATCATGTGTTTATGTTTTTATAACATTTCTCCGTCTAGCCCAACATGATATTTTCACCCAGCCCAGCAAGTCCGTGGATTTTGAGAAAAATGCAAATGGGATTTAAACGGGCTGCATAGATGCTACATCATTGTTTCACCCAGCCCACCAAATGGACTAAAAAAATGGACTGGCTGACATGTGGGCCAGTAGGTCGAAGCCTAAGAAGGCGTTGGATTTACATCCAACGGCCGGCATTCTTCTTCAATCTCTCGTCTTCTTCCCCCAGCGCTGCCGGAACCGCCTGCTCTAGCCTTCGGCTTCCAAAGGCCTTGTATTGCGCTCCTCAGCGAAACGCTACCCCGCCGACGGCCAGGCCATCCCTCCCTCCGCACCTCCTGTTATTCTCTGCAGAGTGTAGGCCCACCCCGCACCCGAACCAGTCAAGTTTCCCACTCCTCTCCGTCTGCGACTCCACTGCCGCGTCTTCCCCAT